>OZ026623.1:49208841-49290076 GCA_964020975.1 Hermodice carunculata | reverse complement strand
ATTTTAAGCAATGAATCTGCACTCGCAATAGAGAAGAAAAGAATTTTGATTTGCATCAAAGTTCCACGTTTGTTAAAATGTTTTCAATAATTCTTAGCTTTAAATGGCTCGACGTGTTGCTTGCACACACAGTATATTGCTTTTTAATAGTTCCAGAAATAAAAGCACCATTTATCGAGCCATGAGATATATTTGAACAGCGTGGCAGAGGAGAGACCATAGTGTAGCTATATAAGTGACTTGAAAAAAAAACAATACTTAACACACCAACACAGAAGATAATTGCTTGTTAGTATTGGATTTTTGTCATGTGGATAGATTGTTACACCAGCATATAATCGAACAATTTTTCTTCGTGTAATATATCCAAATATAGATGTTCTGCTCTCTGTCTCTCTCTCTCTCTCTCTCTCTCTCTCTCTCTCTCTCTCTTTCTCTCACACACGGTTTTTCTGTCCATCTCTATGTACATGTCAAATGCATTTTTTTTTCAATAAATATGGTATAAAAAACAGGTGGAGATCGCGGACTTACTATATCTGAAAGGCAATTACTCATGCCCTTTGTGAATAATAGTCACGACGACTTAAAATTTTTGTTTGGTAGTGCTGCGCAAAATTTGGGCGTATTTGATCATAAATAAATGAAAACATTCATACATTGAGGAATGTATTTGCCTCTTTCAGTTAGTTAGACATGCGTGTGAGCAGCAACAACATATTTTGCACAGAATTTTGCATTTTGTTGGTTCGATAATATTTTACTTCTCATAATAATATTTTTCTTTAGCCATTTTGCATGAAAGACACGTGGTTTTATCTCAAAATGAATCCGTCAGAAAGTCGTAAATTTTTGTTCGATTTGTTAAATTTATATGGAGTCTCGAATTGTTTGAAAGACAAATATACGTTCAAAGGAATACATTAATAATCAGATAGACCTTTATCTATCCTCCGGTACCTGTTGTTTTCCAGACTTCGAAAATATATATATATATATATATATATATATATATATATATATATATATATATATATATATATATATATATATATATATATATATATATATATATATATATATATATATATATATATGTACACTGCATTACCGTGTTAATATGGCACTTGCACATAACTGCCTCCATTGAGCAATTCTTTTTGGGAATTGGTATGTGGTCGAGTGGATATGTGCGTTTCCCGTTTTAGCTAGGCGACTGGTGCCAAAGGTTGCAGGTTCGAGTCCCGCTCGTTCCGAACATAATGTATATGTGTGTGTTGTTGTGTCGCCGTAAGTAAAACACATGTATTGCCCTTTTGTGAACAGACAGAACTGTCAAACTGGATGGAGTCCCTCATGATTAGCTGTGAGCTAACAGCAGGTTAATAGGAGAGGTCCCAATTAGCCCCTCAATGTGCATTTGGCTGAGTACACAATTCAGTACATAACATTCTTGTCGGCTAGAAGTGTGTATTTGCATAAGGTTCCATGTTAAAGTGACATTCAGTAGTTTTGTAGCAAAAGCTATCAAATTTAAAGTAGTATTTTAACAATATACAGCCATTTACCACTATAAGTTTGGAGTTTCTGGGTAAAGCAGTTTTAAAATAACATACGCGCAAATTACAATGGAAATACACATATCTAGCCCGCGTGCCTATAGAGCCCTCTGATGAGAATCCACATGAACCCAGCTGACCTTTACCTCACCTTTTGTGTAGTACGTGCTTTGCAAAGACACAATTTGTTAACTGTTTCCGTGATATAATATTGTTGTTTATGCAAGACATCAAAAAGGTTATGTTAATATGTTTGTTAGTTTGGGTACTGTGGGATAGACCTCGCAGATCTGTCAGTCGGCTTATTTTATTTTGCTACTGTAATGTACCTGGATAGAATTAGGAAAGTCATCTTTGATATATACATCATTTTTTCCTTTTATCATTCCAGCATGTCCGACAAATGTGAAACCCACAGACACGGACTTTTTTTTACCCGTCCCCTATAGCCGAAAAATGTTTTACCACTGTTCATGGGGAGTAAAAATTCCGAAGCTCTGTGCTCCCGGGACATGTGTTAGCCGGTTCTACCGTGGAGGATACTATAACCCCTGTATGTACCGCTGCTAGTGGCGCCCAATGGATCGTCTTCAATAAACGTTTTCCACTGTGATGTATAGGCATTGACACGTTACCCTTTAAAGCAGCAAAACCAGCTGGTGGTCAAAAGTCGTCGGCTTCGTTTTTTTTTTTTTTTTAGTTTAACAGTGACAAAAAAGAGGTGATTGTAGATGAGACGTAAAAGTATATCGTGTGACAGGTGAAGAACCTTCAACGCCGCGGACTGATATTTTATTCAATCTCACACTCAGTTTCAATGAAAATGAGGCTGAGTGAAACATCAAGAGAGGACAGGGAAATTGAAGCTATCATCACCAGTATTTCTTGAAAATATAAATTCCTTCAACGCCTTGTAAAATTTGCAGGGACTCTGTGCTGAAATGCTTGTCAAGCAAACTTTAAACAACATGGCTGCCAAAGAGAAAAAATAGTTTTGGGGGTTAAAATGGATGTGAAGTTTTCACAAGCCTTCAAAATAAATGTACTATTTGTGCCGGTGATTTTCAGTTTTGTCTTTTTCCAAAGTAATATGTTAATTACAAGAATACATCATACACAATCATATTTCATTGCATACTTTATTAAGAATTATTAATTCACATTTCGCGTTATCGTTTAACGTTGGGCCTCGAGCATTTGAATATAAATACACCACTAAAGGAAAACGGACAACATGCTAGCATTTTACTCTTGAACTGAGTGCACTTTGACGTGCATTTGATACATATGCCTGTATACATGGACAAACACACAGATAAATATGTATAGGCACAGCTGCATGGGGCGGATGTGTGAAAATAGGATGCTTGATTTAGTTTGCATTTAACGTGAATTGCACAAACCCTTCAATGTAAATCCACCAATAAATGTAAACGAACAAAATACTACATTTCGGCACTGAACTGAGTAGGTTTTTATTCACACTAGATCTACCCATGCAGGTTTGCGTGTGTACATAGATGGATGGATATATATATATATATATATATATATATATATATATATATATATATATATATATATATATATATATAATAAATAAACTTCATTGTCATTGTTTTCATGAGCGTGTGAGGAAAACTTTATGGCTGGTATTTTGGATGAAGCACGATAGCGCTTCATCCCAAAAATACCAGCCATAAAGTTTTCCTCACACGCTCATGAAAACAATGACAATGAAGTTTATTTGTTATATTTACATTTTTTTCTATTTTTTCGATTTTTGATAATAATTACAAGTGATGCACGATCGCCAAAGAACGTTTTTTCCACATAAATTGCCTTGGTTTAAGGGGTGTGTGATCAATAGAAAGATAAGCGCTAACCACGCCCCCGTTACCTGGCAACCAGTCTATCCCAAAAGCAACAAACAGGAAAGAAAAATAGTCCCTTTGTAAATGTTCATTTATTTGAACAGATAGCTTTAAAAAATACAAGATTCGTTCACATTAGGGAAAAAATATACAAGTAAGTTATTTTTTGGGATAAAATACCCAGAATAACACAGGAGGGCGCACATGATGTATGAATGAAAAGAAAAGTAGTGCCCAATGTTCTGGCGTATAAAATTGTCAAGGGGCTGCATTGCTGGCGCGTGCAGACTCGCGTGTAGACGATGTCTTCATGAGATGGTGAGGAAAACAACAGTTCCTATTCTTTCAATGTTAAACAATAAAGGGAATGTAAATATATATATATATATATATATATATATATATATATATGTATATATATATGTATGTATATGTATATATATATATGCAAACGGATAGATGGTTGAATGGAAGCAGGGTTCATAAATGTGGTTAGCTTTAACGTTAGATGTCAGACCGATAATAGTAAATGCACCACTTAAAGGTCCTATTGATTGAATGGGCACCATAAATTAACAACTAGATATTAAGGGTCGTTAGAAATGACATCTGAAAACCAAAATGTCAAATTTTATTTTCGAATAGTGTTTCTTTCTCTTTAGCTCCAAAAGCGCGTCACATTTGCGACAGGAAGGCGCGCGAATTTTCTCTGATAATGGCCCGAGGTGGGAAAGTGTTTCTGACGTCACAAACGCAACCCGTTGGCCATGATGGGTGTGTGTGTGTGTGTGTGTGTGTGTGTGTGTGTTCTAAGCCAAAGTGCCTTTAGCTTACCAAGAGTTACGGCAGATACAACAGAGCATAGTGATATTAGAGAGTATGAATCGAGTTTTTTATGTACATGGTCTGATGGCGTTGAAGACGAATTCACAAGAAAAGCTGAAGCAGCAGAGGAAAAGATCATTCAGCCTTATCCACACGAGGAACCCTACCCTGCCCAGTACTGGAGGGAGTGCAGCCGTGCTATAGCCAGACGATCCCAACTTGCCGGCTGGGCAATGATAATTCGTTGCAAGACAGATATTTCCTATCAGAATTTACAATATTCCATTTAACAAGAACAAGCATGAATGCAATAAGTTTGAATTTGCCTCATGATGGGCCAGGTCTTGTAGTGTTTCAAATTCTAGCGTTCACAGAAACAGCTACAGCCTACGCCTAAGGGATATAAAAATCTAAACAAAAATTTAATTTTCCCTTCCCATATGTATGGTCTATGGATGATTAAACATAAGTTTGCATTTATGATTATAGCTTTCAATATCAGTACAACTCCCACCCGGCAGTAACTTCGAGCCCCTTGGAGGGAAATAATTTACGTTTCCGTATACATTGTCATCAGTAAACGTGTTTATGATATCCTTTATTAAAGTGTGTGTGTCAACACACACTTTTCTGTTCTTTCTTTCTTTCTTTCTTTCTTTCTTTCTTTCTTTCTTTCTTTCTTTCTTTCTTTCTTTCTTTCTTTCTCTACCAGCGAATTTGTCTGACACTTTTGTCTGACACTATAACACACAGAAACTCCAAACTTGGCATGATTGTACCTCCATATAAGGAGTTGGACCTTTTAATACCGAGGAATGAATATATTTAAAATTATGCAAATTACGGGCATTTGAAATTTTAAATCTTGAATATATTCAAAAGTATAATAGATAGGGATGTCATTCCAACTTCTATTAGGGGGTTATGGACCATTGGGCATCTAATGAATCTAAAACAAAAGTTGTAGCAATTTAAATTATTCTAATTAGCAGCATTTGAAATTTAAAAGCTTGAATATCTTCAAAATTTAATATAGATAGAGATGTCATTTCAACTTCTACTAGCCGGTTATTGACCATTGTGCATGTAAAGAATCGAAAACACAAGTTGTAGCAATTTAAATTATGCTAATTAGCAGTATTCGAAATTTTTAATCTTGAATATCTTCAGCACTTTAATAGATAGAGATGTCATTCCAACTTCTACAAGGGGGTCGTTGACCATTGCGCACCCGATGAATTAAAAACAAAAATTGTAGCAATTTAAATCATGCTAAGTAGCACCATTAAAATTTTTAATCTTGAATAACTTCTAAGCTATAATAGATTGAGATGCCATTCCAACTTCTACTGCTTTTTTATGGAATAGTTGAACATTGCTATACCAATATGCTGTTAAGACACACACACTGATTTGCTATGCAGCAAATCATGTTTTCTAGTTTCAGATCGTATCCATTATGTAACAATGGTAAACATTTTCCTGTGGCTGACTTATTTTCTGGTTCCATATGAACGACAAAGGTTCAATGAGACGGAATTTTATGCACCCGATTATTGGGAGCTGGCTGCGGACTGGAAAAAACACCGGCACATGACTGAAAAAGGATGCAGGGTCAGCAGCTGAGCAGATGAGGCGTGAATGTAGTAGCTACCCAAACAAATGTTATCTGGTTATGGGATTAAACACCTCACAATATACAATACATACACACAACAGTGGCCAGCTAACTTGCCCTGTTGTAGACTATTCTACCCTAGACCTGGGTATGGAACAAGATCGGTCCTTGTTTGTCTATATTTTTCACCCATTTTTCCATCAATTGAATCAAAATGGTTCAACACACTGAAATTTTGTTACAATGTTACTTTGTAACAACACCCTAGACCGGCGTTGTCACTGTGACATTCGACTGATAAATCATGTGATACATTGTAACAGTCGCAGACCTATACTTTGCTGTTATGCAAGCTTTGAAACCAGAATCACACTAAAGATTAATATGTAAGTACTGTTGAAAAAGATCACTGTTCCTGGTTTTATGAATAATGCTTAATTTGGCCAGTTCCATGAATCCTTCCATTGGCCAGCGATGGGACCGTATTTGGCAACAACAGCAGCTTTTTTTCTTGCCAAACCTGTCCTAAACATCGTCCTATTTGACAAATCAAAGTCACTTTCCACAAAGTGTTCGCTACATTGGTTAGATCGGTTCCCAGGGCCTTGGGCCTTGCCACTTGTCCCTGTAAATGTTGACTGTGCAGGTCCACGCTCTCCGTATCTTCAGCTCTTTGGGGAATGTAAACACGCTGTAGAACTTGTATAGCTACAATTGACAGCAACACACCGATCCATCCTGGGCGGGAACAGGGATAAATATTAATATTATTACTTGCATTTTTAATCCTATTGATAAAGGGTGAATAAGTGACACTTGACAGCCATGGTTTGCAAGCGTGGTCCAAGTTTTCCCTGTCAGCCAGACGTGTTGCTTTGTGAAGTCACAAGCCTTTTGCGCCTTGTGGGCGTCGGAAATGAACGGAAAGCGACGATTGAAGGCACACCGAATTTTTAAAATAAAAATGTGAATGGAAGTATTATGTTCACATTCAATTTTATATATATGGCACCGTATGGAAAGAACAACCCATGACTCACCAATATATCAAATTTGAAAATGGTCAATCAAGATGAGCTTTGATTTAATATAAACGGGCAAAATAGGAAGATTTTGACATTCATTCGAGTGTACCTCGGTGAGCATAATGTAAACATATGAGGATGTTTGGACGCATGGATATAAGTATACAGATACAAATTAGATAGATACATGACAGTAGGGTATACGGTTTCATTTACATTTAAGGGCATGGTACACTTTATAAGTCTCGTTTATAAATGTTTAGTTTCTGTCTATGGTAACCATCTAATAAGCTTAAAAAGTATTAATTTTCTTAAAAGGAACATAATATCAAGTTTGATTCTGATATTGAATATAAACTTTTAGTATCGCTTTTGATGTAATTAAATTTAAAATAAAATTTAAAACATCATCTTAAAAAAGAGTTAGTTCATGCTGTCAAAAACTCTAGTTTATTTTTGAAAAATGCGTTAGTTCATATTTCACGACTGTTTCAGTTTTTATCAACAAATTTCAAGTAAACTTTTCTATCTAATCCTGTATTTCATTCTGTATATTTTGAACTGAACCCTTATCTCAAATCTGAAATACGATTTTGTTGCCAGAGGAATACTCTTTCATTTTCCATAAGAAAATGTTTCCTATTTTTGGCGTTTGCACTATTTTTCTGCAAAAACATGTGATATTAAAGTTGTTTAATTAAGCAAATTAACTTCAACTGCTTAACACGTCCACAGATTTAGTTTAACCCAGATGAATACTTTTAGGAAATATATTCTTCATGATCTCAAATAAGAAATCTGGTGTACGTAAGGACATGTTTGGAGCAAACTATTGTTTTCTGTGTAAAGTGCAGTAAAAGTGTACCACGCATTTTAACCTTGGGCGTCAAACCGTTCAATTGCTAACGCACCACTAAATGTAAACGAACAAAATATTATTATTTTGTAATTGAACTGGTGTAATTGGATGTACGGTTGATATGTATGGGTGTGAAAAGAGATGGATGGGCGGAAATAAATAAAAATGGAAGGGCGGAATTGTGGAAATAGGGCGTTCGATTGCGTATGTTGTAACGTTGAGGGCAAAACCATTTAAGTAAATACATTTGGTGTACCTGATGGCGCACATATGTATGTATGTATGTATGTATGTATGTATGTATGTATGTATGTATGTATGTATTTATGTATGAGACGCATGGTAAAGGTTTATGTTATTGAGTTGATTTAGGTCTTATAAACGGATTTGCTCAATTAGCAAGACTCAATTATTTGTAATATTTTAGGGATGGTTCAACATTTTCATCATTTTGGCTCTGCTGACCAAAGGTCGGAGAGCTTATGCAACTGCTCATACCTGTCCATCTGTCAACTTTTGCTTGTTAGCGGGATATCAACCACAGTTTTAAAGTTATACCAACATAACTTTCAGGACTAATAAGGTTTTGAAAAGCTAGGCCCCTTTCGATATTGGTGGCGCCACCTACATTATTTTGTAAAATACGGGTCAAAATGTGAAAATCTTCTGAGCACTCTAGCATCTTTAATTTTTGGTGGATCTTCACCTAATTTAGTAGGATTGTTGGGGAAGTCAAAATCTAAGTTGCTGATGATACTAGTTGCGCCACCTGTAATTTGGCGGAAATTATGAGCCAATATGTGTTTTAAAATATAAAATTCCCTATCTTAAATAGTAATTGGATTAGACTTGCCAAATTTAAAGGATATATAGAGAATGTTCAAAGCTAGAATATCGAATAATATGAATGACCTTGACTAATTTTTGTGAGGTCACCATGTCTGTAAAGTTGAAAGATGTGAATTATTTGGCAGGGTTTAGCTTGGAAATCAATGGCAATGTCAGCGCAGCACCAGGTCAGTGGGCCTCATGTAATATATAATCTGGCTGTCCTTAATCTTCTGTCCCAAGTTCACTGAGAACATAAACTTAAAGACTCAGTCATTGGTGTCATGGCACATGTAACAAAACCCATCACATTAATTAAACATCATTTTTAATGTACTAATTTGGGAGAGGGAGGGGGGTCATGAAACTTCACAACTTAAGTAGGCCTACTAATAAAAATAATGATAATGTTGAACCATCCCTAAATTATGCACTATACCATACTAAATATCACTAGTTTTTCCTTGCTGTTGCAGATGTTACAGATATATTGTACCTAGACAGTTAGTACGATGGTGCTGGTGATATCTTGGGGGGACGCATCCGTATACCCTTGGCCTCCTGTGCCGTCAATGCCATATGCCAGAAATTCCCTTCACTGCAGTATGAAATATATCAGGAGGCAGACCTGAGTAATTTATTTGAACATTTTGAACACACAAGAGCCCGTGTGCTAATTTTCAACTTGTCACAAAAGACAGTTAATCATTACACAAGGATTACATTTACTAGACATATGGGCACAGTGTGTCCACATTTACTGAAAGGCAAAATGCACAGTGATCAGTATATCTGGGAGATGCATATAATTCCCATCATGAACCACACAACCTGTTGCAGGGCAATGGCAATCATCATCCACCAAGGTGCTCATGTATGAGTGATACGTTATGATTACAATTCCGAGGATAGAGAATACATACATATTCTGGGAACGAAAAACAGTCTTACATAGTGTATGGGTGACCTGGATTTCTTTCTCAAGGTCAGGGCCACTTACATGAATTTTACTTTCCAACATGGTTACTGGAGAACCATGTAGCCTAGTATTTAGATATTGCGTGTGTTGGTCCACTCTGTAGGTCAAACGTAGCGCATGAATGGCCTTGACCTCATTCCTAAGGTCACAGGTCACTTTAATGAATCTTACTGTTCATTTAATGGTATGAAAGTTATTTGCGCTAGTTCATTGGTAGTGTACATTGATGGTGTGGCCCTCTGTGAAGGCCAAAAGTGGAGAGTACATGGATGACAGTGACCCTGTTTTCAAGATTACAGGTCCATTTAGGTGAATTTAACTGATTTTTTGGTAACTTGAGCACTATTGAAGCAGTTACTTTGATGTTTACATGGAGGTTGTCCTCTATAAGGGCCAGATTTGAACAGCACATGAGTGACGTTGACTTTGTTCCCAAGGTCACCGGGTCACTTGTAAATTTTGCTGTTCTCTTGATTATAACTTGAAAACCATTTGAGCGAGAACTTTGATTTTGCACATGGTGCTGGTCCTCTGTTAAGGTCAGATTTCCACAGAAGAGGGGGTAATCATGACCTCTTTCCAAAGGCCACCGGTCCTCACAGTGATGAATGTCTATGTCAGCTGAGCATGGACTGTTCACAGTGTCCTCTTGTTGCCTAGCCTGACAAGTCATGTTGCAGCAAAGCATGACTTGCCAGGAAGTGTAAAAAAACACTGACTAATCTATACATTGTACAGGCACTTGAATAATAGATCTCTTCATGAATAATTTCAGTGTACAGTTATGATCTTGATTCTAGGTACATGTATATAAGAGATTCAGGGACTGGTGCAGAATGATTTCAGTTGTTTGGCCGGCACAAATTAAAACCAACTGATGTTTATACATTGTATGTGTGGCACATTATTGTTGGCATTCATGCATATTCATAATACAATGTGCATTAAAGTACCTGACTAACACATGGATAACTGGTATCACTGATATAGACTGAACGTCTATATTATGCAGTCGTCACCAATTTGCATGTCCTTTTGCCTGGAACAAGTAAAAATTTCAAAGCGCTTGCCTTGTGGCCAACCAAAAAATCAGCTTTAAGAACTATGATTTGAGCGGGTAGACAAGTACTTTAGAAGGGGAACAAGCGAAATAAAGGTGGTCCTTGTCCTGGACACAAGCAAAAAGAAAGAAAAAATGGCGAGCCCTGCTTTGGATAAAGACTCCCATTTTCCAGCAGAAATTTTCCAGGTCAACATTCTGTCTGATACATGGTACTGTACATTGTGTGTACATGATTTTGATTTTTAAGTACAGTGCAGCAAACCTGTACAAGTTTGCAAATAGGAGTGCAAATTTATAATTTAATTTTCTGTAAAATCAATGTCATCGTAGACATTGGCTAATGTTAATGATTTTAAACGTAATGTGAAATAAAACGTTCTGCATCATATTGCATCTGGTTGTGTTGTATTTGTATGCAGAAAATATTAATATTACATGAAATCTTATGGTCAGGAATCCAAACATAAATTTCGCGCCATGATTTTTTTTTATTGAAAAAAACACAGACCTGGACAAACTGAACATCCAGTTCTCTATGGATGCGCTCAATAACAGAGAACGGACCATATTTTGCACAATTACCTGGACTATTGCATCTCCCGTCCACTGAAAGAATGAGCTTTCCTTCCATTTAAGATAGGCAAGCCACCATCATTTTCTGTTCTTCCTGCCGGTGCTGCACAATTGCAGGCTACATGCACATGCTGGTGTGCCTGTAAAGAGTGCTGCGAGACACCTCTGCATTGACTGATTTGAAATTTTACAAAGTAACTACACATAACATGTATTATATTTAGATGTGCATGAAGGCAGGAGTTTCAGATGTGACCAGAGATCTCCCTTTACAAGACAGTCTTTGTTAGTTCTGTGGCCTTTCTGTAGACCCAATCTTGTGTGTGCAACTCCCCTATACTTTTGCATTTGTTGTATTTCATTGAAACATGGAGCAATAACTACACGTTGGTTTAAACGCATTTAATTCGACACTCTAAATAAACAATACAATGGATGGCAAACCCAAAACAGCATACATTTTCCTGTTTACACCGAATTAGAAGATTTTTTTCACCAGGCTGTAAGTCTCCTATAGAAGTGCACGTCATGCTTATCCCTCTAGCAGTCACTTTATAGGTGTATCACTTTATAAACCTTAATTGTGCAACATCATTGAACACTTTTTCTTCCTCGCTTTATCATAGATTGGTATGATGCACGTGACCGATCACATAATTATCATTTAGGCCTACACGATCTTTAACTTGGGTATGACCGTGACCAGTGGTCACTCCCTCAAAACTGAGAATCATTTCTTTTAACAGTGAGCTGATCTGATGGAGCCATGCACCTAGCTAAGGACCAAAACAACAATCTATTTGTGACAATGCGTATACCTAGCAGAAAATTTAAGGATTGTGCACGCATGCTGACTGAATGCAGGCCTAAGTTTTATTATAATTACAGGTTCCGCTTTCCAGTACTAAGTCTAACTTAAGATGTGAAGTTATAGGCATGACATTGTTGAAACCAAAATGCAACCATAAGCATAGACTATGATAGAGTGTGAAAAAATAAACTGTAACCTGGTACCAAATAGTTACTGAAATTGCTCGGGATAATTGTGTTCATCACTGTCTGTTTGCCTCACCATGCCCTGAGTCTCCTGAAAGATAGCGGAACAGATGTACATGTACCCACAGCCGGGAGTGCTCTCGCCACCTCGTAAAACACCCACATTGAGGCTGCTTCCATATTTTATCTTCTAAGTTTGGGAAAACAATGTAAGTAAGCACCATGTAAGTTGGTACTAGAGCAACATTTACGCAGCATCGCTTGCAAGGTGGCTGCTTTTTCTTCGCCGGCGCCATTCTGCATGTTGGATTTCCCGGCAGCTTCCTCACACGCATCACATCTGTGAGGTCATGCCTCATTAATATTCATGAGAATTGACGGAGCTGCACGATAGCGCAGGCGTGCAATGCGGCGATAAAAACACGGTGTTCCTATATATTTTCTGCAAAACTTCATTTTTTTCTTTTACCAATCGATAAAATAGCCAGTTGTCTCTGACCTATGGCATAATTAGCGCGGTGGGCCATGCTTTTTAATTGAAAGACAAGAACCTGAAGTTAAGGTTTAGGTAGTGCGTATAATCAATTTAAGAGGCAATCTATGTCTTTATTGGTTACCAAACGAAATTTTGTTCTGGAGTAAGCGAGGGAAAGACGCATTTTAAACCAGTATTTTATTAAAATACAAGTTATCACTTCATATTTTTACACCAACATACCTTCTATACAGGCACTTGAAACAAAGACCAATTTGAGGAAACAGATGTTAACAGTTGGTTGCCATGGCAACGAAAAGTTTAATAAAGAACTTGAATTGCATTGAGACACTGGAAACTTGTTTCTTGCTTACATATATTGTCAACAATCTTCATAACACATCATTTAAAAATGTAAAGAAAGTATTTCAAAATTAAGATTGAAGTCAATTGAGTTTAATAAGATTGTTGATGGATGCCTAGAAATGTTGTGTTAAATATTTATATCACACAAAATTTGCATATTTGAAAACTGTTGTCCGCTTCTCTTTTCATGGAACTTTTATATATTTGGTAACAATTTGAACATTCAGGCAATTTCTGCACATATTGCAGTGCAGTAAGTGTTCCAAGTGTAGTGAAACTGATGTTGTTCTTTATAATTGTCTGATGAATATAGTTTGTTATTGTGAAGGTCATGTCAGGTTGGCTAAAAGTGTTTAATGTACTCTCTCTTTCTTTCTCTCTCTCTCTCTCTCTCTCTCTCTCTCTGTGTGTGTCTTGTATAAATAATTAGCATCTAAATCAGCTGACTGACAAGTTGAACTACGTCTGATTATAAATGAAAAAAAAATTAAAACTGTTACAGGAAAACAGTTATACTTACAGTTACCTTTAGGAATTTCAACATGATTCCCCCCCCTCTCTCTCTCTCTCTCTCTCTCTCTCTCTCTCTCTCTCTCTCTCTCTCTCTCTCTCTCTCTCTCTTTTCCTAAAACCGAATTCTTTCTCTGATAAAGGTAGTAGAATTTAATAATTGACAATAATTAGGACTGTTTTACATTTTGACCTTTTGAACTTTATAGAACCACGAGTTAGATGTACATTATGCTTGGCTGACTTACAGATGGCTTACCATGGCATACTACATTTGTGGAATTCTAAATTATAACCCTAATAATTAGATGACGTGGGATTTTATGCTTTCTTGAACATTTAATTTCCTTTCAAAAATACTTCTGCAAACCAACTTGAAATGTGACTGCTATTCTTACAAATTTTGGCTGTTGTAATGCATTTTTTGACTAAGTTTTGATGGTTTGAGGCCTAATGTCACTTGCTTCTGGCTGATGTTTAACATTTGAACCAATGTACTTACTATATTTGCAAATTCAAACACTTTTCTTTTTGAAATACTCTTAGTTTATCTCCTTTAAAACAACATAATGTCTTTAACTAGATGCCTAAAACACATCGAATTGTATAATCATGTTGTTTGGATTCTTGTTGATGGTCATTTTAGGCCTAGGGGGCTTTTCTGATGGATTGATGTTGGTGTTTGTGTCACTCTGTGGACTTATATGGATGATAATCATTGCTGAGATGGTGATTGCAAGTAGTACCTTTTTGAATACTGAATTTTATTGACATTTTCAACAAATTAAGACCCTCTGCTTACAAATTCTCTGATGTGCTGCAAATTTTTGTCTCTTTTCATAAATTGTATGGTCCTGTATGCACATGAATGATGCACCTGTTCAAGCCAATTTACTGAAATAGGCCAATAAGTTCAAACAAAACTTTTTGCATTCTGTCATGTTAAAACTAGATATGGCTTTTTCGACCCTATGGACCTTTACACTTACGTTTTGGTCTCTTTTGGGTAAATGCGAACTATAAATTTATGTGTTTCAGCTATACATACGAAGGAACATTGCCTTTGGTCGGAATTGACTTGGATTTGTTTCATTAGGACTACGGTTTAGATATGGTAATGACACTGTCTAATTTGGTTGATATTGGTGATTCATTATGGCCAGTGCTGTGCAATGGGGGAATGATACATACGGTAATACTAGCAATAGATTTTACACATGAAATTAAAGGTAAAATTTAAGAAGTACAATAGCAATACAATTCCACTTTTTCTGATATATCAAATACACCCCTTTCCATAAATGAAGTAAAATTGAAATGAACTTCCAAAAATATTTTGACACACATATGGAACCAACAGGTTTGTTACGGCAACTTGCGTGACATTACCAAAAATGTTACTTTTTGCAATAAAACAAGAACAGCAGGTCATTGTCACTGTATCACAAGTATTTGATTTTTTTATATGCGGGTTACTATAGCAAATAACAATAATACTTGCACAGTTGAACTCGAAAATATCATATACAGTTGCCCCCATAATTCAATATAATTTTTTATGTCGATTCATCTCGTTTGTATAGATGGAAGATACCAAAAATCCATTTTGGTGAAATTGAGAGAAAAGGCGTTTGTGCTATAACTTCAATTTAATAGAAGTTACCCCTTTACAATTATATATCGAAATACATGTACAAAGTAGCCTATAAAGGTGCTTAATAAAAAAATCAAATTACCACTGCCATCCATTGGCTATCATACTTCCCGCTGAGGACCCGTTGTTACATTTAGGGTGATACAGCATACGTCAACATTTTGATAGGAAATGGGTAAAGTAGAGAATAATATTTTGTCTTATTAAATTGAGGCTCGGGAGTGCCAGTTAGGATAAGGACTCTGGTATCAAGGATCGATACCACTGTCATTGCAAGACGTTAAAACAGCTGGTTCGTTTTTAGGCAGTATAAAAGAGAATTGCTTAAAAAATATGGAATACCGGAAGGGCCCTGGTCGAAACCAAAACGATTTCTGGAAAAAGATTAAATACTTCCTAGACGGTAAGCCTCATATCCAAACCATTGTTGAACCATCACAATGGCTCTTACCAAAAAAGTCGAAATAACCCCCCCTTCTGTCACAGCGTTCCAGCCAGGTGCATTACGGGAGTCCATAAGCAATTTTCTGCATAGCGGGACGAAATATGAAAGTGAAGAAATTAACTCCTTAAAAAGAAGTTTAATTTCGAATAAATTGACATTATTGAAACAGTTCACAGTTGTTAATCAACCAGGATCTGATGGTGTAAAAATGCAGTGTTGAAGACTTGCCTCTCTTATGGAGTAAGAGTCTCATAAAAATCCTTAATAAGATTTTTAAAATGCGGCAATACCTCAAGATGTGAAAGGTGAGCAATCTCACCCCAGACCATAAACAGGGACCAGGGGATGCATCCGACAATATACAAATGGTGTCCTTGGCCGAGGGGGACAGGAAGAATTGTGAACCTGAGGGATGGTCTGTCCACCCGACGCGAAGCGGAGGGTGGACAGTCCATCCCGAAGGTTCACAATTCTTCCTGTCCCCCAAGGCCAAGGGCACCATTTGTTTTATTATACCGAAGAACAATAAAACATCAAAGCTTCCATTTAATAGATTTTAATAACACACATTCTATACATTTGGCACACAAGGCAAGATGGCAATCATGGAGAAAAGTTCACAGGTGCAGCGACATCAGAGGTGCAGCGCCATCTAGCGCTACAGTGAGCGGTGGACAGTACTTTCACAGAAGTGGACAGGCAAAACTGTCCCATGCCCAATTAACCAATCACGTGTACGGATTTCCCTCTGAGGTATAATAATTGCAGATGTATCTCACTGCAAAACCCCTTAAGCAATGTGTTTGCAAATGTGTTAAATAAAAGCTTGTATTCTTTCTTCTTGGATGCGATTTCTTCCGTGAAGGACAAAGCGGGTTTGTAAAAGGACGTCAAGGATCCGATAATGTGTTAATGTTACTTTTTTTTTTTTGGTGTGCAATTTTCAAAAAAAAAAAAGTTATATACAGCGTTCGTCGATTATAGACTTGCTTTTGATACTTTTAAAAAAGTCTTTTTTTCTGCTCAACGTTCATAAGTTATCTGAAGCAGCCTTACGTATGCGTCTTAAAAATATATAAACCGACACAGAAACCTCTGTTAAAGCACAAAATGGGTGTACGCCACACTTTAACAATCAAATTTTGGCCTAAAAGAAGGACGTCCCTTAAGTCTGCCTTTATTCAACGTATTTATTAACGATCTGGAAAAAATATCTAACATTATATGAAATTGTTTGCCATACAAATGTTCACCGTACACCCATTTTATCCTTGCTTTTTGCAGATAGTGTAATACGCAAGGGGATCTACAAGTTTTATTAGAGAGACTAGCAGTATATGGAAAATGTTGGAACCTGGACTCTGATAAAATTGTTACATTTTTATGGTGTTCAGTTGAAACGGTACATCACACGCCAATTTATACATTCATCGTAAGAACAAAAAGCTGGCAGTGATTCCTTCGTTCTGTTATCTTGGCATTATATTTACTTTGTCAGCTAAATTTATATTGGCCACCCAGAGTATGTCTCAAAGGGTGAAAAGGTCGCAGATATGACAAATGCAAAAGTAACCAGTAATTAGAATGTCGGTCTTTCCGAAGCAAAACAAATGCTCTTCTTTGATGTTTTCGTCAAGCAAGTATTATTGTACGGCAATGAAGTTTGGTCAACCTAAGGAGCCTAGAATAGAAGGAGAGACAACTTCAGGAAATATGGCCAGTCGATGATGCGTATGTGTATTCCCGACAGCGATCACCTACCAGCAGGAGGGCCATAAACTTAACGAGTTGTGTATTAGACTTCCACACCGGGAGCGGCGGTAGACTCTCGCCGATTTTGCGATATTCACGTGAGATGTATTCAATTGAGTAGAAAATGGCGCACAACATGAACTGCCATAAGCGTATGGACGAAATAATATTCAGCGAGGAAGAAGCTCTATGTGACTTCAATTCTCTTCCGGCAACATCAGATGATGAATTATTTATCGAAGAATCAGGTGGTGGCAATGACAAGGCCAAATCGTGTGGTAGTTGTCCCAAATGTGGGCGCGAATACAAACGCCAAGTTCACTCTGAACGTCATCTGTTCTTGGCTCCTTGGTCAACCGCGACAGTGCGTAACAGGGCAACCGCCCTGATTGACTCTCATACCATGGAGGAAGGCAGAGATGGAAGTACAACGCCAAATACACAGGTTTTACTTCAATCAAAACTTCTGGTTACAGACTACAGTTGTGATTGGCTGGTTGCGCATCCCAACGGAGATAGTCCGTAATTGTGAAAATACCGTGTTTTCAGCTTGCTGTAGCTTCTGTTTAAATAAAGTTAGCTAAGTCAGGTTTGCTGCATCGCAGAGTTGCTTCATTCGTGGTCATATAGGTGCACTGTCTTCCAGGCCAGGTGGGAACTTTATGGTGGGGAAGGACAATGATGTGACCCTGGCAAGAGCACAGTTCATACACCTGTATGAAGCTGACATCCGGGTGTTGTTTCCAATTTCAATTATCACAAATTAACGAGCTGGGAATTGTATGACAAAAATCCGTCCATATTTTTCTGACATTTTTATCTGTTAAATGCCGTTCACGGAATTTCAAGATACCAAAATGCTGATTTTTTAGACTGAAAAATGCTAATATGAAAAATAGAAGGATTTATAACTGTGGTCTGTGGCTTGATCATTTGTACCTCAATCCTTCAACAAGAATGCGTTTGAAGCTGGCTGCGCAGGTAAATAGAGCGCACAGACACCCACTATATATATATATATATATATATATATATATATATATATATATATATATATATATATATATATATATATGCTATGATTAGCCATTGTGTTTCAGGATTCAAACATGAGCCTTCATTTAAATATACATGTATATATGCATGCTATGATTAGCCATTGTGTGTTTGAATCCTGGAACCTGAATACAGTATGTAAATTTGACTTGTATACTTCATCGTTGAATGGATTTTTTTTTAATTTGCCTGAACAGAACAATAATTTACTATGTGTTATTCTTCAGCAGTCAATATTATATTTGTGTTTAGAAATTGGAGGGAAATCTAATTTGAAAAAAAAAGTAACCTTTTTTGCATGTAGGTCCTTAGTGACATTGTGTACAGAGCTTTCGGCTTGCAGAATATTGGAGAAGACACAACAGCCACCCAGCAATTTGTCAAGAACATTAACAAGTGGTTCGACTGTTTGAACGTGTCAAATATCAATCGAGGCACCAGGACTAGGAATCCCAATCTGGATCCCTATCGCTGTCCACAAGATCCAAGATTGCAGGTAAATATACTGTAAAAATGAAGGCCCCCCCCCCCCCCCCAATTTAATAGTGCGGATTGAGATTGTTATTCCGTATAGACATTTTTTACATCTGCCTGTGTTGGTTTGCTGTCATACATTAATCAGGCATGTTGCTTAGAAAAGTCAAAATAAGTGAATTTACAGAAGGGTTTACCTTTCAATGATAGCAAATTCTGCAGTTGTAAAATGCGATCAGAACCTTATCTGCGCACAAAATATGTGAATTATTGCTTGTAAGTGAAGAATGACATGCCTGACGACTAATCCACATGTAACACAAGTTTTCTTATTCAGTGGCTAGAAGAGAACTTCACTGGCTTTTTAAATACATGGGAAATGGAAAGTTTGCAGCGAATGGAGCTCCCAATGGACCAGCGAAGGCGCTTGTGTCTCAGCAGAGAGACGCTCGAGGGATTCGGTATAACAGGTATACCACATACTGTTTATGGGCTGCCTAGATTTGAATAGATGTAATTTGGAATATTTCATGAAGTTTTATCAATATACAAAATTTATTAAAAACAGTAATGCACTTTTCGTGAAAAAGGTTCACGCATATCAATCCATCAATATGGGCATGCTTTCTGCTATACACTAATGTATATTTTATTAACTGTACCTGCAATTTAGCATTACCTGCTGTATGTGGTCAATTTTGGCTGGCACAAAGGGTGGTATTAAACAACAGGTACTAATGTAAAACATATATTCAATTGAACAGATTTGGACAATTGTTTATTGACATCTTTTTAATTATTATTATTTTTTTTTGCAGTGAAGTCTTTTGTGGCACTCACCAGGGAGCTTTTGTCATTTGATGGAGTGTCATACGTACTCAGCGCCAAGTTCAACCAAGACACCATTGAACTTTATTTCAGTAAACAAAGGGGATGTATTGGGAGAAATGATAATCCAACCGTGGCAGAGTTTGGAGGGAACAATCTCCGCATGATTGTTGGTGGTGAACCAATTAGAGCTACTAAACGTGGAAACATTACCTGAAATCATTGAACTTCTGGGCGATCAAATTTGCCAAAATGAAAACTTTTATTTTGTGCAAGAAAATCCAAATGGTTTATGTACATGGATATATACACTGAAGAACATTGAAGAATCTGCTATATTATAAACACAATTGTCTTTTAACACAAAATTCAGTCTTTTTGTCACTATAAATTGTCGCAACTTGTTTATCACAGGCCCATCAATGTTAACTTTTGCACATGATTGTGTCTCTTGAATATTATGAATTTAATATTACCAGTCAGTTTTGAATTAGAGATTTTCTCAGTGCTTTTTTCTGTGCAAGCATCCTGTGCTGTTTGCGTCTCACAAACATGTAGGCGGCAGTGAAGGACTTAAGTCTAAATCTCACCCAGTATGCAACAAGGGCCTGCAGCAAAATTAGTTTATCCTCGAGGGTATCTGCAATTGTATCCCACTTCTGTAACACTAAGTCACTATTAAGAATCTTTCCTTGTTATCTGGTGGCGTTGTTTCCCCTGGACATTGATTTAACATATTTCGTTTGTAGATCTGGTTTGACAAGCTGTTCGATGCATTTAAACAAAATGTACATGTCATCATCAATTAGAATGAGACCGCCACGGTTGGCTTTTTGCAGCAAGCTCTTGGTGTAACCAAGGAAAGTATTGCTCGCTAGCACCTGATCCCCCTCAATATGTTCTAACAATATGTTTGCAAAATCACTCCCTGTGTAACGCTTGACCATTTCCTCACTATGAATCCGCCAATGTAGCTGACAATCTGTTCCTCGTGAATATCAAGTTTTGGATCTGATGCTCCAGGTTCAAACACATCTCTGGAATCAATAGATTCCTGCAACACCACTTTTACAAGTTCCTGTAAGAGTAACTGTATGATCAACATTTTTGTCGTCAACTGCAATTTCAGCACAGAAATGGGATTTTCAAATGGTTTTTTGGTCTCTGGATTTATTCGCATAATGTGAAATTGTCTGCACATGTCCATATTGGCATTTGTCCGACTCTTGTTCACACAATCGACTTGTGGCAATAAAAGGGTCAATATTGCATCACAATGTGGTTTTATTGCTGTTTTATCACAGGTTATGCCATCCATTAGGCTGTGTAGTTCCTTTTTCAAATCAGAATTAACCTGTCCACATGGGCCCTTTGCCACATTTGTGGCAGCTTTCAAAAGAATGCTGGTACTTTTCCCCAAAAGTGCTGTTTGGTCGATTATTTCTGGACCTGAAAATATAATTAGATCACATTATTTTGAGTGATAAAATCAACAGTGAAACAATTAATGAAGAATGGTGTAATTTATGATACTGATCTATTGTTGCTATTCAATAATATAGAATTAGTATGATCCATCTCTCGTGAGAGCAAGATTTATAAATATGGGAATACTGATACTGGTAAAGTTTTATTCTTTTTGCAATCAAACCAACAAGTGATCTCTTTAAATTTTAAGTGCAACAAAACTTATATGCAACAGAGCAGCTGCATGAACATTTATCTTGCAATACAATGATTACCGTGATCTAATAAAATGTAATGAAAAATTTACCTGTTTTTTTTTCCATCTGTAGAGCTTGATGCCTCTGTTGTTTCCATCGGTTGGGGGTTCGGGTACCTGGATTCTGGCGTTGTGGCTGTTATATTATCGGACAAAATGAATAAGTTTGTTCATATGCACAGTTTGAGTTGATTGTTTCGTGTTTACAACATTTACGTAAATGATATTTAAAATGATCATGGAGGAAGGAAATGATCTACATCTTATAACTCTGAATATTTACCTTCCAACTGTACAAATATGACCTAATATTCCTTCCTCTGTTGAATTATGTACACAGATCTAAATATGTAATTTAAAGTAAAAATGATCAAATTACTAGTAACTTATGCATTTTATAGGTACAATACACACCTTTTGAAGCAAATTTGTTTTTTTAAGGGTAAATTACAAAAATCAATTAAACAAACTGACCCTGCTCAACTATTTCAGTTTCTGCCAACATTGATAATATATATATTTATTTTTATGGGGGGGGGGGTGTCTTGTCATCAATTTACCTGGCTCCATATTTTCCATCTCGCTAAGGTTGTCTTTCCTTTCCGTCTGTGCACACTTTTTCTTTAATTTGGTTCCTGAAAAAGGTAAAAACTTGTAAGTGTGGGGCTTGAATATATATATATATATATATATATATATATATATATATATATATATATATATATATATATATATATATATATATATATATATATGTATATATATATATGTATATATATATATATGTATATGTATATATATATATATATATATATATATATATATATATATATATATATATATATATATATATATACATATTATTTTTATAGTGATGAATCAGTGCTGGCCACTAAATTTCTCTGCAGCAAAATTTACACTTTTTGAAGTTCTTATCAACTACTTCACACAAGAATGCTAATTTTTGAGATACCGTGTAACATTTTTAATCAGTTGTGGAGTCAAAATGTGCTACGATGTACCAGATTATCAATTTTTTAACATTACTATTTTAATGATTGAAATGGAAATGTTTGGATGTCCTGCGTTTACTGATCTAAGGGATTTGCTGATATTTCACCACAGCTGCAGAATATCGAGTGAACGTCGCGCTTTCCACATTTTTATTTCAGAATGCGCTCATTCAGTAAAGTTCATATTTAGAACCTAAATGCTGGGTACGCAATGAAACAAAGCAAAGAATTGGATGAGCCATTTCAAAAAATCACGAATAATATTATAAATATATTATAATTTGCAAAAAATCCTACCATTCGCATTGCCAGTGGTCCTTCGAGTGGTCTTTCTGGCCCTGCCGGTCTCCGCAGCTGCTGGTCGACATTCACTACAGAACCAGTCCCCGTCTGGAATTTTTTCGTCCGTTAGGCCCACGCATTCATAGTGGAACCACTCCAGTTCGCATTTGGGATAATCACACGCTATCATATATTCTGTAGCTTCTCCCATACATGAGCAAAACAACTCCACAAATTCACGCAAATGGGCCCAAGTTACTGGTCCCTCTCGGATTGCCCGGGTCCGGACATGCGCAGAAGTGCTCGGATTTCGGACCACAGTCCGGACATGCGCAGACGTGCTCAGACCTCGGATCAGAGGCCGGACATGCATGTAGCTGTGGGCATGCCAAGCGCAAAGCTGCGACAGTGGGATAGGGCTTTTTTGGTGTGTGTGTATGTGTTAATAGTTAATAAAGGCCACCTGACTAGCTAACTAAGCTAACCAGGACCGCGGCAAAGAAGTGGAGTGCCACAGAATATTATTATGTAGCATGTGATGTAAATGAATCGTATGCCCCAAAATGGCAGTTCCACATGACATTTTGTTTGCGTACAACTTAAGTTAGTTTTGAACAGAAGACATCGATGAGATGAAAATAGCGGCCTGGATCGGGAATATCAATAAGGAAACCTTATGGTGGATAAAATGGAAAGGCGGTAGATTATTGTTCGAACGTTTTTGGTATTTTGCACCCCCTGTGAATTTCAAGATTCAAAGAAACAGCCACAAATTACTGACAATCTTATGAACGAGTAGTATTCATGTTTTCATCACTTCGTTGCTTTTCATTTCCGTGCTGAATAACATTACAAGTATTTGATTTTTGTTGGTATTGTCCCGTTGCATTTTGAACCAACAAAAAGAACAATTCCTCATGAACAAATTGTGTTCACACCACCATGACCTTTTTACTGGTACCAAGATTTGAGGGCGGGTAAGGGGTTTCCCGTACTGGCGTACTGGGGCTTTTTATTTACCATACTGGCGTACTGGAAGCCCTCTTTATTTAATGTACTTCGTACTATCCAAAATTTTGATAGATTTTTATTTTCCGCACTGCGTACTCTAGAAAAATAATTACTTGTACCAGCGTACTGACCCCCCCCCCTTACCCACCTTAGATTTGAAACGATAAGGAATTTTTTTAATTACTTTGGTACAATTGTTTGATGGCCGTTTCCCAAAAAATTGTACCAAAGTAAGTTGAAAAATTTATTAACATGATATTTTGTTTTATAGAAAAAAATATTTTTGTTTTTCCATGCATGTGTGCTGTGACTTGTTTCTTCTACATAGGATAGTATTGTACTGAATTTGAGTTCAAGTCCTACCAAGTGCCATATATGGCCTGACATTAAGCTGAATCCAGGGAAGTTGGCCTGGAGGTACCATATCTGGCATCTCAAGCCCAACCTTCCCTACGTCTGCCATATTTACAGAGAATGATGGGATGCGAAAGCACCGGGAACAGCCGAACATCTGGTGCACGCTTCCGATGTTTGCCGAAGTGAGACCAGCGCTCGCGATCACAATGTGTATTCTGAGGTCCAGAGGTGCGAACTCTCGATAAGAATTTGTATATTGGACCCGCAAATTTGTATATTGGAACGCCGCGGTAAAGCAGTGTATAGGTTTGAAGTCCTGTCGATTTACCTCCATCTGTTCCTTCCTCCATGCTCATACACAGAACGCTGTAAACAGTACTTATGACGACAAGGCACCCACCGAGTACTGTAAATACACTCTTGGGTTAGAGCGGACTGTTTAACATGTCTCGCAGAACTGAGAAGATACCCTTTGGAAATAGATGTTAAATTTCGCATCATTAAATACTGGTTGAAAATCATGGACCTCCCGGAATGTAATAAAATAAAAAGGTCATACTACACCTCATATGATTTAGCCCCAGCAGGTACAAACAGTTGGGCGACTGTTGTGAGGCTTATTCTTCGCAAAAAGGGCATGTAGAAAGTGTGGTTGAAAGAAGGTAATTTGCGGAACCAGAGCAGAATATTATCGGTTCTAGAGTTGAGATTAAAGGATCAGTATCATCAGGTTTTCTTCCGCCAAACTTGGGATGACCATGTTGAACATGGCAAAGGAAATAAGCTACGATGTCACTGTCTATTCAAACATAGTTATGAGTCAGAAAGTTACTTGGCACGTGTCAGTGGTTTTAAACTGCGTAGAGTGTTCACACACTTAAGCCTTAGTAACCACTAACTCCGTACAGAAATAGGTAGATATCAGAACGAACCAGCGAATTGGTTTATTGTGCTTACAGCAAGTTATTAAAAATGAAACGCATTTCCTATCTTACTGTTATGATTATCATTTTAAGGAATGAAGCCTCCTGTGATTTAAAAACACATTTACCCATTTTGATTCCATAGAAGAAAGTAAAACAACTGCATACTGTCATGTGACCTGACTGAAAAGCAGCCCACCCAGTAGTACAACTTGTATGCAAGAGCACGACCCAGAAAAAAATGTGTATAGATTCTGAATCTGGTTCTCGAATCCTTATGTTTTTGCGTATATATAGCGACTATTAATTTGTGATTGTACATGTGCATTATTTTATACTTTAACTAGGAGTCCGGCTAGGGCAAAAAAGATAAAATTGAAGTTGTGATTATCGATGCTATATATGCACAATTGCTACAGGTGTGCTTCCAACACGTTTATATTTTTTACGGTTTTGGCATTTCAGGTTTATAACTAGAATGTTAATTTGTTTTTTGGACATAGTTCGTGTTAAGCTCATCAGAAAATACAATTTCGTTGTATTTTGTTGTCACTTTTTGTGCATGCAAGAAACTAAGCGAAAATTGAAAAACAAAAAGGATTAAATAACAGCGAAATTTTAAGAATTTGCAGTTAAAATAGTGTTATTTTTGTGCTGGTTACTATCATTATAATATGACAGGTACATTACTTTTTCGCAATGTGTTGCCGCAAAAAGTATTTTATTGCATTGTACATGAAGACTCGTGTAGTCTTTGTATACTTCAGTTGTATGCAAGTTAAAAAACAGCATGAACTGCGTTCACAAGTTTTTACCATTTGGCACATAAATCACCCAGCTCGACCACAAAAATTGTACTCATGACAATAATTGATGCCCTGGTATGATTTATTACCTGAAGATCTGGGCTTTATTTGACTGGCTTCTTAAATTAAATACTTATCTTGCTTTTCTGTCAACCTTTACTCGATCGGGTTAAGGGTGATGACCGAGGAAAAATAAACACTCAGGCGACCTTCCTTCCTTCCTTTCTTCTTTCTTTCTTTCTTTCTTTCTTTCTTTCTTTCTTTCTTTCTTTCTTTCTTTCTTTCTTTCTTTCTTTCTTTCTTTCTTTCTTTCTTTCTTTCTTTCTTTCTTTCCTTTTTTCTTTATTTCTGTCTTCCTTGCTTACTTGCTTCAGGAAATTACTTGGCAAGTGTCAGTAGTTTTAAACTTAGGAGAGTGTTTACACATTTAAGGCTAAGTAACCATTACCTCCGTGTGGAAAGAGGTAGATATCAGAACGAACCATATGACCAGCGTATTCGTTTATTCCGCTTACAGCACATTATTGAAAATGAAAGACATTTATTATTACACTGTAATCTATATAAGCCTTTAAGGAATGAAGCCTTCCGTGATTTAAGAAACACTTACCCATATTTTGAATCCATAAAGGAAAGTAAAACACTGCATATTTTCATGCGACCGGGCCGAAAGAGAGCCCACACAGTAGTAAAGCTTGTATGTAAGAGCATGACCCAGAGGGAAGTGTATATAGATACTAAACTTGGTTCTCGAATCCTTTAGGCTAACGTATTAGTGCACATATAGCTTTTATGAATTTGTGATTGTTTATGTGCACTATTTTATACTTTAACTAGGAGTCCGGTAAGGTCATAAAAAGATAGATAAAATTGAAAATTGTGCTTATCGATGCTATATATGCACAATTTCTGCAAGTGTGCTTTCAACACGTATATACATTTTGGGGGGGTTTTCGCATTTCAGGTTTATCACTAGAAAGTTAAATTTGTTTGACATAGTTCGTGTTGAGCTCATCTGAAAAAAGCTATTTCGTAGCATTTTGCTGTCACGGTTTTGTGCACGCAACAAACAAGGCGAAAATTGAAAAAAAACAAGAGAATAAGTAAATAACAGCGAAACTTTGAGGGTTTACCGATGACAAGTGCTATTTTTGCGCTGGTTCCTATCATAACATTATAACAGGTACATTAGTTTTTTGCAATGTGTTGCCTTAAAGGTACCGTAATTACATTGTACATGAAAACTCATTTACGGTTGGTAAACTTCAGTTGTATGCAAGTTAAAAACAATATGAACTGCGTTCACATGTTTATACCATTTGGCACATAAATCACCCAGATCGACCAAAAATAGTGTACTCATAAAAATAATTGATGCTCTAGTATAATTTATTACCTGAAGATCTGGGCTTTATTTGCCTGGCTTCTTAAATTAAATACTTATCTTGTTTTTCTGCCAACCCTACCTCGACCGGGTTAAGGGTGATGACCGAGGACAAATATAATTTGTGGCTTGCTTGCTGTCTTTTCTTTTCTTTTCTTTCTTTCCTTCTGTCTTTCTTTGTTTCTTATTTTCTTTCTTTCTTTCTGTCTTTCTTTCCCTCTTTCTTTGCTACTTTTTTCTTTTATTTCTTTCTTTCTTTCTTTCATCTTACCCGTTGGATGTAAACACAACATAAAAGACCCTGAAGACTAAAGAGACGACATTAAAGATTACCGACTGTTGACTCCTGAATATTGCACAGATTGACAACACAAGTTTCTGCTGACTGATAAAAATAAATGTTTAAGTTGTGGGCCGTTTTCCGTTGTTGTATGTTCAGGAGGGAAATTCTCAAACTGATAACAGGAGCCCGGAAACCTTTATCGTACATTGTCAATGTGAGATGAGTGGTATAAGTAAAAGTAATATATAACTTTGTTTACTGAAATCACTAGGCACCGATAGTATATTTGATCCAAGAGTATCTTGAAGATAAGTGATCGCTATAAATGAGTCTGTAAAGTTCTGTGACTGAAGGAACTCGCCTGCACCAAGCACAGGTACATCACAGAGACCGCGAAGCCATACACAGGTAAACATATCACTGTGTTCATTCATATGCAGGATGTGTCGTGGAAGATAGTTGAAACTCTCTCTCTCTCTCTCTCTCTGTCTCTCTCTCTCTGTAACTCTCTCTCTAACTCTCTCTCTCTCTCTCTCTCTCTCTCTCTCTCTCTCTATATATATATATATATATATGTATATATATATATACAAACCAAGGGAAATCCTAGCAAGGACTGCAACAATGGACATCCTGCACCAGAAATGTAAAACAAACTCCATGATGACACCTACTCCTCAATTTGAAAGTCTCCAAACAATTAGGCTCTATTTCACTGCCAACCCTGAGTCAATGTTTCAATGTAATGTGTCAGGTTGGTCACATTTAAGAACATACTGTCAATTTTGAAGAATTTTTTTTATATTGAGTAAGTGTGTATTTACGCATGTCAGAAAAGAATGAAAGCCATTAATATTTATACAAAAAACATGTTATCAAAACAATCTTTCTTAACACGATTTTAAGTACAATTTGGCAAAATTGTAACTGTTGTAGGCCG
Source organism: Hermodice carunculata (assembly GCA_964020975.1). NCBI lineage: Eukaryota > Metazoa > Annelida > Polychaeta > Eunicida > Amphinomidae > Hermodice > Hermodice carunculata. The sequence continues at coordinate 49,261,595 of OZ026623.1, read as the reverse complement.
CTGCTTGCTACCGATAGCCCCAGGGGGTTTAACCTGACGGAAAGCATGTAAGCCTAAAATGTCTGAATGATATTTTTTTTTCAGCTACACTAAATATGTGATCTTGTTTGATAAAATCGTTCTGATATATCTAACAGGCTATTCTGCATTCAGCACACCGAATTGCACACAGAACAAAAAATTCGCACACAGACAACAACCGGTAGAACAATGAAGGGGATTTTCATCATTGCAGCCATCAGCGTTATCTGCCTGGTAACCGTCGGCGGAACTCCTATACACGAGCCCTGCAAATGCCCATTAAGTATGTTACATTTAATACTTTGTTATGCAAGTGTAATCAAGATATCTCAATACCTGATACATGCAAATAATGTGAGAAGAAACTATATTTTGCAATAAGTGTGCAGTGATGGAGACTGTTTCACTTCTGCAAGGCAATCTTGTAACTGCTAAAATTTCTGAAATTAAAGTTGTATCATATGCCCTTCCTCGCGTCTTTCAACTAAAATATTGAGTCATTCTTTTAAATTATCCAGACGGTAACATGTGTGTTTGACACACCATTCATAGAGATGGAGAAAAAAGGCATATAAGGATAAATTCGGAAACAATGGCCACATTTAAGTGAATTTTTAAGGTACTTTGAAATATGAATTTATAATCACGTGCAAATATTCTAAAAATGATAGCAAAACAAATTTTGGTTGGCCTTTGCTACGCTTTCTTAGACTGATGAAAATAGAACTCGAGCTTTAAATGAATCTGAAAATCGTCATATATTAGTGCAACAAATCTACTGACACAGAACATAAGAAAAAAAGTCTATGTAAAACTGAATGTTGGTGGAAAAGTATAAAAGTTTAGCTTTAAAGATATTTAAATAGCTTCAACACACCAGCAGAAAACGGAAAAGTTTCGCTTAGGCAGTGCCATATAAAGCTATACGTGTATTATGTTTTGATTGGAAAATAATACTTGAATTAACTCTATTGTGTGGTCAAGATTCCCTTTTTTCTTTTTTTTTTATACAAATAGGGTAATAGGCACAGATCACAAAATTACAACATGATATGTGTAATCGTTCGTGCCAATTAAATAATGGAAAAGACAAAGGTTTATTTCCTTTGTGGTAAATGCTTAACAGAAACCTCCAAAATTATTGATTTGGAAAAGATGTTGCTGATTTTGGGCAGTTTAATTAGCCCGTTAGCTTACATTATGCGTGCACGTAGTAACATTATGTTTCATATGTAACTATGGCTCAACAATGTTTCTTCTGAAAAAGTGCCTCCCTTTACCTTTTCACCGCCAACAACGCGCAGTTTTGATCTTCACATATGTCCGGTTAGCAGGTTTCAAAATACAATTAAGGATATACTACTTCTTAGCACATGTTTCCACAAAATTGGCCATAAAACACAATAAGCGGTCCTTTAAGCAAGGCACCCACATGGTGTTTTTACTACTAATCTTGTCACCTGGGTGCTGTCGGTATGTCCTCACATATCTCCAGATCGGTTCACGTGGTTTACTTTCCTGTATCAATAAAGCTGGCAACGGATCTGATGAAAAATCTTTCTAATGCACACCAATTTGGCCTTTGTTATTGCAGCATGCCCAAGAAATGTGAAACCCACCGACACAGACACATTTTTACCTTTTCCCGGGGACCGTACAAAGTTTTACCAGTGTGTTTGGGGAGATCCAGTTCCGAAGAGATGTGCTCCGGGGTCATGTGTTAGCCGGTACTACCGTGGAGGACAATATAACCCCTGTATCTACCGCTGTTAGTGGCGCCCAATGGATCATCTTGTCTTCAAACATCGTCCACTGTAACGTATAGAATTTAACCCTTTTCCATTGAAACCGCCTAAAGCCATTCGAAGTAAAATGACAATTGCTTCAACTTTTTTTTTCAATTATAACAGTCATTAAGACCAATTTGAATGCGAACTGTACATGAGACCGATCAAGACAGTAAAGCTGGAGGCCAATCGCCTTCCACATCAAAGAACGCTACTGAGTCACTCTTGCATGAAGTTTTCAGATTTCAACAAGGGGGATTGAAGCTATGATCTTCAGTTTTTATTGGAAATGCAACTTGTTCCAACGCCGTCTGACAGTTGTAGGGCACAGCGTGCTGAGTTGACCGTCAAGCAAACCTAAAACAGCATAAGTGCCCCAAAAAACTTGTGTATGGGGATATCACATGTATGGATGGGTTTTCTTTTCTGCAAGGTCTACAAATGAATGCAATATTTGTGTACGTAATTTTTCGTTTTACCTTTCTCCCGTGGTAATAAGTTGATCACAGAAAAGCATTACACGCAATCACCTCTTTTCCATAAAAAATATGGCTTGCGATCCATTGACGGATTTTACACCGGGTATCTTTGATGCCAGAGTTATTTTTTCTTGGTATTTTCTTATGCTGTAGTGTCATTGGTATTATTGGTTGCAACATTGTGCAGGTAATGGGGGTCTGATTTCCTTATAACATTAAGTGTTATGGATTAATATTGCGAATATATTAGATACAAGCCATACCGGTAATTACTTTTTATTCCATCTTTTAATCACACATGAATTACCAACACTACCATCTGTCTAACCCAGCGGTGTACAAATCAGATATAAATAATAAATGGAAGTTAGCTAGTATACATATATGAAAATAGAATGTTACAATTACTTTTATATGTTGACGTCATTCAATAAAGAATAGTTAGAAAAGAGTAAGGCTTGACGCTTTTTGTCGTGTTATCGAGATAATATCATCACTTGAGTTATAGGAACATAACCATTTTAGCAATGTGGTCATACGATGATACGTAGGTAAATACAAGTTCAGATAAATATCTAAAAGTAATAAAAGATCTATTGCTTCTAGTTTCTATACAGCGTGTCCTCATGCGACACTTTGGCACCATAATCAATTAATGAATGAATGAATGAATCAATAAATCAATCAATTAATGATTCAATCTGTCTGTCTTTCTAGCCGATGTATGCAATTGTAATTATAGGGTGTTTCCCTTAACGTTCCACTCGTAAAGCAAGAGGCCCATGGGTCTAATGCCCTGCTGACCACCATCACCAAAAATAACTCCCTGAAATGTATTCTGTCCATGACTTTGACAAATTTGTCAAGGTCATTCATATTATGCGATATCAAACTTTCACATGATATACATTTGTGGCACATTCGGTGTCATTCGCCTTATTCTTAATCCATATATCGAGTTAAACGTCTTGTTGTTAAGTTCTTAATGACCCTTATAAAAATTATGCTAAGATCATACAATCATTGCCTCATGGTGAACCCCAAAGTAGGACACTAACTACAGTTTTACATAGAATGTAATCAATTGCAATTTTGATCCGGAGGCTCAATTCTCTATGCAAGTGATGTCCAAACTACACCCTGCCATTACAAAATCACCTCTTCCAACTTAAGAGGTCTAACGACCTCACAGAAGTAGATCAAAGTCACTGATATTACATAATTTATTCGCAGTGGACATGATCTATATATCCTATAAATGTAGCATGTCTAAATCTGTAAAGACATTTTAACTCGTAATTTCCAGTAAAATCATAGATGGTTTGTCAGGTACCATATTAAGCAACCGAGACTTTGAACTCGTCTACAAGCCCACCTAATTTCATGACAATCCATCAAAATTTAAGGATGCTGGACTCATCACAAGATTTTTATGTTTTGACCCCTATATTTCACAATACTACAGGTGGCGCCATCAACATTAACGTCGACATAGATTTTGGTAATGCTTGATAAGCCTTAAAAGTCATGTCGGCTCGAACACTGTGGGGTGCAGAGCATTGACAAGATGACCTGTATATTCCAACTAGCCATTTCACCTTACTTTTAACTCGGATTAAACAATTGATAATTGGATCAATTATTAATTGTACAACTTGGTAGACTCACTGTAGGGGTCGACGTTCCGTGGAAAACATTTGCGAAGATGAATTTTTAAATCAGGTTCTACTCAATCATAGTAGAGTTTACTGTTTTTCAAAGAGAAACTTCGTTTGCATATGGTGCCCTCTAGGGGCTACAACAAAAGTGGCTAGGGGCTTCACCGAAGTGCTGCCGTCTTGCAGACACTCGAATAAACATATCGACACAAATGCATCCCACTTTGCTATAATAAGTTGAACATATATATAGCGATTTATCATGAAAAGTGGCAATAATCCCAAAAGGTCTCTGCAAGTTTGCCAGCAGCAATAAAACCACATGTATAATTGGTTGGTAAGGTATGTATCAGTTCTGTGACCATCGTTTGTAAACGAACTTACTCTGACAGCAGACAGCAGAGTTCGTAAATCCAACGTCCAACGTATATTTTTCCCTTTTTTCGTATTTTTCGACTGAGAGAATGGTTCCAAATTTTAACAACGACTAGCTTACTTGTCAATTAACCGATAATAATAATAATAATAAAAAAACAAAAACAAAACAAAACAAAAAAAACCCAAAACAAACAAACAAACAAACAAACAAACAAACAAAAAAAAAAAAAAAAAAAAAAGCCCCAAACACCCCCTTCAAATTCTTTGCTACCATAAAACTTAGCTCATTTCATGGAATCCCAGTCACCACGGACTATTCTACCAAAATTATACACCGTGCATCTGCATTCCACAGTTCAATAACACTGTCTTTAACAGAAACGTGATTCAAATACTCTTATTGCACTTCGTATCTATAATCGCCAGTTATAAACGAAATATACATTAATTTTATAGAAGTTATAAAGAAACTGCTCCAGGACCTACTAAATACGTACCTCAAAGTTCAGCACCAATCCTCGTTTCAGTTCATGGGATGAAGTGATAGCTATCACCACGGTGTTACGGATATCGGTTGGAACGAGTAGTGGTGTGCATCTATCACACACAGACACAGACACAGACACAGACACAGACACAGACACAGACACAGACACAGACACACACACACACACATATATATATATATATATATATATATATATATATATATATATATATATATATATATATATATATATATATATATATATATATTTACAATGAAAAAATTCTTAGTTTTTAGAACAGTGGAAGTGAGGCTCAAACACAAATTACTGATCGTATGTACACATCACCATCTGTTCAGTGTAACCACGAAGGACATGTAAATGCACATGCGTTGTCTATCAATAAACTTTATTTACGCATCAATTAATATACTCTCATGGACTTTTCAAAAAGCATTGCCAGGTCCTCCTCTGTCTGTGGTCTGGGCGCCAGTTTAGTGACGCGATGTTGTGGCAATGTTCCCTTGACAAGATGAGGGATGTCTGATGTGGTGTATCCCAAAGCGTTCAGTCCGTCATCTACCTTGAGGTCGGCCATGTACTGACGAACTGTATCCGATAAGACCTTCCCTGCGTCCGCTCTCTTCTTATTCGTGACATCAGCACCTAATGTATATTATAACTGTTACAGTATACTGCGGATTTTACTTTGTAATCCAGCCGGGGTAACCATAGGTTCCATTTCATATTAAATCGTATGACAATAAAAATTCTATTTTTGGTACTTTAGCGAAAGAAAGAGACGCTCGCAAGCCCTCGTCTCGAACTAGCAGAGTTAGTCTTATTCGGGTTTCATTTGAAACTAAAGGTACCGAGTCGTGGCTACCTCTGGGATGGAATGACGTAAAAGTAGCTCGTATTGTTCGCCATTTTCTTTTGTACTAAAAAAAAACAAAACAAAACAAAAACAAAAGAACAAAGAAAAAACAACAACGCGTGTTGACATGGCACCGTTGTTTATGCTTGCATGCATCATCATCATCATCATCATCATCATCATCATCATCATCATCATCATCATCATCATCATCATCATCATCATCATCATCATTTTCGTTTTTGTTGGCCTATATACTGTACGTAGGTTTGTACAGCAATATGACAGTTAACGCAATGTACGTAAAAATGACTATAGATATTCTTTGCAATCTATGCTATGTCAACACTACGCGTAACTCCTCCCCAAATGTGGGTCTTTTCAGTGCGTCTCCCGGGCAGTTTTAAATTATAATGTTCACGACTGGAGTTGCCTCGATAAAGCATTTTGGGATACTTAGTTCCCAACAGGGCTTATACATTTTGAACTATTCATGTAAACATCTAAAATATATAAGTAGTTTGTTTGAAGCCTATTTTCAAGAGATTCTATATCTAAAATGCAATATATCTGCTAAAAGTTGAATAATTATTTAGATTTGTCACATGTAAATGAAGCATCACATACCTATACAAATGTGGAAATAACTTTTCAAGTGCTTAATCAACTTTTCATTCATTGCTCATAATCAATATATACCTATTCGGGTAAAAACTACGTTGTACGATTATTTTTAACCTCCGTTTGTTTTTGAATCACGAACAGTTGAAACTGATATTGGCGCATTTCAGAGGTCCAGCAAGTTCGAAGGGCCCTACTTTGAAAATTGTAATCATATAAGGAAACAAATATGGACAGATATTAAGTCAGATTATACCCATAGTTTCTGTGCACAACTGTTGCAATTATATTGAACTTTTGTCGAGTTATTTCGACATTTCCACATGTATCTGCCAATTCACATTCACCAAGTGAATCTAAATCTTTCAAATAAGAGTTAGCTCACCAGGTGGATTGTTTTATGAGAATGGAAATCTTTTAACGATATTCTTAATAACAAAATGGACATATGAAAAATTAGCATTAAAAGATTTCAATCATTGATATTATCAGGAGTAAGTTACCTATATTTTTTTTGGGGGGGGGGGGATCTCGCCTGTCGTGTTGGAGTCAATGTAAAAGCAGTTAGTATCGCCCTTTACATTGCTTTATACATCAATTAAATATTGTAGAAAATGAATTGAGTGCGCCTTAAGGCATGTAGCATGGCTATGCATACGATTTTAACAATATTTGAACAAAAATTTGAGAGGAAGAAAGCACTACAAATCCCAGTTAAATGATGCCAATTTTTACTCAATTTAACAGTTACCAAAAAGAAGCATTCTACTAAAATACATAAACAATAACTTACCGCAGGGCTGGATATTTATAATTGCTTGAAGAGGTGTTGTAATCATGATAAGCGTATGCACTGCTATCAATCTGTATATTTTAACAATCTCGAGTTACTAATTACAATAAGATGTAACTATTCCCGATATATGCCGTCTTGTATAGAGATAGATCTAGCCTGGACATATAGAGTATCGTATCGAGGTTGGTGCCATAGAGACATTTAAATCTTCTTTTGTCAAGTAATAAGTGTAACATGCTTACCTAAAATCTCCGCTGCTTCCAAATGTCTCTCAGGACACATTGGGTAGGTAAAGTCAAATACAGCCGGAGCTGTCATCACCACTGACAAGCCATGTGGCTGGATAAGATATGGGATGCATTTGGAAAAAAAAAAAAGACAGAAAACAGTTTACGATCTTTTTAGTATTGAAAAAAAAACGCCACTTAAGCAATTTCCTTTGAAAAAAACAATCAAACAAAAACAAAACAAAAAAAAATAAAACAAAAAACAAAAAAAACAAAAGAAAGACAAAAAAAACAAAAACAAAAAAACAAAAGCAAAAAAAAAAACAAAAAACAAAAAACAAAAAAACGAAAAAAAAAAAACAAAAAACAAAAAACCAACAACAAAAAACAAACAAACAAACAAACAGACAACCCCCCCCCCCAAAAAAAAACCTTAAACGAGCACATACACATATACCAACGACACGAGTTTGTTACAAAGAAACAACCGTTGTACAGGCACACCGATAATGATATTTTACTGAAAACACAATTTGGTAAAGAGGTTTTCTTTCTTTCCGAATATTGACATACGCATACGGTTTAATATACATCTGATAGTAGGAGTAGCTACATTGTATAGATCTCTTGTGGGATTGCTGTGATGAAGGTACTAAACCCAAGCAAATGTGAAACGTTGCGAAAACAAAACAAACAAAAAAATAAATAAATGAATAAAGTAAAATAAAAATAAAAGGGAAATACAGTTTACAACTCAAACAAAATTTCAGCAAATAAACCCTTTCCTTGTAGAACAATACTGCTTCAACAGATTTAGTGATAGGGAAAGCTGCTGACCCTGGGACATGATATAATAATTATTTTTCACACAAGTCTCACCAAAAATAGTTTCACTTTACCAAAGTTCATGCAAAAACATTGATACATTTGCGTGTCTGGTAACTTTAGGGATCAACCTTTTTTCTAAGCAAGTCGTTGTTCAAAATTAAAGTCCTATCTTGTGTGGCGACGTCTATGCGGTCGAATAAATGTCATGTGGCATGTTTGGCAAAGGAGTATCATTTTTGACCGCATTGGACAAAGTTGTACGGTAACCCTAACACAATATCACAAGTACTGCCCAGAAACATGAGCATGTGAATGGAATTTCTTCTCAATTGATGTATGCAATTTCATATAATATGCATAAATAGATTCCAGAATAATAATGTCAAAAGCCCCTTGAGGTTTGCTGATATGTTCATCGTGTTTTGTGTGTGACGTCTGTTTCAAAATCGTTTAGAATATGCCTTTACTCAAACTTTGTTCATCTTTAGTTGCCGCATACTGAATATTATTTTTCTCTGTCCCTCTTTGTCTCTATCTGTCTGTCTGTCTGTCTGTCTGTCTGTCTGTCTCTTTCTATCTCTTTTCTGTCTTTCTCTCTATGCCATTATTTTTACTCTGTCTTAGTACAGTATGCACAGCGTTGTTTTCAATTTCGTGACTGTTCATTGTAGCACTAATTCAATTTGGAACATTGCAATATGTCTTTTTTATGTTATCTGTACTTCTCTCATTAGTATAAGATGCACTGTACGTACAACAAGAGGGTGAGCGTCATTGTAGCCAGCTGCCCTGAAAGTTCTCACATTGCCAGAAACAGCGTATGACAGTCCATGGCTGCAACAAAAGTTTTAAAAAATGTATCTGGGAGGAGCAACATATATAGGTTTCTTATTCAGCTATCTTGCTTATCCAGAGACTGGGATAGATTAGTGGCACTCTTCGCTCTTCTGCCATTCAAAAGTCAAAAAGACGCTCCGTATGTACATGATTATCACTGAAATTAACTGAGAGCTTTCTGACGTTTTCCTCATACATCAAGTTGTTAGTAGAGCTCCATTAAATAAAGGGGGCGGGGTCATACCTTATCTAAAAAAAGTTAATAAAATACATAATTCAATGAATGAAAATCCTTTGATATGATAAAAAAAGCATCTCTTTCAAGACAATTTGAATTGCTGGCTGCGTTCTGTTCTGGGAATGATAATGTGCATTGCAATTTGATTATGTACGCATTCTTGAATATATCATAAATTTGTAAACATATAAATATCTAAAACGGAGCAATTATTAAATACATGTAGTATACACGGTGACACACCGTAATGTGCCTATATAAATGTTTCCATACAAAGGTTAGTTAGTGACCTCTGTCTAATTATGCAGATGTACAGTAAATTAGCCAAAATCATAGAATAAGCAATATTATTTGCCACATTAATAATTCTAGAAATAGCCAATTCTTCTTTTTGGCAGCAACGGTCTGTTCTACTATGGAGCATGTTTAACTGCCTGTCTTAAACACCAGTCACGGATGGTCAGTCTTTATGTTTTAGCATGTATCTTCTCCATGGACTGATACAAGTGTTAAGCTGATACATGTAGAGTGAGAAAACAAAAATATTTGCAGGAACCAAAACCAACAATTATAAATATGACTAGTTCTATGATCATTTGGTGTAAAATATATAATGCATGTACCAGTTGTTAGTTACATTTGAAGAGCAGGGCGTTTCAGGGTCACCTTGTATTGTTTTGTGCTTACCACAAATGAACGCCGGCATTCCCGAAACCAATCCCTGCAAAAACACTAGCCAGATGCATACTTGACCTTGCCTCAAGGTCGTCGCTCTGATACACAGCCCTGTAAAACACAGCCATATTTAAAGTATAACAAACCATCTTATGTCTTCTTGGTCATGATGCACTCCTTGTGCAGCTTAGTCAATCAGTATTCAACACATACTTCCCCGTTCATTCCAATTTTAAGAATCAATATTTTTAACCGTCACATTTTCGTTTTTTCATTCATCCTATTTGTTCGTTTATTTTACAAAATTGTTGGAAATTGCATGCAAAGCACACTGGGAAAGATATTTTCGTCTAGATTTGACTTTATACAGCATTTAGCAATGTTAGATATCACATCAAAATGCACTACTAGAGCTTGGGATGTGGATGCTCTAACTTAACCCAAATGAACATGATGCGTCCCTGTTACACTATGTGTCTGTGTGTTACAAACTAGTCCGGATCCCCCAAACCAAACCACTCTCCTTTGCCTGTCACCACTGCCAGTGGAGACACCTTGAGGACAGACAAGTCTATCAAGCACCTTTATTTGGCCAGCTGTTGTCAGAAACTGTTGGCAGATAGTGATAATTATGACAACAAGCTACCATTGACGTCCCTGGAGTTAAAGGTCATAGGAGCAGGGCAGGAAAAGTGGGCCACTTTTTACTTTCTGGGTGGGCTCCCTAGCTGTGATGTCATTCTACAGTGGTCACGTGATGATCAGCTTTTCTTTACTCTCTGTTAGCCGGGCCTGCAGGCCAAGCTACCATTGGTTGAGGTGTTACCTGCTTCACAAACTGACAAGAGATTATGTATACTAGCCACCCCTGTGCATATGACTGTCATACAGTTAGCCACTTGGTGGTAGCAGCAATTCTCTTTCCCTTTAAGCGACTGTGCAGACGACAGTGCTTCTTGCAGTGTACTTGGTGGGTGCGTTACAGCAACTTTGGTTCCACCTAGACTTGTACAAGTCCCTGGTGCATGTCCCTATTTTCCCATCCCGCGGCCCCACCCGGAAGTGTGATACATTTTTCCCTCCACAAAGTTAACTGTATGATATTATGCCAACTACACGGTGTTATTAAGTAGGTCCCACTGTTATTATTATTATTATTTTTTTATTTAACTGGTTGACAGTGCCGCCGTGCCGGTTTCAACAGTAGCAACTATTGAGTCCTGGTCAGTTCTAATCCCATTATCATTGCGATAAGGCAAAGTGGAAAGTGGTCTTGAACGAATGCATGGTAAGTCATTGGCCACTCAAGCAAGACAAAGCTGACCGTCTCCCTTCGGCTGCCGGACGCCCTCCGCCTGACGCGGTGCACTGCAATTAATCCTTCATTATCACAGGTGCTAGAGATAGCAAGGAAAAGGAAAAGAAAAGTGTACATGGCCTTCCTTGATGTGCGGACAGCTTACAACAGGGTTTGGAGAAATGCTCTGTGGGCTAAAATTGAAGGGCTAGGCTTTGGTGGTGGCTTTCTGGAAGTTTTAAAGGCTCTATATGCAGATATAAATTGAAGTCTCAGTATAGGAGATGTGGAGACTCAGGGGGCAAGGTTAGACATCGGCTAAAACAAGGTTGTGTGTTAACACCAGTTTTGTTTGCCATATACAAGAGAGAACTGGGAACTGAACTGTTAGAGAGCAATAAAGGAATAGCAATAGGAGGAGAAAAGATACCAGGGTTGGTCTTCGCTGATGACATTCCGTTAATGGCAGATACAGGTAGAGAGTTAAAGGAACTTTTGAGGATAGCAGGTGACTATGAAGAGAAATGGGGATTAGAGTTTAGTGAGAAGAAAAGTCAGGTCATGGTCTTGGGGCAGAAGAGAAGACAGGAGGAGAAATGGATGGTAGGGAAGTCTAGGATACCAGAGGGTAAAGAGAAAGTCATTAGAATTGGAGAGGGTGAGGAGTACGAATATTTAGGGGTGAACATTATGGTCACAGGACAGGGAATGTTTAAGTACCATGTTGAGAAAATCAGACAGATGATGAATAGAGCGAAAGGTATGATAAAGGTCATGGCAGTGAACAGCTTCAATAGATCATTCACAGGTAGGGTGCTGTGGGAACGTGTAGCCATACCTGGGATGTTATATGGGTTAGATTTGATAGCCACCAGTGAAAAGGATATTGAATGGATGGAGAAGGCACAAAGGGAGATGGGGAAATGGGTGCTTGGGGCACCACCATGTGTAGCAACAAAGGCTGTGTTGGGAGAGTTGGGATGGTTACCAATAAGGGATAGAATAGCTAAGGCTAGATTAGGCTGTTGGGATATTTGCAACACATGAATGAAAAGAGATGGAGCAAGAAGGTGTACATGGAGGATGTTAGTGAAAAGACAAAATGGATTCAAGAAATAGACCAGTTAGCTGAGAAATGTGAGTTGAAAGGGCCAGATGAGATTAAAGTGGCGTGGAAATTGCATATAGGAAAGGTGATTCAAGAAAAACATGTGGAGCAGTGCAAAAGTTTATTCTTTAATTATAATCTGGATAAGATTAAAATGCACTTGCAAAATATGGTTAAAAAATAGTCAACAAAGGCATATTTGCGAATTACTGAATTGAATTGTGAATTGTCATCTTATTTTTGGCTGCACCTTTTATATATTCATATTGTAGTAGTAGTTGTTTTTATCGACAGAAATAATAACGGGGTAAAATAGAAACACTCAGAACAATCTCAGGAACATAGTATATGATATAACTGTTCACATTTAAACATACGTTTTTCTGGGATTAAGAGTAATGGTAAACATGAAAATTTAACAGGGTATGTCAAGTGCTTTGTAGCAAAGCTCAGATTGCGTTTTCAGGTCCTCATTATCATCGAAAAATATGTCAAGTTTTGTGTCTCTGTCCAGTTTTAACATGGGAAATGAGCGGCGTATATCATCCGTGACAGGACAAGAGAACAAAACATGTTGCTCAGTCTGTATTTGTCCGCAGTTACAGAGTCTGCGTTCCCGTGGTATTCGGGACCATCGACCAGTTTCTAATTTCAAATGATGGGAACTTAATCTGATGCGTGTAACCGCGATTCTACACCATTCACGAATGTTCTGCTTTTTATAGATTTCGTGAACAGTCAATGAAGGATTAATTTGTAAGTATGTAATGCATCTTGTATATATACTCTTTTCCTTCTTTAGTCTGCTAATATCATATTCTGCATTAGTGCTACATTTGGATAACTACCTGAATGTTATCTCATAATTTTTTTGTTATTGTTCCGCGTCTTGTGTTCCTGAATATATTTTTTGTAATGATGATGATGATGATGATGACGATGATGATGATGATGATGATGATGATGATGATGATAATGATGATGATGATGATGATGATTGAACCACCAAGGATGGGAAACACAGATACAAAATAAATTCATCGAAATAAAGATAAGCTAATGACAAAGACAAAAAGTAAATACAAAACAGTAGTATTGAAGCTAGACTCAGGTTATTGAAAGAAATACAACGTACATGTACATACAAATCACCACGTAATTATTGGCCATGGTTTAAATGGCGTGTGCCTGGTCGCCCCCCCCCCCCCCCCCACACACACACAGTATATTCAGGACAACATAGACCCATTCATTCAGACTTTACAGTTTTCAACCTGTATAGATGTTACAAAAACGGTATGTATGATTTTGTAATATCACCAGTGGGAGAAAAAAACACCACAATCACCATCACCTGCAAAAAAATGCTTTCCATGAATTGTGCGACCATTCATAATGTTTTATAAAAGTCGTTTCAGTACTATCATAATTACTATCATTTCCCTAAAGTCATACAGTTAATACGCGCCTCTTGAAATACTTGCTGACAATCCTGAGCGCGTGTTTAGACCACACGTCACTGATAGGGTTGCTACCCTGGTACGCTGGGCGGTCCTTTGGGTCCGCTGGTCTTGGTACGCGCTCTTTGTAGGGCAGTGCGGTAAAGGACTCCAAGGCATGGCTGCAAAGAGGAGGAGTTGGTGTGTACGTATAGTATAGTATAGTATAGTATAGTATGGTATGGTATGGTATTGTATGGTATGGTATGGTATGGTGTGGTATGGTATGGTATGGTATAATACAATACAATACAATACAATAAAATAAAATACAATATAATACAATATAATATAATATAAATACATGTATATAACCAGAAAAGATGATGGAGGTACAATAATGCCAAGTTTGGAGTCTTTATGTATAATAGTGTCCGTGAAAAGTGTCGAACAAATTCACTGGTTGAGAAGAAAGAAAGAATGAAAGAAATAAAGAAAGAAAGAAAGAAAGAGAGAAAGAAAGAAAAAGAAAAGTGTGTGTTGACACACACGCTTCAATAATGTGATCGGTGTAAACGCCTTAGCCTGGTACGGTCGAGTTAAGTAGGAGAGCATGTGCCGTTTTCATTCACAGCACAAGCGGAACACGTCATTTTGCACCGTTTGTAAGACCTTGATTATTATTATTATTATTATTATTATTATTATTATTATTATTATTATTATTATTATTATTATTATTATTATTATTATTATTATTATTATTATTATCATTATCATTATCATTATTATTATTATTATTATTAATCATCGGGCGTGCTGCTAGTTATTAATGCGACTAAGTTGCAGGCATCAGAGTTTGGTCGCTTGGGGTTATAATTACAACGCTTAAATATTTTAATTTGTTAAGATGCTACAATGAACGTCCTTGCAAAATACAGTATTAACGTTTTGGTGATACGAAAAGACACGTCGTTGTGAAAAATAAAATCAACCATGCTGCATTGATTGATGGACCCACTACATTTGGTTAGGAATTTAGCATCTATAACTCAATATTCAGCCAACAGAAAGCGTGTCTGTATCGTACCACATTTGGCCGTGACGGACTTGGAACACTTCATCCGTCTCGAATGAAGCCTTACGCTGTCTGGAAAATCGTCAGACAATGCAGGGACTGAGGACTGATGACAGTTTATAAAACAATATTTTTTATCTCGAAATCCGTAACTGTGTTGTCTTATTTTTCCCGTTTCATGTAAGGTGACTGGCGGTTACCGTTTATTTGTGGGTGTAAATGAATCAGTATTCTTTTACATTTCTTTCTGTGGTGTTAAATGTGTGTTATTTTTCTCTGATCTGAATTTTCTCAGACGTGAAGACCTTGGACGATTGGTTCCAGATGTCATGCTTCCAAAGTTTAAATAAACCAATACAACTCTTTTCCATTATCTTTTATTTTAGTTTTAAATGCTGTGGTCGCTTTCCCGGAGCTCGAGAGTAAGTTAAAGCCAAGGGACCAAGTTGAATTCGCTTTGAAAGAAAAAGAGGTAAAAACAGGGTCACGACAGCAAAGTGCTAGATCAAGCAACTGGCACAAGTTCAAAAAATGTTCACGGACGTTATTGATGTTTCGAAAATATCTATATGGCATAATAAGCAATACTTATTAGGAAGAATTAAGTGGTAAGTGGGCCACTTTCAAGGGAGAGTATGTAAAAACAAACTAAATATATGGATTATGATTGTCCATAAGCCATATTTTATAAAGCTGTATTTTGCGAGGTGTGTTTACATGCCTGGCACACACATCACACGTTTCTGCACCATGCTACAGACAGGCTCTCGTGATGAGGCGCAGCCCCGCCTTCATTTTTTTCTTGTTTTCTTTTTTTTCCCCTTACACTGCCACATGTGCAGACTGCCTACATTTATTGCAGCAATCTGAATCAATATTTAACGTACCCTGCATCATAAAATTTGTTTGGAGATTTTCTGAAAACGTTATGAGTCAATGGTATCCGAGCGTTTCACAGCTTTATCAATTGCACTACATCTTCTCTGAAACTTGGAATCAGACACTATACCAAAGGGAAATCTTTAATAGGAATAAGCACGTGGTCTACGAAACTACTTGAAACACCATTTCGCTGTTGTGTGAAAGCCGTGTATGCTGCGTATACTAACCATAAGACGTCAAATCCCGAAAAAGCTGTTACTCTCTCTGGCATCGTCAGAGTGTGGAGAGGGTCCACCAGGCCAAGCATAGGACGTAGGGCTCTGTTGGCAAGACCTGAATAGGTTATAAAGGAACTCAATAGAGATTAAAGTCGACACACTTATTGTAGCTTCAACAAGATGATTGACAAGTAAACCTATTGACTTGAAGTTACTTGGGTAAGTAAGTATATCGATGTGGGTGTTTCTGGCAGCATTTTGTTTCCGTCATTTGTCCCTCCCTGTCTGTCTGCGAGCAAAATTGATTATATGCGAAGTATTTGGTTTAAACATATTTAGTTAATTCTTTCAGTGCCACTTGCGACCAAAGTCAAACTGCTCTCGATAATTATAATGATGGTAGATTCATATTCCATGTGAAAAGACCTTTGATGCCTGTAGTGCCAGAGAATACATCAGCTTTTACCGGCGCTCTTTGGGCTCATTGTGCCCGGCGCAGTCCAAAGCGTGGCACAGAGAATATGTAAGACAATGATAAAAAGGGATGTGTGCTATTTTAATCCTTCATATGCATATAAAATATAGAAAGTTAAGACATTACACTACAAACAGTCACTAGGACTGACTAACACTTGACATCAAATGACAATATGTGTAGATAATATACTTACAAGACACATGTTTGGGATATAATCAAGACATTATGTCACGTAGAGAATGAGCCTTTTAAGCACTTCAGCTGACCATGGTCAGTGAAGCCCATCTTTACAGTCTGGGGCAGATATTATAAGAGAAAACGTTCGCTCACTGAACATAGAAATGTATAGAGTATAAGCCATGTAAGCATTTCAGCTGAGCATGCCCAGTAAATCCAATCCCATAAATCTGGGCCACATGTCATCAGAGAGAACTTTCTCTCACTGAACATAGAAATGTATAGAGGTCAAACTTGAAGTAAGGGAAAAAACTGCTGTAGATGGAAGTTTGGCTTATCTAGCGGTTTTCTTTTGTTTGTTCTTTGGAATAGACAATGTTATATACTTTTTCATTAAAATTAGACCCTAATGATGATCCAAGAGAGAAGTTTGATTCTGGCTACCAGGGTGACTTAACATGTTGATTGGGGAAAGGTCGCCTTCTGTCCCTGATCTCCCTCCCAAATAGCGCCCAAGCTTCACTGCGCATGCCCTAATTTTTACACCTGGATATGATTGGCTGAAAGCTTGTATCGGACCAGAATATAATAGGTTCATCCTTTTACCAGTTTAATCACAACAATCCCTGTTTACTCAATTTTCATATCAGGCTAGGCCTCCAGTTATTGAAAAAAGTTAAAAATCCGCCGTCTCTGAAATTTGTATTCAGATCAAGCCATCACTGACATGTTAAATGTACCCATACCCCAGTCGCTGAAATGTTTTATTTAGTACCTACCTATGTTATTCGCTATTTTGCAGGACAGTTACAGGTGATATACTTGTCATTTCGCATACACTGGTTAGTTCTGATTATTCAAAGTGATTTTAAGTAATTGGAAAAGAGAAGAAATTTAATGTCTGGTTTGGTCTGTTTTGAATCTAATGCGGTAGCGCCATCTGTCGTTTAAGGACTGAGATTGAAACTCCTGTTTTTCTTTGGTCTCTTACGTTTCAAATTTCAACACGTTATTTTTCACGCTTTATTTCCTACCTTGTACCATATTACATTGAAAACCCATGGGATATGACCTATGTGAAATTGTTGACCATATCCCATGGGTGGGACTACTTTTTACCATATTTGTAAAATCAAAGATACGGTTTTCCAAATATGGAAGGAATCAATGCTGGCAATGCTGCTGTCAGTGATGCACTGATGGGCCAAATCAGACGGCCAACAGTCAGTTAAGGTCCACGGGTGCATACTTTGGAATGTTTGCTGGTTACAGACTACAGTTGTTATTGGCTGGTTGCGCATCCCAACGGAGATAGTCCGTAATTGTGAAAATACTGTGTTTTCAGCATGCTGTAGCTTCTGTTTAAATAAAGTTAGCTAAGTCAGGTTTGCTGCATTGCAGAGTTGCTTCATTGGTGGTCATATAGGTGCACTGTCTTCCAGGCCAGTTGGGAACTTTATGGTGGGGAAGGACAATGATGTGACCCTGGCAAGAGCACAGTTCATACGCCTGTATAAAGCTGACATCCAGGTGTTGTTTCGTATTTCAATTATAACGAGCTGGGAATTGTATGACAAAAATCCGTCTATATTTTTCTGACATTTTTATCTGTTAAATGCCGTTCACGGAATTTCAAAATACCAAAATGCTGATTTTTAGACTGAAAAATGCTAATATGAAAAATAGAAGGATTTATAACTGTGCTCTGTGGCCTATTAGGGCTAACTCTGTTTGTATTGGGAATCACATGGTCATGTTGTTATTCTATTATTGTCCATCGAGCAAGTTAAAAATGGGAAGTCAGCACTTTTTGACAGCTGCCTGGACAATTTTGAGTGATCCTAACAACTTTTACATGGATGGAGCATGCAAGATATGGTCCTGGGACTGTAGATCACAAGGCAAATGGTTCGGGCTATGTTATTGTGTACCTCAGGCCAGTTTATGAAAGGAGAAAAGAAGTTTTACACCCACAGATTGGCTGTGAATATCAAGTTTAACAGTCTCAAACTTTAAAAAATTCATGAAGTAACACATTTATGTCACAAATCATGGTGCATAGACATGTTGTACCTATCAGTGGAACCACACTGCATAAATAATAACAGGATTCGCTGCAAGACATTTAACAAGTGCACAGGCTATGCCTCCTTTGCTGACTGCTTGGTAGATAGATAGCTTCCATAGCCCTTTGTATTTAGCGATACCTCACAGGTACCACACAGGTTATCATATGTGTGTATGAGAAATTAACAATGCTAATATGATATGAATAAATTATGCTAATCCCGTTGATATGAAACTTAGTGACCCTCTGTTTCAAACTTTTAATTTTGTGGCATTGTCATTGTAGGCCTACAGCCTCCATTCATATGAAGAGCTGTTTATACAAAATCATGTCAAAGTGATTTTCGGCATACCAGAAAAAAATGTGCATTGTCTGTCAGTAGAGCTGTACAAATCTTAGGTAAAATGTAAATTTCTTTGTTTTTTGGTTTTGGTTTTGTTTCTCCCCCCCCCCTTTTTTTATTTTTATTATTTTTTTTTTGTAGACAAAAGCTTGTCATATATGTGTGTCATTTGACTGGAGTAAATCATTTAAAATCAGGCATACTGACTTTGTTGAGCTGTTGAGTTCATCAGCATATTATTTTCACATAAATGAATCAATTTATATCCATGAATATGGATGACAGCACTTATGAACTGCAGATTTTATAACTTTTACCAAACTAGTGTACATAGGTGGCAAAACATTTGAACTTCAACATACAACCACATATAATTAAAAGAGTTTCAGAAAGTGAAACAAGAGCAAAAAAGTTAGCTTCCATTAAACACTTGCCTGAAAACACTTGCGCCTGATAATTGGATTGATAATTGGATGCTTATCAAATTAAAAATCAGAGCACTTGTGAATACAAATATGCATTTATGATATTGGAGTAACTGTACAAACTTTTGTCATTTTCTTTCTAATATGTGCACATACACCAGAAACCATATCAATAAACCACAACTTGTACAGTCTACTGCAGAAAAAAAGGCATAGCACTATTGGTTTGTGGAAGCTGGATCACCCAACTGCCCTCCGAATGTTCAAACAAAGGGCGCGTTAAAATTCCATAATTTTAGTACCAAAAAACATAATTTGCTGAATACTGCTACTGTAATCTGTGACCTACTGGTCTTAAACTGTGCACTTTGATGGGCTAATAATGTTTAAACACTGAAACTGTTCCATTGTCTGCCATAATTCAGATTATATCAGGAAAATACTGCCATAATGACTGGTTTTAGATGCTGACTTGGTGTAACTGATACTCCCCCCATCCGCCATTAATGCCTCAGCAGTGATAGATGTCACATTTTTTGTAGACAAATGTTACGAATCTATCCATAAATAGTAAAAAAGCACCAATTTCACCTAAAAATGCATGAAATTTTAGCAATATATTCAAATTTGTGGGTTAAAATTAAGGGGTGGGGCATTGTAATTTGATCTCTCACTGTAAGGACAGGACATGCAGGCAAGTGATTATGGGTTTGCATCATAGCCCATTGTGTATCGTATTCATATTGGACAGAAAAGAATTGATTGGATGTAATTATATAATTTTCCTCAAAATTTTAATTAATTATTTTATTTGTCATAAAAACTGATTTTTCAGATTTAAAGGTTGCTTGCAAAAAAGTTGGTATTTTCTTTAATATTGAAGTTTGGTAAAGTTAATGCAAATCCTGGTCATATAGGTGCACTGTCTTCCAGGCCAGTTGGGAACTTTATGGTGGGGAAGGACAATGATGTGACCCTGGCAAGAGCACAGTTCATACACCTGTATAAAGCTGACATCCAGGTGTTGTTTCGTATTTCAATTATCACAAGCTGGGAATTGTATGACAAAAATCCGTCTATATTTTTCTGACATTTTTATCTGTTAAATGCCGTTCACGGAATTTCAAAATACCAAAATGCTGATTTTTAGACTGAGAAATGCTAATATGAAAAATAGAAGGATTTATAACTGTGGTCTGTGGCCTGCTGGTGCAACATTCCAAGTCAACGTGACCTTCCGATTCTTCTTTCCACCAAATTAATTCCATATAGAAATAATAAAAAGGTGTGTTTTCGTCGAGATTTTTGTCTGAAGCAACGGCCGTTCAAAAAAATCCGCCATTGGGCTTGCGGTCGACCGATTTTCTTTGTTGCTTAAATTTTATATTCATACGCGCTGCATGACTGTGTCAAAGTCCCATGTTATGTAGTGAAATAAAATGTTACAAGTGATATAAATGGTCTGTAAAGGACCGTAGGGGATAAATACAATATAACCCTCGTCGTTAATCTGTCTAAACCGAATTCCCATCGTCGTTTTTCTGCCTGCGCGCCTGATCACCGAAGTGCTTGGGTGATCAGGCGTGCAGGCAGGCAAACAACTCGGGGGATTCGGTTTGACAGGTTAACGACTCGGGTTATTTTGTCTATTGCTGTTTCGACTTGACCGTGTATATGAGTCATCATAATGGCTATTCTGGTGATTCGTGGCACTTTGGGATTGTCTCCCGGACGCGCATTTTGTATAACCATGACAATATAATAGGGGTCTCTGTTTATACATCTATGGTGTAACACAGTTAATTGTACCTAAATGTATATGATTTGTGATGTTGAAATGAAATAAACTAAAAATTTAAATCTATTATCATTGCGCATCCTTCTGGCAATAACGGGCTTCCAGCTTAGAAATAACATCATGTGTATTTAATAACTCTTTCAGTACTAAGATGTTACTGAATCAGTTTCTTTGCCGCGGCGTCCTGTTGTTTTGGCGCATTGTATCCAAAGCGAGCAGAGATAAGCTATTGGTCAGGACTATTCGTACGGTCTCTACAACTACAGGCATTCTGGTACTTGAGTCGAGGTGTCTGTATGCAAGCAATATGAAACAGGTGTGGTTATGTAAATTTAGAGTACATCGACTTTTACCTAAAGTAGCAATGAATGAGTTAATGGACTGGAAACTTACCTATTTTAGCTTTAAGTGGTTCGTAGTCAAAGACGGCCACGCCCGTGGTCTCGCTTCCCGTGCCAGCGGTGGTAGGCACTGCAATTAGGAAACAATCATGTCGACAATACCGATTCGGCCGCCGATGCGGGTCTCATATCAGTTACACGACTTTGTTTGTTTGTTTGTTTTTGTTTGTTTTTTGTGGTGTTTTGTTATTTGTTTTTTTATCTGTTCTAAATGGTATGATTTTGTATATCTAAATTTATGAAAACAATACCAATTTAACTGACACTGTCTAAAGTTAATTTCCATTGTGCGAATCCTTTTGTTGGTGTTTCCACACTATGCACACATACAAGAGTAGTTGCCGTCATCTTAACCCTTTGCCCTTTAAAGGCAAAAAAAACCCCCAAAAACTGGTAGCCAAATGTTGTCTGCGACAGTGTTTTACCCTAATTTCAACAGCGATGAGAAACATTTTGGCTGAGACTTGCAGATGATACCTATCAAGATAACATGCACCAGGTCAATAGCTTTCATTGACGGTGGTTGGGCACTAAGCGCCAAACCTATGTCAGGGTAAGCTGTTAAGTCTAAAATCAAGTGGAAAGGGTTAATTCCAAGGAAGAAATCCCCATTGCAATACAATACAAGAAGAATACCACCATCCTTGCATACATATATTGCATTGCAGGCAGGGGGAAGGGGGGGGGTACGCTGACACAGGTTATACAATTTTGTCTCAGTACAAAGTACGGAAAATAAGACAATTTCGAAACAATGGCTGCTACAAAGTACAGAAATTATCGGGGTTTTCGGTACCCAAGTATGGTAAATGAAAATGCCCAGTACGCTCACACAGAAAACCACCCCCCCCCCCGCCGCATTGTCCTGCTAATATTGTGCTCGGTCTATGCTTTTGTCTTAACATGCATATTTATATTCTACTTTGAATGACACATTATATTTGTAACTATAATCCTCTATCTTCATCCACGTAGGATTTTATACCTGCTATAAGTGGCTTCAGTTGGTGAGTAATGGGGAGTCCTTTCCCAATGGGACCGGGCACATAGTCGAGAAGTTCCGCGTCGGGCTTGCTCGCAAATAGGTTAGCTGCTTTACATGTGTCAATCACAGAACCACCGCCCACAGCCAGATAGGCGTCAAAGTTACCTTTCTTGGCAAACTCAATA
Organism: Hermodice carunculata; assembly: GCA_964020975.1. Classification (NCBI taxonomy): domain Eukaryota; kingdom Metazoa; phylum Annelida; class Polychaeta; order Eunicida; family Amphinomidae; genus Hermodice; species Hermodice carunculata. Next base: position 49,238,803 of record OZ026623.1, on the reverse strand, counting down.
GCCGATTGGAAACTAAAAAAAGGTGAAATTTCAAAACATTTATGAACAACACATAGCTTCGTAACAATGGCAACACCAACAGCAAGCGCAATAACGATAATGATAACTGTAATAAAAATATGAGTAATAGTGATGATACTGATGACGGCGATGATGATAGAATCTCTTGTTGGGTATCCTTACTACCTCAGCTGCCTTTCCTTATAGCCCAACAAACATAAATACAAGGCAATACACGATAGGTGGCAGAAACAGCTATACTATATGATATGTAGTTATACAGAGTGTATGTATATACATACGTATGTATGTATGTATGTATGTATGTATGTATGTATGTATGTATGTATGTATGTATGTATGTAAGTATGTATGTATGTATGTATTGGAATGGGTGGCCAGTAAAATGTGTCCTTTTACAAAACAAAACAAAACAGAAGAAAAAAACAAAAAAAAAAAAAAAACAAAAAAAAAAAAAAAAAAAAAAAAAAAAAAAACAAAAGAAAAAAAAAAAAGAATCCCCCACCCCAAACAATCAATTGGTACATCACGAGGCTTTAAACAATGGCCACAACGTCCACAATCCACGTGAAAGATGCATTCGGAGTTAAAATCGAGCACACAAAGCAAGATATAATAAACTTACATTTTCTCTGGAGATGCCGAATGGCTTGTACAGGAATGTTTGCATTAAATTGATTCAAAGTGATTCTAACGCCCATGCCATATATTATGTTTTACGTTTACCGACCCCGTATTCGTGGTATTATGTGTGTATGTACATGAAGCAAACGTCTCTAGTATTGGCGATTATGTGTACGAAGCATTTGAATAAAGGTGGATGTAAAGATCAACATAAACACACATGCAGGCATATATATCATAGTTGTATGACTATGTATTATCACACGTGCAAAACATACACACTCCAAACGTTAAGAAAATGAGAAATCAATGGAGAGAGAGAGAGAGAGAGAGAGAGAGAGAGAGATACTTATTAGTATAGTGGTACATAAGGTCGTGTACCTACATACAAGCCTGGCAGTATGCCTCGGATATGTACTAGTGAAACAAGCGACACATTCTGAAACCTTTATCTTTTCTTAATTTTAACATAAATTATTCTTCGTAAAGATATAAAAAAGTATGGGATTGGAAAACAATACATAGTTTATATTGAAACACGCCCTTTAAATATATGTCGAAAATTTTACATGAAACACCCCGTTCCCGTGTTGGATCACAATTTTCGAAAACAAGCCTTGAAACCTTGAATCCGTTGGTTCAACCCTGACGGTGTCATGCAGTTCATAAGGCACGCCATGTTTGTGAAAGGAGTCCAAGGTCATTCTCATAGGCCCCAGTTGGCTGATATTAGGATCTGTCATGATGCACACCTTCTTGGCACCAAGGTTTTGAAAGTCCTGTGAGAATGCAGAGCCAAAGTTATGTATTAGAAATAACAGTTGAATCTTCAATTCAGACCAGCTTTCGAAAGGGAACATCTCTATATATAAGACCTACAACTTACAGTCCCGTTTTGGTGGGTTTTTTTTTTTTTTAGATTATATCCCTATCTATGATGTTTCCTATTAAGTCAACAAAAATCAGTCCTTTAGGTAATCTTAGTGTAACAATGGTGTGTAATTTGTACTGGGATCATTTGCAGCCCGCCGTGTCATTTTTATATTACACGCTCGCTTTCTACAATTTCTCTGGCGCCATTTTAAAACTGTGAGGCGTAACTAATTTATGAACTTCAAGGATACCTGTCTGTTGACCAACTAATCGTGAATATTTTACATTGTCTATTTTACATTTAGTATAGTATAAACATATTTATTTTCTCTGGATTGCCTAATAGTACACAAAGACTAATCTGGAGGCTCTCCAGTACATAAAAGGACGCACAGGAATATATACAATACACACTGGACGAGAACAGAAGACTAAATTCACGGCTTGTACACGAATAATACAATTGATGCCAGATAGTGGAGACTTATAATTAGATCATATACTAAATTAGTAGATGAAACGTCTAGATTCTGATAAGAATGTCTGAACAGCCTCAAAGATGAATACATTATCAGTGTCTGGCAAGTCCTCACTACCTTTCAAGAGAATATTTAGTAAAATGTCACTAGAGCACTGAACTATTAAAGTCGGATTTACACCTGGAGCGAGTAAGTGACACACAGTGTTCAGTAGACGGATCCTTTGCACAGTGAACTTGGGGCAGAACAAAAGGTAATGTTTCGTATCTTCAGTGGTATGAGAGCATGCACACGTTGAGGCTGGAAGGATATTGACATGATGTAGATGGGCGTTTAAAACAGAGAAGTTAAGACGTAACTGCGTGTGGCATATGTTCAGAAAACGACTTCCATGTTTAAAGTATGTGGGCTTTTTGTCAACACTTAAGAGTAATAGATTTAATTTAGATTTAAACTGCGGCAGGGAATTGGTGAGACGAGTATCAACCGGAAGGTTATTCCATAATTTGATAGCAGACGGGAGAAATGAATCGCCGAAGCAATTGGTGGTGAACCTAATTTGGCGTAATTCAGTACGATTTCTCAAAAGGCGCCCAGTAGTGAATGCAACGTCACGAGGAACGAGATCATGTAGGTATTGTGGAGTTAACCTATTGTACATTTTAAAGAAAAGAATAAGTTTAATATTTATATATATAGTGTGTGCGTGGGGGGGGAATAGCCCCCTCCCCCTTATAGACATAAAAGCAAATTTCATATTTACCATTTTTATGTATTTGAAGTTTCAAGCCAAATGGGGTGGTGGATTCTAACGAAGTTCCAACATCATTACTAATATCATTAGTATGAGTCACTACTCTACCTCAATGACGATCATCATACACTCTCCTGAGGCTGGTCATTAATGGGATTAGTATACTAACAGGTACATGTTAACGACCTCCCCAATAGAAGCACTGATTTCATCAAAAAGGAGTTGCACTGCCACGCCTTACACGGGGAACTTTTGTCTGCTTTGCGGGAAGTACAAAAGCAGATTTTCAGTGTGTTTCCCCTGCTTTGCCTTTTTCGCCACACAGGCGCTATAGTGGCTGGCAGTCTGCAAACTTTCATTTATTCCCGCGTTTATAGTATTTCTGCACAGGTAATGCCCAACATATTAATATCAATAGTCATTTAAACTGGCTGGCAGCAGCTGAGATTGAAAGGTGGCTTTGTGGTAACAGACTGAAAGCGAACACAAAGAAATCCCATTCACTCTTATTGCCTGGGCATAATAACAATAAGGCCATAGATATCTCTTTATACGGCGAGGAAATCCACCAGGGAGATTATGTAAAGTATCTTGGTATTACCATTGACGATCAGCTGACCTGGCGTCAACATTTAGTGGATGTGTGCAAAGTGGTGCATGGTAAACCAGCTGTACTCCGTCGTTTAAGCACCTCACTCCTAAGTAGTTTGCTTCAAACCACTTATTTCTCTTGTACCCAGCCAAACTTAGATTATGCAGACACTGTGTGGAAGATTTGTGGTGCTGGTGGATCTCATAGACTTCGAAAACTTCAAAATTACGCCGCCAGGATAATATGTAATGACTTCGATTTTAGAAAAACAAGGGGAATTAATGTTGTTTTTTAATCTTGGATGGCAAACTTTGAAGCAACGTAGAAAATTTCATGCCGCAACCCTGATGTATAAATGAATCAGTTACCTTGCACCGGACTATCTCTGTGATCGCTTTACTTTATGTTCCGGGTCTTATATTTATAATACAAGAAGTACCCATTCTAGGAATGTTTTAGTCCCCGTTGTCAAGAAAAGTTCTTGTAAGAAGTTTTTCGCTTACAATGGTGCTACAGTCTGGAACTCTCTTGACGATTTTACCCGCAGTTCACACCATTTACCTTCTTTCAAACGCGAGTACAAGGCTCGCTATTTTACATGATGATTATGTTTTAATTTTGAATTGCTTGTCGTTCAGTTTTATCTGTTACATATTTATTACATTTATATATATACTGTATATATGTTTACTGGTTCCCAGGGAAGAAGAGAAGTAACTCTGACTGGCTGTACCAGGATAAAGATATTCAATTATCATTATTTATTTTAAACTGCGCTGGAGATTCGCAGAACGTGGTCACCATAGACGATTGGCCCCAAATACAAGACTTATTCTGATCGTACTTTACCCATAAAAGTGCGCACGGTGGATGGGTCTCATGTTCATATTTACATTCAAATTCGCAGTTACAGTGTCTGATTCACATTCACAATCATTTTCCTTTAATAATGCATAATAACGCCACCCAAGGATCAAATGGCAATTACATTTACGTCTTTAGCACTTATGAAATGAATTATAACTTGATTGAATTTTGCCACAATAATTATAATATTTTTTAACCATCCTGAAGATATTCCCCTTGTCACTACAAAGAGGACATCTTCAAAGTCGGCATACATCTTTAGTATTATTGAATGAAAAAATCCTTCTGGCACAGTCTGACCCAGTCTCTTCCAAGCTCATTTTTTCCCCTGGATGTATATTTTCTTACCATAGCCACTTCCTGCGTGACCCCCTCTCCATATCTGATATTAGAGCAGGCCATCTGAAGAGAAGAAACAGAAGAGGTTTATGCTACAGCGGAAGATAATAATAATAATAATAATAATAATAATAATAATAATAATAATAATAATAATAATAATAATAATAATAATAATAATAATAATAATAATAATAATAATAATAATAATAATAATAATAATAATAATAATAATAATAATAATAATAATAATAATAATTGTTACTTTGTTTTTTTAAAGAAAGTTCATCAGTCTCCTACAGGTGTCTCTGATTATATGATACTATTAATTGTTATGTTACTTTATACGATGTGATGTCCGTACTCTAGAACATGGAGTCTGGTAGTTCTATCATAGCTACCCATAATAACTTGTTGTTTCAGACAGTGTGCCTTTATCCGTTAAACATTCTTTCAAAGTAAAGTTATTTAAACTTGGGCGTACATTTTACTCAAGGTTTATGAGTTAGTGCTCATTTTTGCAAGGATAAACATGCAAATAGATAAGACGTGATTGTAAGGATATAGCTTCTGTAATTTAAGAAGGCAGACATAGACAGGTGAAAGCGCGTATCTTCTTTTCAAATTTTTCGTTTAACTTTTCGTCATGCTGAAGAGCTTCCAACAGTCGTAAGTACAACAATTGTGTTATGTGACGTGATTCTACCAATTTCTGTCAATATGAAGGAACTGCGCTGCCTAAATATTTACAACTTTACTTGTGATGGGAACTTCGTTCAAGTTGTATGTTGATATCTGTTTTTTTTTTTGCAGGTTTCACCGGTATCATTCATCACTGCGTGCGTTTTACTGTCTACTTTTATTACCTTATATGTTCCCGCCGTGTTCTATATGAGTGCCTTGTTGCACTGTGTAGCTAAGACAACTGGCGTACGAATGACTGTATGAAATATGTGGAACTGCGAATAAAATTTCACCGCTTCAACTCAACCCCCTGCCTTATCTATTTTACCAGCTCAGGCTGCAAATCATCAGCAGAAAAACGTGCAATAATAACAGGAGTAATCGATCGTTCTTTTTTATTTGTTCAGATATTAAATACTTGAAAACGTACCATCTATCTTTTTTATCTTATCTTGATGAGCCATTGGTATGTTCTAACACGACCTTGTCTGATGGAGCATAAACAATAAGGCACTTATCTATGAAAAGCAGGGAAAGATATTTTAATATCTCTTACCTCGAATGCATACTCTTTGCTAGGGGGCGCTGCATCAGTGGCATGTCCCTTCCTTGCGAGCAACGCTTTAACAAACGAATGCAGCACGCGATGCTGTAGAATAAAACCTCTGAAACGCTTCTCAAACTTCTATTCTGCTCATTCTTGCCGTATTGATAAATTTTATATGCAGTATTGGTTAAGGTTTGTGCTATTGATGCAATTATTATGTGCCATAATGCATGTTCAAAGATCGTGCTAAATTTTAAGAATTATATATTTGTGAAGTTTTTAAATGGTCACTGTGTCACTATGTGTGCATGTGTTTTGCTGTGTTAAACGTCATTCAAACATCTATCTATCTGTCTATCTATCTATCTATCTATCTATCTATCTATCTATCTATCTATCTATCTATCTGTCTGTCTGTCTGTCTGTCTGTCTGTCTGTCTGTCTGTCTGTCTGTCTGTCTATCTATCTATGTATCAGATCTATACATTTCATATCCATTCATCCATCTATCCATCCTTTCATTTATTCATTCATTGATTCATCCATACATCCATCTTTCCATCTATTTGTTCATTCTGCGTTCACTTTCTGACTGGCACAGCAAACTATAATAATGTATGGTCTGTATACTTTTTCTCTTCTAATATGACAAATATTAACCAACTGACTGACCTGCCCCATAAGACTGTGAGTGAGCTGGACAGCGGCATCTGTATCAAATAACAAAAATATCTGATAATGAAACGTCATGGCGATCTCCACGTATTTAATAAAATGCAATGGCGTACAGAAATGCATTTTATATATTAGTACATATCTAGGAACTATACCATACAGTTTAAATAAAGTAAGCCACGGAAATAGAAGTATGAACACCGGTGTGGACAAGTGATGAATACAGGTAAAACTCATTGTAAATCGCGATTCATAACATGTTTCTTCAGGCAACAATGTTCTGACCTTGCCTTAAAGCAAATTCACAGAAAATCGTATCCTCAAATCAAGGGGAAAATGCCCCTTGTGAAGCATACGAAGTAACGTTTTTTCAGGGAATCGCCATATTGACATTGAGAGTAGTTGCAATTAAGATATGAGTATTATGCTAGTCAAGTATTTGTGTCACTATCGTATTACTTGCATAAGTATGTTATCCCTGGTGACCCCTTCGAGGCTTATCTGATTCGTCATTCAACAATCCGATAGCAAACGCATAATAAAACGTTTCGAGCAGCAAAACCTGGTAGCTTCAAAGTTCTGTCTTATATTTTCTTATAACTTTGTCTAGCGTTTAAGATCATGCAAAATTCTGTTTAATTACCGTTATCAAACTTGCAGCATCATAAGCCATGTGGAGCCTGATGGTTAAAGTGGTCTATAATCATATTGACTTGACATACATACATAAATACATACATACATAGATGCATGCATGTATGCATGCATGAATACATACATACATACATACATACATACATACATATAAGTACGCATATATACATATATGCATACATACATGTGAGTGTGCACATGTAGCCTATATATATTCATGTGTGTCACAAGGCATCGGGGACTGTGTAAATTGTACGCTTATTTCGCCTGGGTTATTCACATATGTCTAAAAGCAAATTTTCAAACTTTGATGCCGTAACAGCCTTTAACAATTGGACAAATATCCATGAATCAATGAAAGATTGTGTTCCTTCTGCATCCGTTTGATTTTATCTTTGTATATCTAATTGATAATTATGCACCTGTGCAGCATTAGTTTATGTCAAAACTGATTGCGCACTCATTTCTTAGCTTAGTTCCATTTTTCATATCACAAATCAGTATTAGTAACATGACTGCTTAATTTCGTCACATGTGAATAAAAAAAAACAAGAATGAACTCACGATGCAGCAGAAATAGCTCTGAGAAGATGCAACACGCTTTCTCTGGCCGCCATCTTGCTTGGGAGAACTCTGCAACAGAAGGCAAGTGCACGAGTATCGCTGTCAGCATAGTCGGTTATCGTTTATCAAAAATGGGTTAGGCCTACATCTGTTATCACACACGGATGAAGACGAAGTGAATGTACAAGCTGTGGAACAAAAGGACTATTAATGTTTAAAACAAAGATATCATGAATGTTTCATTCAGCGAATTTTCTCTTTGCCGCTCCTGGGACATTTGGTTCTCGGGGATATCAACCGAAGAAAAAGATGAAAAGACTAAGTGATTAGGTGTATGAATAGTAGCAGCTTCAACTTATTGACTATAAGGGGAGTCTTTGTTGACGCATTCGTCGTGCAATGGGTGGACTATATATATATATATATATATATATATATGTACATGTACATATTAATTTGTTTTTGCATTTACGGGTTATCACATGGATTTTGTGTATCAGCCGACGTATCATACCCGCGACTTGATACGTGCTGTCTCAATATATATATATATTTATAAGTTGATGCAAGTGAAGATCTAGAGGACTCGAAAAGAAAGAACTCCTACGAGTACATAAGCCTTCCGTGACAGATACAACATGGCTGTATGCCTACAACAAAAGACGTAGAATGATTTCTTAAGTCGATAGTCTACTAATACTAGACACTTTAGTAGTTTTACCAATGAAAAAAGTATTCTATACATAGTCATTATGAACAAACATAGATATTAGTACCGCAGTGACATGAACACTGACCCTCATTTGACACGAAACACAGCGGTTCTAACAAACAGACGCAAACAACCAAGACATAAATTAAACCCTTTTATTGGTACAATATTGAGAAAAATTCGTGTTTACAAATGTCGAGTTCAGATAAGTGACCTCCGACAGCCAATACATAAACATGTCTGGTGTATAAGGCCAAACTGGACCCGTATCTGTATGTTTACATACAAAATTCAACATAAAATTTGATGTTTTGTACATGCATAGCCGATTGGCAAAAAATAACGCGATACATACAAAATAACGGTGACATGTGGACAACCGATCAATCTCAGAGTTGCCCATGAAAAAGACAAAGAGCGAATAAGAACCCCCGAAGAGTAAAACAAAACAAACAACGAACGAAAAAAAATACTTGAGGAAAAAAAAAACAAATGACAAAACAAAGCCAAACTAAAAATTGATAAAATACATTTATTTTTTCAATAGCTATCACCCCCTGAAGCAAAGGTATTAAACGTTTTGAAAGAATATATTCACACACATAGCCTCATTTCACAATCAAACATGTGAGGTTACCGCTAAATAAGCACGCATACGTAACAAAGCAGAGATATATACCTTGACAATACAAACGTTAAGATAAAGTTTTACATCATTTATATTTAAATGAATATTTTCAAACTTACAACATCATAAAATGATTTTCATGGGTGTGAATTGATGGAGATTTAAGGAAAAAGCATTTTTATCGAGTATTTACCCCCCCCCCCCACCTTTGTGATTTGTCTCGTTACTTATGCCATGTACATCAGCTGCATAAAGAAAACTCTGTTTTTAAAGCTCCATATCCTTTACATAAAATGATTCACCTTGTATGATATACAAGTATATCGTCCTGATATGTGATGGTACTTTTAGCGTGCATCATATTTTTCCGTGTGAATCAATTGTTCAGACACATGTTTGCACTTATGGTGTTGTCATTTCTATGTAAGGTTCACCGGCCTTCAGTGGATCCCTTCCCTTGCCACCATAACTCATAACATAAAGTCGCGCTTTTTTGTATTTTATTGACTAGCACAACAAGCTAAGCGACTACAATTTTCAGCTTGGGAACAAAAAGGTAAACGTTTTTTAATTGGCCGTTCTAATCACTGTGAGCGATCAAAATGAAAATGATACTACGCAAACCAGGCAGATTGGAAATTCTATACTAAACCCATTCGTCCAGTTTGAAATACACTCCTATCCACTTCTCATGCAAATTCAACTTTTAACATATTTCACTAACATTAAGAATCAGCAAAAAACAGTTCCGTTACACGGTGTTAAAACGTGCCATACCTGATGACACCTTCAACCAAGTTTTGCATTTTCAGGGGAACAGCATTGATACTTTTTACCTTTTTTTGGGGGGGGGGGGAGGGGGTCTTTAATGGGTATTTTAGGTGTTCATTTGACAAATTTTCAACATTTTTTCTCAAACGGTTATTCAGTTGCAGCTTATTCATATTTCCAGTAGGTGTTCTGATGTATGTTGATGTCACCTGGGCCACCTTCCATATTTAATACACAAACCTTGAGAGGGGGGGGGGGGGGGACCAAGCTGAGACACCCAATATTAACAGGCATATCACAATGACCTCTGTACTCTGCTAATCACCCTCTTTGATCTTATCAGTGTGGTATATTGGTTAATGCCTGCTTCAGTAATTACATACACAACCACATGAGCTGTTAGCTTGTTTTTATTGACTTCTGCATTTTTCTTTCCTCATTAAATGAGAAAAATATCTCAGTTTAATAAATTTGATTATATCTATACACACAGAACTTGTATACCTATTTGAAAATTTCATGGACAAAGCCATTGCCCTAAGAGAGAAACCACTGTAATCATGTAACACCGTGCCAACTTGATGATTCTGTTTTCATTTCAGGTGACTAGTGATTTATGTAAATCTTTTGTATCTATTGTACTGTACTGTGCTGTATGTGTCTGTACTGTTCTTGTTACATTTTTCTTTTGATTGTGTGCATATTTTAATATGATTTTCTTCTTCCTCTTTTTTCTTTCATACTCTACATGTGTACATGTTGTATATTTGACATATTGCTGTATTTTATGTAACAGCGCAGTCAATAAAGATTCATTCATTCCTTCCTTCCTTCATTCATTCATTCATTCATTCACACTGCTTCATCCATAGTAAAAGTGGAATATGTGTACTTAGTCAGGTTTCCTTGTTTTTGTCAGGGTTTCACTCAGCTGTCAATGCATTAACTAAAGCAGTTAGTCCAGGTAACATCACAAGACCTCATTTACATATCCAAGAAAAATTGATCTGCTTAGTCAATTGGGGAAAAAGTTCGTATTTTCTGATGTGGGGCCACTTATTATATTAAACGAACTCGAAAATTGTAAATTATCGCTGCACTACCCCTTTGATTCTATGTTGATTTTTGTTTAAATATGTGCTGACGATATTCAGGATTCATGATAAATAAGGACACAAATATATGGATAATTTTTATTAAATATAAATATTGTATTTTGTTTCTATTGACGATTAAAATAATATTTGGAAAAATAATCTTAAAATATCATGACAGTGTTACCATAACAGGAAAAAGCAGTAAGCTCTGACAGTGTTGCGGTTGAATCTTGAGGGAACGCAGTCATCAGTGTCACCGAATGCAGAAAATCATTTGCATCTCAATATCACAAGATACCAATCATTGTATCCTGGGCAGTAATTCGAAGTGCTCCTTCAACTTCCCCTGCAGGAATTCTAAATCGGAGAGTGGCCAACAAAACACACGTGAACGGCTTGTGAGCATACACCTACAATCTGAGGTTTTGGGGACATATGGAAAGTTTCTTTCATTCTTTCAGCAATAGTGGACCAAATATTATCAGGTTCATATGCTCATCCCTGTTTCTGAGGACTTGCTTTGGTAGGGAGGGTCTCCTGGTTCCACTAGTTTTGCTGCTTGTCGAATTATCTGATTACCCGCTGTATTTTGACGTACACCCTCTACGGTTCAGATGTTTTCAACATACACTAGGCTATTTCAGTGACTTTGACAATACATTAAAATCCCGTTCTTGGAGCATGCCAAGGAAGACAATTGTGGCAAACGGCTGTCAGGTGTGCAGCCTTTAAACATGCTTGCAAAGTGACCAGGAGCCTTTCTTCCACAGAAAATTCTGAAATTGTTTTAGTGTACGTGAAACACAAGAGATACATATGTATAAATCAGTCAAAATTCAGGAAACATATCTGAACTTTGGCGTTTATTTTCAAGAGCTGTTTTCACACAAATGTCACTTATATCCATAGAAGATAGGGAGTATCAAAAGTCCATTCGGATCAACGGTTCAGATTTGAGTTTTTTTTTCGTTTCGCTTTTTCTTAGGTCTTATTATTTGTTTAATAGACGGCCTAATTGAAAGTTCTGAGAATCTTCTAAGCAGTCATTGAAGTTTAGCTAAAGCGCTTATCTGTTTGCAAATACGTCAAGGGTTAATAGCCAAATGCTCACGCTTGTCATTTACCGCTCGGTATCTCGCACGGCTTTTGCAGAGACCAGGGCTTACAACTGCAAAGCCTCCTTTCAGTTGCCCTTGTCTTGCCATGGTAAACTGTTTATTTATCGCTTTTGCAAAATGTTTAGGCATGAGCCAGAAACATAATGTCTTCAATACATATGATATGTACTTAAATGCCAACATGTTGGCTTCAAACGAAAAAAGAAAGATATATGTGTAGAGCTTTTGCTAGATGTTGTTTTGTCCTTTGCCTCTGTCGGAGAAAATCTATATTTGCTGCTGGAACTAGTTTTATTTCTTGGTGTGGATACATTTGCACCCATCTACAAAGTTAATGTTCAAACGGTTATAAATATGTATCCTCAAAGTGCAGATAAACTAACAGCAAAGATAAGTACGTATGATAAACACACTCGACGCGTCAGGTTTCACATTATTCAGAGCTGTACGGAGCCACATTTTTTTCCAATGACTTCACGTTTTTAATAGGTCTATTATGCAATGGATGTCAACCACACTTGCACATTGTGCAGTAATAACCCAAATTTTCTGAAAATGTTAATGCAGGATATACGTAAATTATTACGCCGCCATGTGCGAAAAACCATAGCATTTGCACATGTGATCCGATGCCTTGCCATATTGATAGGGATGGGCACGATTTGATCCATGTTTTTACTTGTTTATTAGTCCACGTTGCAAAACCTGCGCAATGAATCTTCTTGAAACTCGATGAAACCAAAACACGAAGCAGAAAGCTTTGGCGGTGTTACGGTTAAATCTGGAGAGAGCATTGTCATCAACGTCACGGACTGCAGAAAAAAACATTTGCGTCTCAATATCACAAAATGCCAATCGACCAAGAGTTATTTTACCTCGACATGGAACACGCACAATATCTCTTGCAACTCCAGTCTTACATGAAGCCTGTAAATAACGGCTGACATATGTATGGTTTACTAACAATACGGTTCATTACCCTGTTCTCTTCTGTTCCGTTTTATATTCAAAAGCCAGTCGTTATATCCTAAATAATTAATGTTTAATGTGCACCTGGTGGTCCCTCAATGTTACACAACTTATGGGTGAAAGATCTAACTGTATATCAACTACGTCTAGCGTAACTGGATCACACTCCATTGCTTTATGCTCAAGGGAAATTCATATTTAGTGCATCTTTATTTTATGTTTTTAAATTATTTTCATACTTCTTTCTCAATATTCCAATGCCCAAGGTCGTCAAGGATAGACATAAAGTAGGCCCGTCGCATCATAATTCAGACGAATCGAAAATATTCTATGTATTTCTATTTGAGTTATACCCACTTTAGCGCAAAATACACGATCTCGGTCAAGATTAGTATAAAACTACTACTATTCATATGTGAGTTGACAAAGAAAACTACACCTGAAAAGCCGTACTTTAATTGCATAAACTGGCTAATACAAAAAGGCAACATAAATAAAAAATCCAGACATGTTATGCACACATATCATCTCATAACACGATATCGTGAGAAATAACGATAAGAATGCCCTGTATATACTCACAGTCAATGAAGACGCATGTGTATTTTACCTTCATTTTGCTCTTTATGCGCACTACTGCATCATAGCATTCGTTACATAATTTCACCCAGGGGTGCTGATATGTCATTGGGTTTCATCTGTAGGATTATTTATGAGAGCGGCTTCCATTCGCTCTATAAAGGCTGTTAAAAAAGGGCAGACATGACATTTCCATGCAGCACGATACAAACATTGACAAATACTGATCGCTGCTGCTCATTAGGGAACATACAGGCTGGGCTTTCCTGTTCAAAGGTGTCAATTCAAATGGGTTGTGCTTGTTCTGTCATCAGCAAGATGTATGCTTGTTCTCGGAAAACAGGGTCCATAAACAGCAGACCACAGCCAGTGCATGAAAGAATTACCACAGTGGCATAAGACAGACAAGTACGACTCCACCATCTGGAAGATAGATTTCGGACTGCCAACCATAAAACCAGAGAAACACCTAGAAGATTCAACCCCCAAAATCGCAGTATGAAAGTGAGATGACGTCTGCGGGAGATTAATTTCAGCGCCAGAAGACCTTTCAGGGAAACCAGTTAGCCCCTGCTTGCCATCACAGCTGAGTGGTATGGTCCTGCCAAGGTGGCCACTGGAACCAATCACAGTGGAGAGCAGGTCTGTTCTGACGAATCCTACATTTGATTGAAGTGGGCCGACAGCTGGCAACACATATGTGGCAGACGTGGTGTTAGGTATGCTGACAGCTGCATGTGTCATGCCAACTAACGGGGTGGTACCAATGTCACATTTTGGTCTATTGTGTTCATGCATCACAGAGCTCCCATGTTGGTGGTGGATGACAATTTGACTTGCGAGCAGTATATGAGCAAAATTATTCAGCCTAACTCGTGTTCTTTCTTCAGAATCACCTGGACATTAACTTGCTCAAGCAAGAGAATGCATGTCTGCATACGGCTTGTGTGACTATGGAGGTTTTGGGAGCCACTAATGTTGGTGTTTTCCCATGGTCAGCATTTTCCTGGACATCAGTCCAATTGAGCCGCTCTGGGACCAACTCGGCCAGCGACTTTCCAGAGGGATCAGCCGATCAGCTGACAGCAACTAATTTAGGCCTCAAGACAAGAGTGGTACTGCATTCTTCAACACAAAATACCATGTCTAATCCAAAGCATGTACCACGGATGCAAGGTCTGTGTGGCTGGTGGCCATACCATTCACATATGTGACTCTTGAAATAAGAGGACACTGAAAAAGCTTTATGCAATAGCCACTCTGTGTCACGCCTCAATACACTTGAACATTCTACCCCCCCCCCCAGTAAAATGTTGAAAGAGTTTCTATATATGATAGAATGGGTAGTTTATGAACACATAATGAAAATGAAAATTTTGAACATAAAGCCTGCTTTGTGTTTTTATTGACTGCAAGTATACGTTTGCGTGCATGTGCTGAACCCCAGGGGTTGGTCTTTACTTGTAGCTCGGCCTGTTAGTCAATCTGCCCCTCTGTCCATAACTTCCTCCATCCGCATTTTCCCTCTCTCTTATAAGCCATTCTTCATCCGTCCATCCTTTGTATTCACACCTTCATCCTCCAAAGAAAATATTTGTGTGATGAGACAATCCTAGCAACAATGTCAATGCTTACAGTTGATTCGCGACTCTGATACCCGTAAAATTAGCGTAAATTACTTGATTACTTTTAGTTTTGCAACGAAAGGTCAGTGTCTTAGAGCAAGACACTCAAGAAATATTATCATTACATTAACAAAGGTCTGAAACACGTTCAGCTTGAACGACTAAGTTCTATGCGCAAAGATTCCGTTGGGAATCGTTTTACACTCGTTGCTGTCTTTTGTAATTTGAATGGTGATGGTTCGCTTTCACATTGGACATTTAAAGCAAATTATTATATTTGAATGCATATCTGGACCACCTTGCCGGAATTTATATTGTCACTAGAAGTGCAATTATGGTGTTGTGTATTGATCAATAAATGGAACACCGGCAAAGGCTAGAATATCGCTGTGCTGGCTTCATGCTTGAGTACATACAGGTCCCTAAACAATAGTCCTACCCTGTCATCACGTCTGCACATTATAATTTATAGATCATCAACTCATGAAGCAGATCCATGGTGAAATATTAATGGGTCTTTATCTATAATTACTACCGCGCGACATCACATAATTGCAATTTAGGAGAGCTCCTTTTGTCAAAAGTGATTCCTTGGATACGGACCCTTGTTGGCTGTCGGTATTGTCATCCATGTTGTGCAGGATAAATTAACCAGGATTCCGAACTTGCGGATGACGCCGCAAAGGCGTTATTATATTTCTTGTATATCGCATGGGTAAGACTAAAAGCCTTAACATTGAAACACGTGAAGGATGGCGACGAAACCATGATAGCTAACCAGATTGCATTCAAACGTGAGAAATAGGAAAGAGGTAAGGCAGTCAAACTTTCTATCGCAAAATTATATGAATAATTTACAGAAAATAGTAAATTGAAATAGACTCATTGTTGTCCGGCACTGGAGCTTCCTAAATTACCGTTATTTCTTCTTCTTCTTCTTCTTCTTCTTCTTCTTCTTCTTCTTCTTCTTCTTCTTCTTCTTCTTCTTCTTCTTCTTCTTCTTCTTCTTCTTCTTCTTCTTCTTCTTCTTCTTCTTCTTCTTCTTCTTCTTCTTCTTCTTCTTCTTCTTCTTCTTCTTCTTCTTCTTCTTCTTCTTCTTCTTCTTCTTCTTCTTCTTCTTCTTCTTCTTCTGATCAACCTCATTATTATTGTTATCATTCATGTCAACGTACTATTTATCAAACCGTTCCAATAAAACACGTATAACAAATGAATGGAGCTCCCACACGACTTTTTAATAAATGGTACACATACATCCTGCATCTTGGTACATTTCATATCTAAGTTTCCTGAACTGTTGTTTTGAGTACAAATATCGATACATTTATAAAAGAAATTAGAGATTAAACATTATAGTCATACCCAAGAAATTGTTACGCGTTCAGATACATGCTTATGATCCGAACCACCTTTTCGGATTAACGAGATGGCATTCTTAAGGCAAATGTTGAAAGTGCAAAAGCAAGCTGCTTTTTGTACGAATTTGTCGAACAACTAAGGCCTCCCATATCGCCAAATGCGACACTATAGGTCTATATTTTTATTACATCATTCATCTTTGAACCCCCCCTTTCCAAAAAAAAAAAAAAAAAAAAAAAAAAACAGAGTCTCATTCTCTTTGTCGTTCTGGTAGATAAAAAGCAAAACAGAAGCAAAAACAAACAGACAAACAAAACATAAGAAAAAACCTTAGCAAAAACAAACAATCAAAGACCAAGCAATAACCAAAAAAAATACAAAAAAACAAAAACAAAAAACCCCCCAAAACACCCCCCCAAAAAAACAAACAAACAAACAAACAAACAAAAAAAAAAACAAACAAACAAAAAACAAAAACACAAAAGAAAGAAAGAAAAAAACAGTGTCTCTACGCTTGATATTTAATCCTGTCATTGTCTGTAAATTACATAACCCTATAATTAACTTCAGCGGCATTACAATGATCTATGCACAAATTCAGATCATTTGACGCTTTTTTGAAGAATTCATAAACGGATACCATTAGGCATGTTTTGCGTATATAAATCCCAGTCATGTATTTTAGTGAGGCGGCAGCTTGTTTTTACATGTTTAATGCATACATTTTGTGTGGTGGTATATCCATGTAACAGCTTGTTATTGGAAAATTGAAGTCACCTTTCCTCTTGCCGTAAGGACAAGATCATGTTGAAACCAGAATAAAATAACTGCTTGTTATTGGAAAATTGAAGTCACCTTTCCTCTTGCCGTAAGGACAAGATCATGTTGAAACCAGAATAAAATAACTACATGATCTGAATGGACCTTTGTTGCTCTAATTACCATGTAGCTGATGCAGGGAGTAGTACTCACAAATGTACTTTTTGATTAACTAAATAATTAAGAAAACACATTATTTCAGATAACACTCCATTCTCAATTTGCCATAATTATCCGTTCACTAACAATTGTCGACTTGGTTCATTTCAGTTTTCAACATTGGACAGTAAGCAAAATAGTTTGTATTGGCCATTCTGACTCTGTCTCTTGAGAAAAATGAAGGCAAAGTAAAAGTATAATCCTTGGTTTCAACAAATTTTATTCACAAAAGAAAACAACCAGGAAGAAGGGCGTGGCCCTGTATGAATCCCTCTAACAAGAGAAAACCCAAACACCGGGCAGCCGTAACGCACACCAGTTGCGTCGCCATACGCCGCGTGCAAGAAGCACTCCAGGTGTGGTGACGCAGCGGCAAAGCAAGCAGGAGATGAACTCCATCAGAACGGAACACAGACAGAGGGGCTTTTAAAAGTAACCAACATGTGTATCATGTCAATGATGCAAGTTTGAAACGTTTACTTCTTTTAATAAACTCTTGCACAGGGAGAAATAAAAAAAAATATTATCGTCGAGACTGCGGTGACAATCACCGAGCAAAATTGTATTTAAGCAGAAGAATGCATGAACTGAATTCCCAGACGTATGAAGATTGTTGCGTATAATAACATATCGAGGGCAACTAAGGAAGTTTTGCCATCCGCTTTCGGCAGCAGCACCACACGAACATGCTGGTGACTCTTTATCACTTATTTGGAAAAGATATTCATTCAATTGGCTGTGGCCCATGCCTGCTCTAGAATGTAAAATAGATAGCTATCTCTTGCCTACGTTTATAAAGTTCGGGATATTTCATCGAGCATTTTGATGGGTTAGAAATTCTCCTTTTAAACTGGAACAAAGTCGGTAAGTTTGCACTTCAAACGAAAGAAGATTCCACGATTTGGTAGTAGAAGGGAAAAACGATTTTCCAAGCATCAATAATCTGGTTGGAATTAAAGATAAGTCATAACGTCTATTGGTGTCAAATTGGCAACCGGTGTCGTAGCGGTAATTTTCTTGTTTGATGCTGGAACATAAGGGAGAGCGGTATACGAATAAATAGGAACTATCCTGTGGACTATCTTATACATCATAAAAAGTTTCGAGGCCTCTCTCCGTTTCGAAAGAGTTTCCCAACCGGTTTCTTCATATAACTTGACAGGTGTTAGTTCGCATCGGTCCTGTAACTACGCGGGACGCAGCCAATTGAAAATCTTCTATGATCTTTACGTCAGCCTGAGCACAGCCCCCCCCCCCCCCCAGATAACTGTGCCATAATCTAAAATGGGACGAATAAATGAAAAGTAAATAACGTCCAATGTCACCCAATCAACATGAACCTGATTTGATTTGATTCTTTAACCTGAACAGACTTCATTATGTTTATCTGGTTGGACGCTTTGGCGGCAATTTCTCTAATATGAGCATTACACTTTAAATCGGATTTCAGGGTAACAGGGAAGTAGATGTTTGTGTTTGGGCACATTTTCCAGCTGTTGACCTTGGAAAACAAGCAGTTGATTGTCGGGAATATGTCTTTTAAGAAAGGCAAGCATAGTGTCGGTTTTCAAGGCATTGAAGGAAATCATTCACTCTTTGGACCAACCACCAAAAGAAGCAAGATCTTGATTAAGACCAGTAGCTGCATGGGCTCCGTCATAAAAAGCAAGGAAAAGTAAAGTGTCGTCCGCAAAAAAATTAACATTAGAATTTATAACATTAACTATGTCATTAAGGACAGGTAAGACACCAAAAATAAATCCCACTTCAGTCAATCCTAGCTCAACATGTAGTTGCGTTAGGATAACATACCATATATGTGTGTACTCGTCATACTCCAAAGAATTTATATGTTCCGTATTTGGGTGTCTGTGATGTTAATTGTTGAATAAACAATTGAAAGTTGACCGCAAAGCATCCACCCCATAAATGTCGATATAAGTCACTAATTATTTGTGATCAAATCATAATTATATTTGAATCGTAATCCTGACATATTGGCAACAAAAAATAAAACTTCGATTTTTTTATGTTTGGTTTTGTTTTTCTGTTGTCCACTCTCAAAGTTTGACGTTTCAATTTTCCCTTTGATTTTCAAGATGTACATTTTCTTCATTTCATAGAAAAAGAACGAAGCAAAATTTAGAAAAGCGCTGAAACTTTTTTGCAGTTCAGGCAATAAAGAATCAAAAGCCGTTAACCGGTTTAAATTTCGCCCAGCCGTTTTCTTGGAATATCCATTCTTAGGTGGGGTTCTCGTTCTATTATCCTTTCTGAGAAAACAAGCTTCAAAGGCCTTTGATGTTGTTCATTTGCCTCTGAAACAATACCATTTGCTCCAGCGGAGCTGATATTTGTACAAAACGTAGTAAACATCGTCCCTTAACATTTGGGGAGGTTGTCAATCAATTTTTGGCCAATCACATGAATAAAAGAGCCTTTGAAGTACTGAAAACATTATTCAGCGATCTGTCAAACGGCGAGCGACATTCTGGTTTCAAAGTGTGACTTCATGAGGCGGTCTTTCGGGCCCCGTGACCTGAAGCCTCGCAACAAAAGTTGTTAATTAAAAGCTTGAAATTTAGGTAGTAACTAATAGAAAGGACCTTCATCTTGTAAAAACGTTAAAATCTCAAAATCGGCCATGCGAAGGTTTTTTGTGTCTTACCTGTCCGTAGTGTAGATCAAAACAAAGGGGCCTAGAACTGATCCTAGGGGGACGCCGGCAGTAATTGTGCCCTGGCTAGAGGAACTGCTATTGATAATTACGTGTTGTCTGCGGTTATAAAAAGTAAACTTCAAAGCAGGATAGTAAGTTTCGTACCACACGACTTTTTAACTTGTGAAGGAGAATTCCATGCCACACTTTATCGAATGCCTTGCTGACATCGAGAGATACGATTCTTGCTTCGTTTTGCTGGTCGACTGCCAAACAAATCTCATGATGAAGGGAAAGCAACTGGTTAACAGTGCAACCCCCGGGGCACAAAACCAGACGGGCAACGATTCTTGCTTCTTTTTGCTGATCGAATGCCAAACATAGTTCATGGTAATGGGAAAGCAACGGTTAACACTGCAATCCAGGCATAAAACGACGGGCTGGCAGATATAACCATATTGTCAAGGAAACAAATTGAACACATATTTGAACATCACTTTTTCCATCACTTTCCCGGTACAGCTTAGGAGGGATATCGGCCAGTACTTTTTCTAACGAGACGAAGTGATAGATAGATTAGATAGATAGATAGATAGATAGATAGATAGATAGATAGATAGATAGATAGATAGATAGATAGATAGATAGATAGATAGATAGATAGAAAGATAGATAGATAGATAGATAGATAGATAGATAGACAAAAGACATACAGACAGACAGACAGAGGGAGAGAGAGAGAGAGAGAGAGAGAGAGAGAGAGAGAGAGAGAGAGAGAGAGAGAGAGAGAGAGAGAGAGAGAGAGAGAGAGAGAGAGAGAGAGAGAGAGAGAGAGTCCAATCCTTCTGATTCTGACTGAAAAGACAGAGACGAGAGAGAGAGAGAGAGAGGAGAGAGAGAGAGAGAGAGAGTCCAATCCTTCTGATTCTGACTGAAAAGACAGAGAGAGAGAGAGAGAGAGGAGAGAGAGAGAGGAGTGAGAGAGAGAGAGAGGAGAGAGAGAGAGAGAGAGAGAGAGAGAGAGAGAGAGAGAGAGAGAGAGAGAGAGAGAGAGAGAGAGAGAGAGAGGAGAGAGAGAGGGAGAGGAGAGAGAGAGAGAGAGAGAGAGAGAGAGAGAGAGAGAGAGAGCGAGAGAAGAGAGAGAAGAGAGAGAGAGAGGAGAGAGAGAGAGAAGAGAGAGAGTCCAATCCTTCTGATTCTGACTGATACATTCTGATACATTGGAAACTGCTTATAGATTTTTTAGGTGCTGCCTGCATATTTGAAACGTGTGTTGTATTGTAGGATGTTGCCGGTAACCATTCCACCAAAACGCGACAACAGAACATCAAGTTCTCCCACCAGATGTTGCAATCAGTATCAACTGACAACGGCAGGTAACTAAAATACTTAATGAGCACTTATCAGATCTCTGACACCACGGACATTCAAGCTGGGACCAAATATTTGATTTTACTCTGTGTCAGTATTGTTCTATGTTGTTCTCAGCAGATTTTGTGCCACTAATTTTGGTAACATAGTTCATCCCTGGTTCAGGTCATATGACATTGAGATGCTGACAATACTTCAGTTTGTTATGCCTGTTTGCTCACTACTTTTTGGTGCTGGACATATTTTGTTAGAGAAATTGTAAAAACAATGGTCAATTTTCATTTCAGAACATTGTCTTCTATTTTGTTACAGTTTGCTATTGCACCTCTACTTGGATGGACAACTGGCACAAAAATTGCTAAAAACAAACAAAACACACACACAAAAAAGCTTTGACACTCCCATTGGGTTATCATGGACTGCTCTAAATATAAGTTTGTGTGGAAAATATAAGTGTCACTTGGACTGTTCTGTAGCATGGGCTGGGTAGCTAACAGTATGCCTGAACTGTCACACAAAAACGAAATGCACCGGGAATGAGAAAACAGCCACAAAGGTGCAAAACAAAAAAGTTTCTGGTGTTGAGGTGCCTATAGGCTTTATTGCTAAGAACAGATGAAAATGCTGCACCTCTAGAATTGTTATTCTATTCACACTCAAACATGGCCGCCGTAAACAATATTAGTAAACAATATCAAAGTTATTTCTGTATTCAACCAATCAAAAAAATGAAAATTCGCTATTTTTCTTTTTTTTTATTATGTTGGCATGCTTTTGCAAACTTTTACTATTTTTTCTTCCGTTTTCATTTCATGGCAAGGGTACAGCAGTGGTAATGTCTGACTTACGGTAATCGATTTTAGTAATCACACACACATACACATACACACACACAACACACACACACACATACATACATACAGACATACATACATACATATATATATATATATATATATATATTATACATTTGTGTGTGTATATGTGGGAGAGAGGAAAGGAGGAGAGAAAGAAAGAGAAAGAATACAAAAACAAACACGTTCGATTCAGACAAAAATAGATGGATCAAATGATACGAATGAATGAGATACAGACATATTTCTCCTCATCTGGCCAATAGCTAATGTCACCAATTCTGTTTTGAAATCTGTCAGCGGCAGAACTTTCACGACATAATAATAATAGTAATAATAATAATAATAATAATAATAATAATAATAATAATAATAATAATAATAATAATAATAATAATAATAATAATAATAATAATAATAATAATAATAATAATAAAAAAAAAAAAAAAAAAGTATAGACCCATATCTTTTACATGGATTGCGAAGCAGGCCAAGCCTATATTAATCACTCTCCATGGCCCAGATCGTGGCGAAAACTTCCTACCTACATGTTTGGTGGAGGAAACCGAAGGACTCGGAGAAAACCACCGTGCACAGTCAGAGTGGTAGGAACCTCTTTCCACATGCTTCCCCGGCCGTGAATCGAACCCGGGCCACAGAGGTGGAAGGCGAGCGTGTTGCAGCTCGGCCAACCGTGCACCCACGACATAATCACCATCGATAAAGATTGCGTGCCGCCAATAAAAAAAAACAAGTCTGTTGTCGCATATTATCATGCACCAAAATAGCGTCAAGGGGTGATTTTGGGCCAGTTAATTGCTCAACGGCAGACATTTTGCGTAGTTCGTTAAATATTACTTTGCATTTAGCAACTTCCTACCAGAACACAGACAGGGAATGGTACGAAGGGCCTGTATTGCTGCCCGATGTCCGCAAACCAAATTAACGTCAAAGCCAATGGGAAACCAATATAAACGCAGCAGTCAGGGCTTTCTTATGTGAAAAAAAAAATGAAATAAAAAATAAAAAATAAAATAAAAATACAAAAATAAACAACAAAACTGGTGGACATCTTTCCTCCTCAAAAGCGAATGCGGTAGTTACTTGACACACTTAATGTGCGGCAATCAACTAAAATAAGCAATTACCTGAAGCAAGTGTTGTGATATGACATTTTATAATAAGTGTCCTTACCCTGGTCAACTGAAATATTAATAGCAAATATTTTAATAATGAATAAGTTTTATCGACTATCGCAAATGTCCGCAGGTGTGCCCTATCATCGCTAAAGACCAAACAAGACATCGCATTTTATAATAATGAGTGATAAATTAATTGCAGATAATTACCGAAGATCTGTATATAAAGGATGAACACAAGATGAAGTGGCCTAAACAGCACGATAATGTGGTTAGTCTAAAGTCTTGAATATAACACATTTAGGCGCATGGCAAGTCAGCTTCACATAATTCCTGTCCAAACGTCACCATCAGAGAATGCGATAGAGTTTTCCAGGAAGCATACTCATCTTGACCAACCACATGAAAGTATGCGATTCCCCCTTCTAAAAGGCTCTGTATTTGACAGGCGGAGTAGTGCAAGGAGCCTGCCGGATTTGGTGGAGTATTTCCAGAGGCGGAACACATGGAGCCCAGGATCCAGCATACCAGCGGATTCAGATGGCCTGGAATTACTGACGCCTCTTTGGAACTTCTATTCCAAGTTGTACACAGAGTACAAGCGAGAACAAGACCAACAGGTCCTGGATAAACAACGAGAAACTGACGAGAGGCTGAGAAAGGTAGGTTAGCTTCGGTTCGCTAAGATTTGGCGCAGAACGGACTCTTTTTAAAGTCTTGGGCAGAATTTCTGTTCCCGAAATTTTTGGCTTAGAATCACACACTAGACAGTGTAAAGGGTCAGATAACATTTACATTAGCTCCTGTCCACGGCGTTACAATTAAAGATAACAAGAGGGTTTTGTGGACAACTCGTGCTCAGCCGAACACATTGACCCCAAAACACGCCCCCATCTGATCTGAGCTGACAATCCAGCTACAACCTTTGATTAAGACGAAATGGTCAATGATCATAATTTAAAAAATATTAAATAAAATCTCTAAAACCAGAAAATGAAAGCGGAGACCTATTCATATTGCATTATAGTTGATGGGCCTTTGCAAGTTTGTTAAAGTGGTCACCGTTTCGTAGTATATATATATACATATATATATATATATATATATATATATATATATATATATATATATATATATATATAATATATATATATATATGCTTTGAAATTGCATAAATACATCCGGAATCTCTTGGACTAACTTAAACAACTAGTGGCGTTTCAATTTTCTTTCTATTTTGCATTTTTTTTTTTTTTGGCGATTTTTGACTTTTCCTAAATTGTCTCTCAGACTATGCTGAAATTTGGAGGATACGTTTTTGTAGGAAGATGCAATAAAGTTGTTGACTAGGAAGAATCACTATGGATCCATGGTATTTGACAAACTGGCATTAATCCGTTAATATATTCCTGTTTATTATGCCCTTAGCCAGGTAGAGATTGCAAATTATGGTAATTCACATTTACGACGTCTTATCCAGGTTTTTTTTTGCCAGATATACTTCAAACTTGGTGGGGATATTTCTTGCGTAGATCCCTTTTCAAGTGTCTTCAAACGGATGTCCTTTTGTGATTTGTTTTCATGAGTTGTGTGGGTTTTTTTCTTTCGTCAACACCACTGCACGCAGACAGATACACGTAGAACAACAATACCCCATTAAAAGAATTGTTGACAAGACAAGACGTCACAGACAGGGGAAAGATAATGGGATATGCTTTTATAAACAAGCATTACTTCCCCACCCATAAAAACGACTACTTGTAAAATTTGTGTAACAGCTACAGGGCCAGCCTGTAGATTTGATGTACGATTGTACAGCATTAAGAACGTTGAGAACGAAAAGTAAAATTTTCAGAGCCAAATGATAAAGTTTGCACTGCGAATGGAGCAAATGGATTTATACTTTTTTTTACAATCTATCCCGTTCCTCTATAACATTTCCAAATTCGAAAAAGCAATGAAAAAAATCTTCTTTGGCAGCACGATTGAAACACCTGGTGAGTCAGTAAGACCATTTTGAAATAAACCTTCTTTAAGCATGCTACACTTCACACGTAAACGGCCATGTAAAACCGCTACTTTTCTGCACTCAATGTAAAATAGAGGACTAACTTTAGGCTTACTTTGGTTTAATTTAAGTTTGAATGGTCTACAAACTCGGCATCAGTAGTGGCAGGTGGCAAATCGTTCCAGAGACAAACAGCTGAAGGAAAAACAAAAGGTTGCATTGAATAAAATTGGCTCGTGCCCGAATTAAAGACAAATTAATATCCAAATCTCACATTATACCTGTTTCGTTCCCTGCCGGATGTTGGCAATAAATCTGTCCAACATTCAGGAGTATCACCCTTGAGAAAATTCTATGAAACATAATTATTTTAGTTTTGTTTCTTCTATCTGACAATTTTTCGAAACCAGATTCCTGATAAATTGGATCGAAACTCATCCCAGTTGTCGCTCATGTAACTACTCTTGTAGCTGCTAGATTTACTTCTATTTTTTTCTAGATCTTCGCAGTTGCTACTTGTAAACCCACCCCATACGACAGACCCTAACTCCAAAAAGGGCGGTACAAAAGAGAAATAAAGTTTTTCCAGGGATTTTCTGCTTAAAAATATTGTTGATGTTTAAAAATTAACCATCTTCATGCCTTTGGTGGTTAACATATGAATATGACTTGTCCAGCTTAAGTCAGATGGTATCAATGATTCCAAGTTCTAATGTTCTGGTTCATTTAGTAAAGATTTGTCCATGGAAACCAAGTCCGGATGAAGGTGTTGAAGTGTTTTCGTTGATAAAATTATATGTCTGGTTTTAGAATGATTAAATGACACCAACCATTTGTACGCCCATTTTCTATTTCATGTATGTCAGAATTCAATGAATTTGCTGCTACTACAAGATCCTCGACAGTGATAAAAAAAAACTGTATCATCGGCAAATAATCGGATGGAGAAATTTTCAACGTTAATAATATCACAAACATATATCAAAAATAAAAGAAGACCAAGTACCGATCCCTCTGGGATGCCTGATTTGATTCGGCTCCAAGGCAACCCCACCCCCACCCCGTCCTTTCCATAACAACACGTTGCTGTCTACCCTCTGAATATTACGCACTCCAACTTAGCAGAGGGCCGTCTATACCTGCATTACGTAATTTGAACAATAATTCTGGATGGTAGACACGATCAAAGGCCTTTACATTACACTAGTGTCCTTTACTTGACGTCGAGGGTCCCATTGGTTACCTTTGTGACCTTGGACCTATCTGAGCTAGGACTTTGACTAGCGAGCCTGTGCTTTGATATATACATACATATATATGTATGCATTATGGTCTTCATAAAAAGTGATCTTGACCAATTACAATGGTCACAGGACCGCTTTAGTTTGGTGCATGCGACATTAGCTGAGCTCAGGTCTGCAATGGTCCTCTTGCTAATGTTTTCCCTCAAAACGAGCTATAGGATAAACGATAGTAGTGCTGATTTACATTCGGGCAGGTGCTTTCAACATTAAGCGTTATGATAGATACATAACCAAGAAAGATCTGGAGTTCAGAAAATAATAGTTGACAAAAGGCAAAGTCAAGGAGAGAAATATTTCTCAAAATTAGTACGTCCCGAAATTATGCATTATTCATCACGTTGCGATGCTTTTCAATATATATATATATATATATATATATATATATATATATATATATATGTATATATATATATGTATGTATGTATGTGTGTGTGTTTGTGTGTGTGTTTGTGTGTGTGTGTGTGTGTGTGTGTGTGTGTGTGTGTGTGTGTGTGTGGTGCCGTACGATTGTATTTTGAAAAGCTGGAGAAAAGAAGGCACGCGCTTACTGAATTTGATAGATGGGACTTTGCGCTGCTTTCATCTTATGATTGCAACCTGAAGCTGTGTGTGGGCGCTTTCAATGTACTGCATACTGTACGATAATACATAAATCATGCAGTACACAATGAAGAAGTCAATAAAACGTTCCCCGTGGTAGGCTCGCACTAAGCAAAGACAACTTTTATGATACTTATCAATCGATGAGTATATTTTGTTTTTATTACCATCGCAAAGAGTGATGACTGTCAGAATGACTTTGTAAAGTATGGCGCATTGTATTGTGGTTGGCGAAAGAGAATCATTACGGTAATGCAAAGCAAATAACAAAGATCAACATTTCTATGAAATATAAGTGGTTACATCCCGCAAGGCAAAATATGATGGAACGACATCCAAATTTTATATCATCATTAACATTTCCGGCCCTTCATTGACGGTGGAATTGCCGCATGGAATACAATGTCAGATTGTGCACAATTTGTAAACCTCCCAGACTATGGAAGTTCCCTGTCATCCCGAGCTTGATTATGCGCTGACATAACCTTTTATTAACATCTGTTACCTTACTATTTTTTTTTGCATTCATTCATTACTAACTAAGAGTTATACACCTCGATGTTGTGCCGACAAATCAGTAATACCTGCCGACAGGTAGTCATTTTCTTATAGCTCATAAACAAATATAAAACTCTCTCTCAATTTCTCTCTTTCTTTGTCTGTCTTTCTCTCTCTCTCTCTCTCTCTCTGTCTCTGCCTGCCTGTCTGTCTGTCTGTCTCTCTCTCTCTATGTATCTCTGTTTATTTGGACCACCTTGAGCGTGGGATGAATAGTTGCTATGGATGATTCCCTCCAAGAACCTGGATTCAGACTAACGCAAGGACATAACAAACCGTGCTGAGAGTACTTTGGCCTTTAAAGCTGTGCCCTTATTAATACAGGAGTCCTGTTAAAACAGCATAATGTAAGTTTGTGTGTGTGTGCGATACTAACTCCCTATATCTCTACCTGTCTATCCAGCATCATTATAATCGCACTATTGGGATTCCTGTTAACGCTAAACAAAGTGCGATGAATGTACGGAAGTGTATGGCCTAGAAATAAGCACTGTCTGGAAACTCCGTTCCGTGTGAGGATATATATATATATATATATATATATATATATATAATATATATATATATATATATATATATATATATATATATATATATATTTATATATATATATATATATATATATATATATATATATATATATATATATATATATATATATATATATATATATATATATATATATATATACGATGATCATTTTTTCCTGAACGTTTGGAATCTTTCGAAACAAAATACTGTGTTTATAATCATCACACCTTGGAAATCACATAAAAACAACTACAGTTATCACCTGCCGACAAAAACGCGTCTAAAAGTTGATTTATTTTGAAGTTGGTTCTGATTAAGGATGCAGGTCCTGGAATGGGTCCGACTCTGATACGGTTCTGATTTTCATTTGCACTTTCGTTTTAGTCCACATTTTCATGTTTTTTAAAAGATTATTTCCCATTTATATTTCATAGGAATTTTTGGTATTGCTGTATGAGTTAATTGGTAGGTTGTAGGGAGTCATGCTGATAAGAAATATATGTTTGTTGTCAGAATGCCCAGGAGACAGTTAACAGATTCACGTGGTTTGCTGAAACGCAAAAGAAAACCTCGTATGAGTCAGAAGATTTAGAGAAACGACAAGAGAAGCGGAATTCAAGATCACGCCCCTGGGCTGAGAAGCCACCAAAAGTTGGTGAGGTGACCTCTTCCTGAACGCAGTGTTTTCCTCTATATCTTTATTTTAATCTATCTATCTATCTATCTATCTATCTATCTATCTATCTATCTATCTATCTATCTATCTATCTATCTATCTATCTATCTATCTATCTATCTATCTATCTGTCTGTCTGTCTGTCTGTCTGTCTGTCTGTCTGTCTGTCTGTCTGTCTGTCTATCTATCTATCTATCTGTCTACCTGTCTGTCTGTTTATGTATCTATCTATCCGTCTGTCTACCAATCTAACTATCTAGCTATCTGTGTAGCTAACTCTCTGTCTGTTCGTCTCTCCACCTGTCTCTATCTGTCAGTGTTGTCTATCCTTGTTTTTTATTTACTTGTTAATTTTGTTAACGTGGTGTTCTTCCAGACAACATTAACATGACTGAATTTGTTTGGGTTTCTGTTGACATAATTATACTGGTTGCCGTTTGCCTTGATGGGTATGACAATGTTTAAAGGAAAAGTTAGTGATAAATACAAGAAAGAATAAAATGCTCCAAAGATTTTGCATTGTAATATCACAGATCTGTTTAGACGGAGACCAGTTGTTACTCCTTATTAGACTATCCTGATGTCCATTAGCAATGTGATAACTTAATTTTTGCGGTCACTTTAGATAAGGTAACATGGTGCAAAATGCCAAAAATAAAGACAAGAACAGGTGTTCAAGGATATGAAAAGGCAATGCATTGTAGAGAACTATACAACTAATTTTTGAATCAGTTAGAGTAGAGAGAGGGAGAG
>OZ026623.1:49148141-49208641 GCA_964020975.1 Hermodice carunculata | reverse complement strand
AGAAATTTTCAACGTTAATAATATCACAAATATATATCAAAAATAAAAGAAGACCAAGTACCGATCCCTCTGGGACGCCTGATTTGATTCGGCTCCAAGGCAACCCCACCCCCACCCCCGTCCTTTCCATAACAACACGTTGCTGTCTACCCTCTGAATATTACGCATTCCAACTTAGCAGAGGGCCGTCTATACCTGCATTACATAATTTGAACAATAATTCTGGATGGTAGACACGATCAAAGGCCTTTACATTACACTAGTGTCCTTTACTTGACGTCGAGGGTCCCATTGGTTACCTTTGTGACCTTGGACCTATCTGAGCTAGGACTTTGACTAGCGAGCCTGTGCTTTGATATATACATACATATATATGTATGCATTATGGTCTTCATAAAAAGTGATCTTGACCAATTACAATGGTCACAGGACCGCTTTAGTTTGGTGCATGCGACATTAGCTGAGCTCAGGTCTGCAATGGTCCTCTTGCTAATGTTTTCCCTCAAAACGAGCTATAGGATAAACGATTGTAGTGCTGATTTACATTCGGGCAGGTGCCTTCAACATTAAGCGTTATGATAGATACATAACCAAGAAAGATCTGGAGTTCAGAAAATAATAGTTGACAAAAGGCAAAGTCAAGGAGAGAAATATTTCTCAAAATTAGTACGTCCCGAAATTATGCATTATTCATCACGTTGCGATGCTTTTCAATATATATATATATATATATATATATATATATATATATATATATATATATATATATATATATATATATATATATATATATATGTATGTATGTATGTGTGTGTGTTTGTGTGTGTGTTTGTGTGTGTGTGTGTGTGTGTGTGTGTGGTGACGTACGATTGTATTTTGAAAAGCTGGAGAAAAGAAGGCACGCGCTTACTGAATTTGATAGATGGGACTTTGCGCTGCTTTCATCTTATGATTGCAACCTGAAGCTGTGTGTGGGCGCTTTCAATGTACTGCATACTGTACGATAATACATAAATCATGCAGTACACAATGAAGAAGTCAATAAAACGTTCCCCGTGGTAGGCTCGCACTAAGCAAAGACAACTTTTATGATACTTATCAATCGATGAGTATATTTTGTTTTTATTACCATCGCAAAGAGTGATGACTGTCAGAATGACTTTGTAAAGTATGGCGCATTGTATTGTGGTTGGCAAAAGAGAATCATTCCGGTAATGCAAAGCAAATAACAAAGATCAACATTTCTATGAAATATAAGTGGTTACATCCCGCAAGGCAAAATATGATGGAACGACATCCAAATTTTATATCATCATTAACATTTCCGGCCCTTCATTGACGGTGGAATTGCCGCATGGAATACAATGTCAGATTGTGCACAATTTGTAAACCTCCCAGACTATGGAAGTTTCCTGTCATCCCGAGCTTGATTATGCACTGACATAACCTTTTATTAACATCTGTAACCTTACTATTTTTTTTTTTGCATTCATTCATTACTAACTAAGAGTTATACACCTCGATGTTGTGCCGACAAATCAGTAATACCTGCCGACAGGTAGTCATTTTCTTATAGCTCATAAACAAATATAAAACTCTCTCTCAATTTCTCTCTTTCTTTGTCTGTCTGTCTTTCTCTCTCTCTCTCTCTCTGTCTCTGCCTGCCTGTCTGTCTGTCTGTCTCTCTCTCTCTATGTATCTCTGTTTATTTGGACCACCTTGAGCGTGGGATGAATAGTTGCTATGGATGATTCCCTCTAAGAACCTGGATTGAGACTTATGCAAGGACATAACAAACCGTGCTGAGAGTACTTTGGCCTTTAAAGCTGTGCCCTTATTAATACAGGAGTCCTGTTAAAACAGCATAATGTAAGTTTGTGTGTGTGTGCGATACTAACTCTCTATATCTCTACCTGTCTATCCAGCATCATTATAATCGCACTATTGGGATTCCTGTTAACGCTAAACAAAGTGCGATGAATGTACGGAAGTGTATGGCCTAGAAATAAGCACTGTCTGGAAACTCCGTTCCGTGTGAGGATATATATATATATATATATATATATATATATATATATATATATATATATATATATATATATATATATATATATATATATATATATATATATATATATATATATACGATGATCATTTTTCCCTGAACGTTTGGAATCTTTCGAAACAAAATACTGTGTTTATAATCATCACACCTTGGAAATCACATAAAAACAACTACAGTTATCACCTACCGACAAAAACGCGTCTAAAAGTTGATTTATTTTGAAGTTGGTTCTGATTAAGGATGCAGGTCCTGGAATGGGTCCGACTCTGATACGGTTTTGATTTTCATTTGCACTTTCGTTTTAGTCCACATTTTCATGTTTTTTAAAAGATTATTTCCCATTTATATTTCATAGGAATTTTTGGTATTGCTGTATGAGTTAATTGGTAGGTTGTAGGGAGTCATGCTGATAAGAAAGATATGTTTGTTGTCAGAATGCCCAGGAGACAGTTAACAGATTCACGTGGTTTGCTGAAACGCAAAAGAAAACCTCGTATGAGTCAGAAGATTTAGAGAAACGACAAGAGAAGCGGAATTCAAGATCACGCCCCTGGGCTGAGAAGCCACCACGAGCACCACCAAAAGTGCCAGCCACAAAAGTTGGTGAGGTGACCTCTTCCTGAACGCAGTGTTTTCCTCTATATCTTTATTTTAATCTATCTATCTATCTATCTATCTATCTATCTATCTATCTATCTATCTATCTATCTATCTATCTGTCTGTCTGTCTGTCTGTCTGTCTGTCTGTCTGTCTGTCTGTCTGTCTGTCTGTCTATCTATCTATCTATCTATCTATCTATCTGTCTACCTGTCTGTCTGTTTATGTATCTATCTATCCGTCTGTCTACCAATCTAACTATCTAGCTATCTGTGTAGCTAACTCTCTGTCTGTTCGTCTCTCCACCTGTCTCTATCTGTCAGTGTTGTCTATCCTTGTTTTTTATTTACTTGTTAATTTTGTTAACGTGGTGTTCTTCCAGACAACATTAACATGACTGAATTTGTTTGGGTTTCTGTTGACATAATTATACTGGTTGCCGTTTGCCTTGATGGGTATGACAATGTTTAAAGGAAAAGTTAGGGATAAATACAAGAAAGAATAAAATGCTCCAAAGATTTTGCATTGTAATATCACAGATCTGTTTAGACGGAGACCAGTTGTTACTCCTTATTAGACTATCCTGATGTCCATTAGCAATGTGATAACTTAATTTTTGCGGTCACTTTAGATAAGGTAACATGGTGCAAAATGCCAAAAATAAAGACAAGAACAGGTGTTCAAGGATATGAAAAGGCAATGCATTGTAGAGAACTATACAACTAATTTTTGAATCAGTTAGAGTAGAGAGAGGGAGAGAAAGAGAGAGAGAGAGAGAGAGAGAGAGAGAGAGAGAGAGAGAGAGAGAGAGAACGAGAGAGAGTGAGAGAGAGAGGGGGGATTATACGATAATAGACTTCATATCTTTGAAAAAAAATAGATAACTAGTAACTATTAGTTACACATCCATTACAAAAGAAACAACACGTGAAAGAAGAAAGTTATGTGTCATGCAGAGGAGAACATAATGCTTAATTGGTATACACGTCCTGACAAAAAATACATTCCTGGACTGATAGTTGTCTGGCGTGCCACATGAATGATTAACCGGCTTCAACTTACATGTCATGTTATTATTTTAGCTCGTATAATGATAGTCTTTAAAATGTTCTGTGGTAAATCGTTCGATGCTATGTTGTTGAAAAATACTGAAAAAAACCCACTTTAGATGTACTTAATGACGAAACGCAAAATTCGATAATGTTTCTTATCCCACCAGTGTGATTCGTCGATAATTTACTTCCATAATAGTCTGAATTGCTTTGCTCCATTTCCTTTGTAGAGGTGTACTACGAGTCCTGTTTGCCCAAAGAAAAATGGTTGCAGTTGAAACCACTAAAATACGCGAAGAACCCCAAACTGGGACAACCGTACGAAGTCAGGCGAGTACCAATGTAGCAATTTTAGGTAAAACGGTTTACAACAATGGAACATGTTGCCAGAGGTGGCACTACAGGGAACTACCCCCGTGTTATCCACCTTTGGAACAAATCAACAGATTGTTTTATTCATTGGCCATAAATGTCACGTGACAAAAGAAGTGCGTGCTGCCAACAAAAAGGATAGCGTGTGTCACGTGCCTTGTCTGAAATTGTCAATGCTATCGTCTTTATCGCGCTTGCATATTCGCGAAATGTTCTCTTTAAACGTAGTATGGCCGGATTATGCAAGAAAGATAAGTCGCTGTTGAGGCACAACATTGAATATAAATACAGGCTTTCGCCTGCCACTCATTATGAGCTCCTTTGATACAAAGCGAGACGAAGTGATAGATAGATAGATAGATAGATAGATAGATAGATAGATAGATAGATAGATAGATAGATAGATAGATAGATAGATACATAGATAAATAGATAGATAGATAGATAGACAAAAGACACACAGACAGACAGACAGAGGGGAAGAGAGACAGACAGACAGACAGAGGGGAAGAGAGAGAGAGAGAGAGAGAGAGAGAAAGAGAGAGAGAGAGAGAGAGAACCTTGTTGAAATTCAGTCGCAGTTGAATGGACTTGAGAATACAAGTACAAGCAGAAAGGAGTATGTTCCCCAGGATAAAGTTTTAGCTGTTGCAAGTTCAACGTTCTACTCAACCTCGCAGTCTCCGAAATTGTGGCATGGATCAATCGTTTGTCATTTCACATGAAACAACCTGAGCCCATCATAAATCATTAATACTGAATTTGGCGCATTTATCCATAACAGATCAGCTTTCTTTTTATCGAAGAACATAGCAGGGAGCTATCAATGGATAAGGATTGGTGTTAGGTCGATATGTGTAAACTATTTATACAGCTGTCCATTTATTGCATTGTTCACCGACATTAGAGGCGCAGTTCATTTAAATACCTAAGACTATATTTAATAATACGCATTCTGCAAGCTAATGCCCATTGTTTACATTAGATAATGATACTGTTTTGTTACTGTGGATAATGTGCTATTTAAAGGCTGACTATTAAGCATATAAATATACGTCATTTTAACCGAATTCATAAACATTTCTTTATGCCGTTTAATCAATGAAAACTAATGGCGCTAAAAGCCTGCAAAAGGCACCCGATTGTTCCTTTGCGTCTGCTTCAACTTCAGCGTTTTCATCTAATTTTGATATCAATGTTCAGTTATTAACAAAATAAAGGAAATTTACTTAAAAGCAGAACTGGAGACAAGCCATCGCAGGAGGCAGAAAGCTAGCCACCTCTCTGGATACGGTTTAGTCGCCAGCAAAATCTGGGTGAGAGAAAAGTGAAAATGATTGAAAATTATCAAAATGATATTACATTTTTTCCTGTTCAGAGTTAAAGCTTTTCTTCTAGTTAATTGTATAATAATGCATTTATATACTGCCGAGAGTAGGCGCTCTGTCAAATTCTTCTGTTGCTCTGCTTAATCGTTCCGTAACTAAAAGGATTGCCTGCAAAAGATGAACCAACAAGTAACATGAACACTAAATTGGCCTGTTCACTTTCACTCCTACTCGGCAGACGCAGAAGTAACAGGAAAACCACACTATGCGGCAAAAGCTTTAGTTTCAATCTGTATACCAAAGTATATATATATATATATATATATATATATATATATATATATATATATATATATATATATATATATATATATACATATATACATATATATATATATACACATTTATAGATATATGCCTTTTTTCAGGAAAGAGTCGAAGAGGCCGTTCAGACCTGAGACTCAAGACTGGTTGTTGGAAAATGAATTCCGGATATGGCTTCTGGAAAAAAGAGACGAGGGCAAGATCCCAGCTTTTATGCTGTATGTTCTATTATTGATTTTGAATTTAAGATGATTAGATTTTAGTATTACTGGAAAAAAGCAGTCACATTGGTGGTCACAAAGTGAATAAGAAATCTGTGAAGATAAACTGAAAACTACCGATATACGTCAGAGATTCGTGTGAGTTCCAAATGTACATACTTGAACATGAGGATCTCAGTTAGGCAGTTTGCCTCTGATGGCCTGTTTGTAAAATCATTTGGCTGTTGAAGCCTAGGACTTTCCAAACTTTGAATAGAACGTAACAATATGTTAATTAATGTATAGGTCTAGACACAGACAGTGACTGTAACGGCTACGGAACGTAGAGAGTTTGGATTGCGATTTTTTGGGGGGCCTGAGAACTACAGGGAAGATGAGACACTGTTGCTGTTGTTTCTGTAATATGACCCGATAGAATCTTAACAAAGTGGATAGTGTTTTGACTTACTTGTACAGCAGAAGTGAAAAGTATAAAACAATTGATTTAACGTGTTGTTTTGAAATTCAAATTAAATTGCAACATACTTCAAGGTTCCCGTATGTTCTGAAACTAAGTGAAGAACTCCTCTTAACTTTTTGTCACCTTAAATTGTTACTTTTGTCGGACAAACACATTTGTCCCGGCTCAATACATGTATTTGCTCTCCTTCCTGTCAAGCTCCAAATTTTATGATGATGGAGGGTGGAGCAGCTCGGGCCCTGAGTCAAATGAATACATCCTATTATAATGGATTAATGTTCAAATTCTTATGCTGTGAGGGACGGGTGATATATCATATTATTCCCTCTTCTGTTACAAAACTGCTAGGAATATTGAACTATTCATAGGCATATCCTTTTGCTGTATAAGACACACACCCATCCCATTCCTTTATACATACATACATACATACATATATGTATATATATATATATATTATGACTACTATCTTTTTCGGACAAACAGGAACCCTGCAAAGGCTGGCTCGGGACATTTGAAGGTGACGGATCTGATTGGACCGCACAGGGATCTGTTTGAGTGAGAATATACCATAGTATTGATTCACCACAGCTATCAACCTTTTTTGTAAAAAAAAAAATTTACTTGATGTCCCTCATAAATATATGTTTCTCAAATTTTTTCACACGGAAAGAGGTTTATATCCTCAAACTTGAAAATATCTGACAAGCCTACGTTCTTGTTCAGCACGACACATGCATATAACATGCTGCCAAAAGTTGTGAGCCTGTAATCAGGTTATGATGTCAACCTTCCCCAATAGTATGGGCGTATTGATGTATACATCATGTGTATTATCGAAAATATATATGTAATAACTATTTATTCCAAAAAGATGACGATTCCTTCTTGTATAAAACTCAAAATTTCTTAAAATAATATGAATGACTTTTAAATTGCTGAATTTTTTGCAAGTCGTTAGGTTTTACAAGACTAACACATTTTGCCTCGCTTCAATATAAGGATCTGCACATTGCTAATTTGTTGTTGAGCGATAAAGGTCAAGGAAACACCGCAGTAACTGTCAATGTGCAGTGTACGTTTTATTCAGATGACTCCTGTACTACATGGTAATGAATTGTATTAACGGCAATCGCAGGGATCCCACCACTTCTTTACTTGGCCCAATATTGATTGATTTATGCATAAATTGTTCTACTAAAAGCCTTTGTTTTGCACCTGAATGGAGCTTGATTATATGTTGAGAGCCTGTCAATATTTTATGCTAAAATTTATTTTCTGCTAGGTGAGTTTCGTGGTGTTCATATGGACACACCGTGGTTGCCTTGTACTCGTACTGGATTTATCATAATGAACTGAGTCGTGTCGGTAACGGCATTCACGCATATCGGCCTCCATTGAACCATTCTTTTTTAGAATGTGGATTTGGTGCAGTTTGCATGTGCGTTTTCCATTTTCGGCTTGGTGATTGGTGCCGAAGTTTCTGGTTTGAGACGCGGTCATTCCGTGGTCACAAAATATTACGTACACAAAATATGTAATGTGACAAAACGTTTAAGACAAGACTTTTGGAAGATTATATTAATACTATTGAAGTAATCGTTTCTATATTGTAACTAATGCTCCATTGCTGCTTTCTCTTTGTCATGCTACCTATCTACAGAACTTTCAACTCTCAGAAAGCTGAGAAACAGAAACAGATCACTTCAGCCGTGCTTGTACAGAAAATAGCAAGAGGTTGGCTCACAAGAACACGCATGCAAAAACTTAAAGAAAGAGTAAGCTTTTTTCTTGTCTAACATTGAACCAATTAGTACCAAGAGTGTCAGATTATGAGTTGATGCCACACTCCCAGACAAAGGAGCCACGTCTGTATCATGTATATCTTAACTGGACTACATGTGCTTGAATTTGTGAAATTAATGCAGAGATCAAATATAACGTGTTCCGATTGTAGCCTCTTGGAAAACTGGCGAAAAAGTCTCCATTATCACTAGGTCCATTTGTCATGCAACACGTATATAGTAATGGGACAAATATTGCTCTTTTTTCGTTCAGTTTTATACATTTACCACCCCGTTGTGCCTAGAACTCTGAACAGAGAGGTGATATTTCACTTGCAGGCAGTTCTTAGGCACTCCAGTACGTGGGCACGATTTGTTATGGAGTACAAGGGTGTTCTCACCAGAATACAGAAACGATATGGCGTCACACCGCAGAAGACGCCATTCAAGATTAAAGACGTTGACGAGTACATGGACAAGAAAGAACGTACGTTTCACTCTCTGGCTCTGGCTCTGTTTCCCCCTCTCTGTCCGTCTGTCCGTCTGTCTCTTTGTTTGTCTGTCTGTCTCTCCCTCTCTCTGTCTGTCGGTCTGTCTGTCTGTCTGTCTGCCTGTCTCTCTCTGCCAGTTCCGCCTCAAGTATCTATGCGATAATTCCTATGCCTTTGAGTTGCCTCTACGTGTTGTCATAATGCATGTGGACGAGATAGTGCATGTGTAATACATGTATGTACCGTGTGTAGGATGGAATGAGACTTAACACACGAGTGTATGGTATAGCGTATGTGTAGGATAAAGTGTGTGTCTGTGTCTGTATCTGTAATGTACAGCGTACGATATGGTATATATGCGTACGGTATATTGTATGTGTACACGATGCAGTGTGCCTTTAAGGCATTATGCCTAGACGGTAAAGTGCTAGTGAACTTCATATTGTATGATTTAATCATGTACTATAATATATATGATGTAATTGTATACGATATAGTGCACAATATGATTGTGTACAATATAATGTATGTGTCAGATACAATGTATGAGATAAAACATTTTTAGTCGAGCAATACGCACAAGGAACATTTTTCAAGACACCTTACATGGCTATCGTTGTCCAGATATATGTTAGAATGTCTTAAAACACTGTATTTGTCAAATTTTGGACTATATCCTGGGATCCTCAATCAGCCAATCAAAACTTTGGTGTGCTGTCTGTAATCAATAATGTATATAGACGAGATAGACTTTAAATTGTGTGTATTATATTTCATATATGTGTTTTATGCATTCTGCTTGCGATATATGCATATGATGTAGGGCATGTTTGCCATAAAATGTATGTGAAAGATATAGCGCATGAATACTGCATGGTATATATGAAAATGTATTACACAGTGTATACTATACGCAGTTTGACGCTACACAGCGATTGCGTGGGTAGAGTGTTACCAACCCAGGGGTGGGTGGGTACTTGGTCTCGAATAGGGTATGAAGGGGCCCTGCAAGGGTTAAACCCTATCTTCTACATGCGAGTTTTACCCCAGAAGAGGGGTCAAAATTTGACATTTTCATTTAATAAATGTTCATTTTCCACAATTACAGCACCAAAATTGGTCAGAATCAGTATTTTTTTACCTTTGCGTGAAGAAAATTCAGTACTTTTTCTCACTTTTGGAAAAAAAGGTCAATATTCGAACCTGAGTTAATAAAAGGGGGGTGGGGAGGGGAGGGGGTGTCGAAGGTCTACATTTGGTGGAAAATAGGGGGTTATTCCCGCGGAACCTATATACATACCCCTATAGCTGAAGGACCCCCCCAAGGTAACCAAGTGGTACGCAAGGGCCGTAGCTTTAAAGATGCTCGCAAGCGCCGACCAATGCTGTCCGACACCGAAAAATCCGCGTCAGCGTTCGCCAGCTTTTCACAGGCATAGCCACCCTTTCACCGCCGGGGGACCCTCGGCTGAAAAGTATGCAAGTGCTGGGTGGCCCTGTGAAAATTTGTGGTCAACGCTGTCATACACGAGAAATGCCTTGTGGATTACCGGCTATATATGCGTTTAATTCCGACCGTTGGTTTCCATTCAAGAAATATATGAAATTTCAGAAAAGAGAATAACCACACTAGATACTATCCGTGGAACGAAACTAGTGCTTAGATTTTGTCAAAAAAATAGTCAAAAAATTTCCCTACGTTCCGATATTTGCTTTATTTGCAAACCACGGGACAAAAAGCAAAATTGCACACGTAGTTGTTATGAGGAGCGAGGAATGGAAAGTTAAATTTGGAAGCGTTTCCAGTCTAAAATCTAAGTTTTTACCACAACAATATTCCTCTATCGCGGTTCACATATTTCGGGCGTTTTCCTTACGAAAAACCTATCTGGATGGCACCCCAAATCGGCAAAAATTGTCAATTAGAAATTTTGATATCAAAATTTCTGAAGATGACACCTCTATTCCGCTTTTGGTCTGGATACCCAAACTACAGAAAGACCCTTTGAAAACAAGATTCATAGCCGGTGCTCTAAAATGTACAGCAAAACAATTATCAAAGGAAGTAACACTGTGTTTGACTGCAATTAGGAATCATTTCCGTAAATATTGTAATTCAATTTTTAGAAACTGTGAAATGAACTGCTTTTGTACAATTAGCAATTCTTCCGAGTTTGTATCTAAAATAAAAAATTTAAAAGTAAAAATAAAAAAGAATGTTTTGATTTTTCTGCACTGTACACAAATTTACCCGTAGATGAAGTCAAAAGTTCTCTTTCAGAATTAATGGGCAAAACGTTTCAACACAATGGTAAACCATACATAAATCCTAATTCATTTACAGAGAAAGCATACGGTCCCACAATAAATATTCAAAAAGTAATGTTAAATCTTACGCTGCTGAAACTTTGATAGATGTTATAAAATTTCTTTTGGATAATACTTTTGTTCAATGCTGACCATTCAGTTTTTCAACAAATAAAAGGCATTCCAATGGGTAGCAACTCCTCCCCATGACTTGCAGATATATATTTAATCTGTCTTGAATTTAACTATAAAAGTTGAAGTAAGTATCCTTAAGTTTAAGGATAAATTGATGAAAAAAGATATAAAATGGCTACAAAATTATCAAACAACGCAAGATATATCGATGACATTGTTTGCGTAAATGGACAAAATCTCAGTGAAACTGCTAAAGAAATTAACCTATAAGATATTCCTTTTGAAAGTAACACTTCACACGTTTTAGAGTTGTGTTCCTGAACGTGGATATTCGGGTCACTAATTACAGGTGTTATATTCAAGTCTATCACAAAATGGATGAGTTTAACTTTGAAGTAGTAAACTATCCTTTCCGGGACAGTAATGTTTCGGAAATCATTCGATATAATACATTTCGGGCACAAGTTTTGAGATTTGGTTGTATATACTGTAAATTTTAGGACTCTGCATCTAGAACCAAATTTATTTACAATAACCTTGAGTCAAGAGGATTCAAAGATGTACTTTTGATAAAATGATCTATAAATTTTGCTGTAAATATCCAAAGGTGGTTGGAAAGTTTGGCCTCAATAATTTTAGAAATTTTAGACTTGCCTGTTTTGCTACTTGATTTTATCTTTTGGCATCATTCTTTTTTATTTTTACCTTTCAGACATTTAAGGCTAGCTTGTTCTCTGTTAGGTTAAACCCCAAGGGGTGTCTGTGGCAAGCAGTTGCCTACGACATTTACAAGCTCACCTAATTGTACTTGATATCTGGTTGAGAAAAATTATATTTTGATTGCATTATCTTCACTTGAATACATGTATTAATGAGCTTCATTCTTTTCATACTTGCCCAACAATTTTTGCTGTTAATATCCAAAAATTATCAGAAAGTTTAGATACAATAATTTTATAGTTATTAGACTTCTACTTAATTTTGTCTTTTGGCATCATGTGCTTTAATATTCACTTTCAGACATTTTACATGTTTTCGGTCAGGTAAAACCCCCAGGGGCAATCGGTAGCAAGCAGCGGCTGACGACAGTTGCAAGTTTGCCTAATTGTACTTAGAATCAGGTTAAGAAACATAATGCTTTGATAACATGTTTTTGACTTAAATGAGGGTGACCTTACATTCTTCTCTGACATGCTTAAGTATACATTTACTCAACATCAAAAAATTTACTCAATTTTGACAGTATTTACCCAAATGTCACAAACCCGACCAATGACGTTGAAACATTGACTCAGGGTTGGTGGTGAAATAGAGCTTTATTGTCTGGAGTCTTTCAAAGTGAGGAGTAGGTGTCATAATGGGGTTTGTTTTACATTTCTGGTGCAGGATGTACATTGTTGCAATACTTTTTAGGATTTCCCTCGGTTTGTACAGGTGGTCTAGCTGCAACAGTTTATTTCACAATCACTGGGACTGAATATAATGCCCCAGTTTGTTTTTACTTCAGTTATACACTGGCAGGTGGTTTAACTAAGATAAGCTATCCAGCTAGAAAGGGTACATACTAGTTCAGAGGTATGTCAAATTGTTCCTATCTGAACTTGCACTATACAAATTTAGTAATTATGTTTGGTTGACAGGTATCCTTCCATAATGAAGCTCTGCATTTATAAGCAAAACTCCACGTATTTAGGTGACTCGTCATTTGCCACGTTCATATTTATTCTTTATTTGTGGGTTGTCTTTGCTGAATATTCAGTTTAGTTAAGGAGCCGCTACTCAGAGAGACATGCACAGGTATAGGCTCCGAAACATATTCTAATAGTTGCCCACTGAAGACCTTTGATTTGTTTGAGCTAATGCAGCCTATGTCAAAATTTTACAGCAGAAGGTGTGCAATATGGACAATAGTACTTCCATATGTGTATAGGTTAGACAGTGACAGGTTAGCTTATGGAGAGTAAAGAGTTCAGACTGCGGAATAGGGTAATGACTACCAGGAAGTGGCTCTGGACAAAAAGACACAAATACAAAATAACAGTTGCAGACAACACCGCGCGCAACAAAATCCAGAGTGCTATGTCCTGTTAGTTGGAGACGCCAAAATGGCAAAATGTTGAAATTTCAGTTCACATTCATCCCAAACATAACAATATAAACATCTCAGTCTATCATGTAGGTACTTTCAATGTGCACACAGTATGAAATACTCCATTTTAGCATATTATAGTTCTAGAACAGACACTGTGTTTTGTTCATGGTTATTGTTTAAAACCTACCTTTATGAAGGGAGTAATAAATACAGAATTTGGATAAATGTCATTGTTTGTATTTTGTCACAGCGATTTAGGACTTGTAATAAAATTTGGTAAAATAAGCGATCAGGAGTTTCCTCGCTGTCGCAAATATACCATACATAATGCACTTATAAACAAAGTAAACACCATTCACGTTATGTTCTGTTGTATTTGAGTTTTTCCATGTGCATGAAGAAATTGCATGGAACCTTTCGTTACAGATTAATGTGGATTGTTTTCATTTAGGTTCAAAAGAATTCACATTTTAAATCTGTTCCAGTGAGTTTGCTTGTGTAAAGCACATAGAAGCGTTACTCAGCGATTCCCACTTATAATGGGAGATACGCATAACAAGTTTCCGACCCGACTGCACACCTGATTGCCTAGTCTCTCTTGTTGAGATATGGCGAGATACGGGTCGGTACCTGTGGGACAAGCGGGATATTACTTATATTTTAGAAATACAGAATACCTTTTAAAGGCACTTGGGAATTTTTCTTAGATATGGCTCGCGAAGTACTAGAAGAATACCAGTTTGGTATTTGTGAATTCAAAATTCTCAAACATGCTAATTTTGCGAGAAATGAGCATATGGTCTGTCTGTGACAGTGATGCGACCCGTACGTTTTCCGTGATCGTCAGGCGTCAAATGCGTGCTTTATGGCGGGAAATTAATATGCATACTGCGTATTTTGCAAACACGCCTAGGTTCAAAAGCATGTGTGGTATTTCAGCGTTGGCCGGCAGTGGTTGACGTTTGGCAGCCTTTGTTTCACTGGCATCGGCTGTATACCGGCAGCAAGCCCCCTCAATAGGCCCAAACGAGTTACCAGTGGCATGTGTATGACATGATATATTGGGTACTGTACAGTGAATGCGTATTAATGTAATGTTTATATTCGATATAATATTGATGTATGCTGTTGTGTATGTCTCTACACTCATATACACTAATTTTTTCTTTCCCATTATTTTTTGAAATCTTGTCTCTTTGTAATAACATTTGAGGGGAGGGGGGCGGGCTAGAAGATTATGAGTTTGATGACTTGTTTCACTGGCGATGAAACAACTAAAATCCAAAACGAAAACTGGTTCAGTTTGACCCATAATATGTGACACTTTTTGGGCATTCATGAACATTCTGTCATTTTTATTTATTCTGAAGCAAACAACTTATATATATATATATATATATATATATATATATATATATATATATATATATATATATATGTGTGTGTGTGTGTGTGTGTGTGTGTGTGTGTGTGTGTGCGTGTGGTAACAACACCATAGAACACCCTGTCTGCACATGCACGTAACATACAAGGTACTGCCACCGATAAACCAGCACTTCGAAATCCATCCTATTTTTCAGGTTTTGAAAAAGTTTTCTTTAATATGGCCATTGGAGATAAGTTGCCTAGATCAAAAATGCAGATGTTTGCAGAGGAATGTGGCCTTTCGGCGTCAGATAAAGAAATCCATGCAGCCTATCAGGCTGTCTTCAAAGGTTGTGGAAGCAAAGGGGAAATCGTGTTTGTAGTTGACTGCTCCGGCAGCGTGGGGG
The DNA here is from genome assembly GCA_964020975.1 of Hermodice carunculata. Classification (NCBI taxonomy): domain Eukaryota; kingdom Metazoa; phylum Annelida; class Polychaeta; order Eunicida; family Amphinomidae; genus Hermodice; species Hermodice carunculata. The sequence continues at coordinate 49,193,640 of OZ026623.1, read as the reverse complement.
ACGACAACTTTCGCATTCAACAAGACTTTCTTAGATCATTAGTGTACAGTCTTCATATTGGGTATGACAACGTGCGGGTGGCGTATGTACCGTACAACACAGACGTGTTTGAATCCTTTGGACTAGAACAGTGTGGACGGCGAGAAGAAGTCATGAAGGCAATAGGTAATGCATAAAGGAGAAGTGCATATTTTATTTATTTATTTATTTATTTATTTATTTATTTATTTATTTATTTATTTATTTATTTATTTATTTATTCATTCATTTTATTTATTTATTTATTTATTTTTTAATTTATTTATTCATTCATCTATTTATTTTTATTTTTTTATTGCTGCTGCATAAATTATAATATTTGGGGGATGCTGCTTTGTTTTGTTATCTGAGACTGAAGTTTATAATTGTGTTTTAAAATTGGTAAAGTAGTGTATAGTCTGTAGATCATAAAAGTGAAAACTTCCAAAGTTGGGAGGCAGAAAAACAAAACGATAATCCCACAGCTCTTCGTTTGTCCGCCGAATACTACACTGAAAACCAAAATGCAAAATAAACTTTTAGCAACGAAGGATGCTACGCTGTTCTCTTAAATATTCCAGTGGTAATCGCAGCAAGAGTGACCCTACCTTCAATTTTTGGTAAAAATGGTTTGAATGCGAGGGCCAGAAACTTTGGTTTCAATGGAAACGACAGACTAGTTCAGTCTCACGTCTGGCCGCTGTACTTTATGGACACTCGATAGGAGAGCTGTTGCCAGGGTCCCGATAAGCACTGAAACAGCAATCGTCACTAATTTTGCGACAATTTAAAATTTGGAAAAATTAAATTGATTTATCCAAATTTATTTAAAGACTTGATATAAATACATTAAACACGTTGAATAATTACCAGGAAAGGCACTGGAGCAAGCGCTTTGTAACTGTTGTGTGAATTCAGCAGCCATTTTTCCCTAAACACGACAATGAACGCCCTAAAATTGGACTTCTGTTGATATTATCTTTCACAATCAGTATTCCCAATGGGATATTTTCATTGAATATAGCTCGATTTTATTATTATTTCGCTAAATGATGCCAAATTTTTTTACAGAACATGTCAAGTACAGGCGTGGCCTCACTCGCACAGACCTAGCTCTCAAACGCATGAGAGAAATATTCCAGGTATGTTCCAGCAGTTGGTGTACCCAGCGTGTCATTTTGACTGGAAATGGAGACGCCCTATCTCCAAGCGATGTGGAGCACAGAGTTAATTTTTGTCAGTCTCCTGAACAATTCTGGAGAGTTGGCAACACTAGTAAGAGGAACCAGGTGAACTCAATTACCAATGGCTCTTAAGGAATGTCTCGCCAAAGTGGTGCCCTTTACATTCTGACAAGGACCCAAAAGTAGACTTGCATACATGGCAGCTTACAAATGATCCCCTATACTGTCCATTTATTTGTTCATGGTACGGTGCGTTTGTATTTGTCTCAGTTCCATCGTGAGTTAATCTATAAGGTAAACAGGATCAATATTAAAGGTCCAAACAATTTCCCATTGTAGGCATCCAGGGAAGGTGTACCAAAGACAGCCATCTTGATAACTGATGGAGAGTCTTACCAGAGCTACGCGACGGAGAAACAAGCCAAATTGGCGCACAAAGATGGAATCACCGTCATCTGTATTGGTATGTCTAATTTATCCGACATGTGATGCTGCGACAACTTCTGAAACAGTCTTTCCAATGCACTGTTGGCCTTGCATAATGTGTTGTCTTTTGTTGATAAGTACGTTCCTATAATAACAAAGATAACCACTTGTGGCAAGCAAAAGGGCACATAATTTTAGGTAAGGACTCATATACACGGAAGCTGTATGCGTCAGAAGGGCATGTCGTCAGCTTGAAACAGTTTTCTCCTTTGTCCCCGTTTTGTGAAATCGACATACTCGGTCGGCATACGTTTAAATATTCATATGCATGATGAACGTTTACGAAGTCATCTTTGGCCGTAAGAGACTCATAAAGCCAGTAGGTGTAACACTTTTTAGAATTATGCAGATACTTGCAGAAAGCATTTACACAGAAGCCATACTACAAGCGCCTAATCTTAATCCTTTACATATATATATATATATATATATATATATATATATATATATATATATATGTGTGTATAAATATATACATGTATACATACATGCATACGTACATACATACATACATAAGTGACTAATAAAATCAGTGGGTGTGACGATTTTTTTTTAAATGCAGGTACTTGCAGATAACATTTACACAAATGTCACACTACACGCGTCTAATGTAATCTTAACATATATTAGAGAGAGAGAGAGAGAGAGAGAGAGAGACAGAGAGAGAGAGAGAGAGAGAGAGAGAGAGAGAGAGAGAGAGAGAGAGAGAGAGAGAGACCATTTCCATGGGGTTTATGCTGACAGTAGAGTTTAAAGAAAAAAATAGTCAAAATAACAGAAGGACGACTGCTATTAAAGCTTTCGTTGTTTATTTGAAAAACGACTGAAAAGATTCCTTGGAGGTCTATGGCACACATTCCAGCCCAAATATCTATATCTATATATATATATTGACTTGAGCCATTTTTTTTTACTGGGGGACGTATGTACCTGCAGTGCATGAAAACTGACATCGGGCTCTATGTTCAAAACTTTTATTATATATCTTATGTTCGGAACGAGCAGGACTCGAACTTGCAACCTTTGGCATCAGTCGCGTTCCTGAAATGGGAAACGCATAGTTATGTGCGAATGCCATTATATATCAACACGGTTTTGCAGTATATGTCCTGAGTCGGCATTTATTTCCAGAATCGGGGACTTAAAACCACTAGCATTAAGGAAATGCCGAAATATATTTTTCAGCCTCGGAACGAGCGGGTCTCGAACTTGCAACCGTTGTCATCAGTCGCGTTCCTGAAATGCGAAACGAACATATCCAATCTACCACATCCCAATTCTTAGAAAAAAAATGGTCCAGTGGAGGTACTTATGTGCGAGTGCTCATAAATTACGCATTCTGTCATAGCTAGAAACTCATTCAACATTTTACTGGGAGTCATGGTGTTCAGGCGCACTGGCGCGTGACATAGAGTGGCTATTGGGTGAAGTTTTCTCAGTGTCCCGGAAGTTCCAAAGTCACATCTTAGTGGCATGATCGGTCACAGCCACCAGCTACACAGGCATTGCATCTGCTGCCCACGTTTGGGATCAGAAGTTGTATTCCGTGTTAAGGGACACACTCCCACTCCTCTGATAAAGTTATTGCCAGCTGGTTGGGTAGCGCATCCTTCTGGACATCTCTGGTCAAGTTGGGTCTACAGGGGCTGACATCGCATTTATGCCCGGGCAAAATGCTGACTAGGGCAAAACACAAATATTGTTGGTCTCCAGAAACGCCATGGTCACAAGGGCCGTCTGCAAAGGTGCGTTATCTTGCTAGAAGGTCTCGGACCAGTAACTCCTCAAGGTCGGGTCAACTTATCCACAACTTTTGATCGAGTACTGAATACTGTTGCTGTGTCTATTGGATGTTAATATCACAGGAGCAGAGCATCCCAAGTTAAGTCCCATCATAATTTTGGATAGGAATATTCTTCTCCACTGTGAGTTTTAGAAAGGCACTGCTACTCTAGTAATATTTTAAATTATTTGAAAGCTTTGTGTATTTTTGGAGACAGATTTGGCGCAGAACGGTCAATCATGGAGGTAAAGTATACAAATGCACCTGTAAAAACAAATCTAATCACATAACCCCCAATCTTCTTGGTTTTAACTTACTGCTATCGGTACAAACTTGAAGTAGAATGCAAAAGAAGTTGTGGTTTAACGTTTCAAATAGGAGAAAAAAGCCAGCGAATGCCATTATTTTAACATGGAAAGGCATTAGGCCTAGGTACTGGTCCAAGACCTATGAGTCAATGTCCGGGTAGTTCCGAGAAAGCGCAGGAGATGTTTCTAATGAATTTCATTGGCATACCGCTGACTGGTCAAATTGCCATCTGCCATCACCAGGGGAGTTCCACGCATGGACACACAAGCTCAAACCATGACATTGGCACCACCAAATCGCTTGGTTTAGTGAACACAGCAGTCGGCTTACCTCTCCCTGTGCTACCTCAGCCCTTTGTAAGAAAATGTAGGATTCTTCGGAGAGTGGGACTCCTTTCCACTGTGCCTGTGACCAGCGGACATTTGGCACGACCATTCCAGGCGGTTGTGACGGCGAGCAGGGTTTACCCGGTCTCCCCTTCAAGCTCCTCTGGCGTTCATTACTCTGATTAAAGATTATTCTGCAGATGTCACTTCACTGTCGAACTGGTTATACCGAGGTTTAGTCTAGGTTTGGGTAAAATTATGCAATACGTGTCCGGATGCAATTGTGGGAGCGAAGACGAAGCTGCTTGATTAGTTCACAGCCAGCTAGGGTCATTAAGGACTTCTGATGTAAGATTTGAGGAAATTTATGCCTGCTGAAAACAAATAATATGGAAAAAAAATACTTGCATGTTTTCATTGACTCTAAGTGTATTATGCTTATGTTCTGCTTCCTGACTGAAAGAATCTTCTCCCGAGAAATTCAAATCTGAAACTACTAATTTATTTCAAGCGCGACCTTCATTGTGTTTAGCGCTAAAAATGTAAGATAAAGAATAACAGTATGAAATATTTCTGTAAACGCAGGCATTGGCAAGGAGGTGGAGAGGCGGGAAATAATTGCTATTGCCAGCAGCCGTAGCCACGTCTTCTACATTCAAAACTATTTGGGTCTGGATAAACTGAAGAACGAAGTCATGAAGAAAGCAAAGTTTGGTGAGTTTGTGCTTGTTACTTAAATTTACTTTTTTTTTATTTGAACATTTTTATTGATCACATACTTTAACATTTTTTCAATGATTTTAGGATTGCAAAAACACGCCTTGATACAGGCCCCCGGTTGACCTTTTTATCCTTTAACTTGTTTGGTCGCAGTAGTAAGACACTCCGCCCTTCAGGGACTAGTGACTGCCCTTTACGTAAAGCAACAAACCTACGTAACGAACCTTTGTATTGTGCACTGAAGTGGAAGATATCACGTTGGCTGTATTGTATAAGGCATGCCCAGGTTTGAAATAATAGTGAAATGCTAAATGTTTGGACATTTAACTGATGGCTAAATAGAAATTTTGGATACAACCCCCCCCCCCCCAAAAAAAAACTGGCATATTGCCGCGTTGAGCAAAGAGCAACATGTATTTTACACAACTTAACGCCTGGTCTCCTCCTCCTCCTCCTCCTCCTCCCCCTCCTCCTCCTCCTCCTCCTCATCTCTGTTTTCTTATATTTCAGTGAATTGTACCTACTGTGACTTCGTCATGCCAATGGACGTTGCGAATGACACCGGCCGAGGATTTTACAAACATGAAGCCCTGGAAATGCTATTCATGATACACCCTCCCCGCGGCATAATAAATCCACGTCAGCGCCATGACTGGTTAAAAAGTGAGATAGGAGATGCTGGCGATTTCGACATCGGTGGGGGTACGTATAAATGGAAACCAGCTTGGAGACAAGTTATATGGGCATTATTAGCAACTGCCATGGCAAGAAACTGTCGTTACACCCGGTTTTTTTCCCAATTATAATTACAATCTGTTAATACCACTGTAAGGTGGATATATTCACATAAATGGCAATGACACTAAATCAAATTAAATGTAAGAGGAAATGAAGGAATGTTTAGAACCATGCTTTGAAGTGTGGAATGAATGAACTGAAGTATATATTATCAAAGGACGATCGAAAGAGTTAAGGAGTTGGACACTAATTCTTGGAACATGCTATATATTTAAAGGGCGCCGAATGTAACGTAAGTTCCGATCTATAAATATTAATTGCCCTCTAATTATTCATATACTCAATTCTGTGAGACCGCATGGCAGCTCTTTCATTGCATATTACCACAAAGGTCGATTTTTTTCCTAACTGATATAGCATACTAGTGCTAGATTTGTATTGCTTTCAAATCGTACTTTCATTCAAGTACCAGCATGTCTACAGTCCCCAACACCACATGAATGGTCCAAGTTAACAGCTTCCCTTGACACACGCATTGCACCGAAGGTGTCCCGAGGAAAGCTGTTAATTCAGTCAAAATATGGCTCCTTAAGAGTTACATAACTATTCTTGGCTGTACGTTGACGAATGACCCTTATATGGCATCTAACTATTTCAGGAAAGGACAAGTCAGAGTTCGATACGTGTTTGAAATTCGTCATAAAATCCAAACTGCAACAAGACGGCACGTTGAAGATTCCCATGGACAGCGAAAGTGGAGGAAATGGGGAAGAGGTACGGAACTGGAAAGACGCCATGGAAAGAGCAGAAGAGTATGTGCTGCAGGAACGGGACAGGAAAGAAAAGAAGGCAGCCGCTGAGAAACCCAAAGTCGTCAAATTCAGACTTAAGAAAGATTAGAAAAAATAAACATTGGACGAAATATATTTATTCCTGATAATACATAATATATGATATGTAACACTTCACAATGTTCTCGGTCATGGAATACAGTTGGGGAGGAGGGCTAAGCCCTATTTAAATCCCTATAAACATGAGTTGTAATAATTTTTTTTCAGATGAATCTTATATGGAAATGACAGATCAATTTATAATTCACAACCGTCATTTCGGGAACGTCTTTATATGTTGTGTCTTCATTTTTGGTCATATGATAGCCCCTTGGGCATGAAAAAATGCCGTAATTTTCCTGATTAGAAACATATAGCAAAGCTCCCTATCATCACAATATATGAAATGTTAATCAGTAAGAATCTGATACTGATGTAGACATTCGATGTCAATGGAATATCGATATTGACCATTAAGTGAGGCATTGCGCAGGAAAACATCGCTGTGTTTTCTGCCTACAATAAGAAATGTTCATTGTCAACCAATTCGACACAGTCTTGTATGTATTGACAAATACATGGGTACTTTGCCAAGGTAAAATTCATTGAATGTAGTTACAAACGATGATTGGGTGTCAGCCAATCCGGCACACATTTATGTGTGTAAAAGTGAAAATAAGCATACTTGCTTCGTATTATGCTAAAAGTGAATTAACCCAGGATACAGTGCAGCATCATATATAAACCCAGTGACGTAGAGAATCAGGCCCTGTCAGTTTTGAACTATTGAAGGAAAAAAAAAAGCTTCAGCTGTCATTGCAAGATATTTGAAACGCTTCCGCATTGAACATTATAAATCATGGACTGGATAGGACAGACACCAGCGTTACTGTAGTCCAGGGATACAGGATTATGGTCGGCGACCACCACAAGAAGTGTCACTAGGAGCTAAACCTGTTGAACACAGTAAGACGTCAGTGCTGTGGATGCTGGGTGTGAAATTGCATCATATGTTTAATGACATCGACGCATTTCTCGAAGTCATCCAATCGGGCCTCCTAGTATATATGGTAACGAGGACCAGGAAGTGGTTCTTGACAAAAATGGTTCCCTATATAACTTATTTTAGAAAAACAAAGAAAGAAAGAAAAAAAATGTACACAGCTCATGCGAAACTTCTTTCTTCCTACCGTATCTGGTGCACTTTACTCCAAGCTGCTAGGCATTCCAAAGAAAGTCGATTGCGTCACACACTTCCTGCCTCACAGGGCTTGTCACTAGCTTCCCTTCCTTTGCCAGGCAAAGTTCTCTCAGGAATTCATTTACCTGTTGCATCCCTGAAAATAATGAGGACTCTGCAGCGCAATAATTGTTGCAAACTTACAGGAGGTATCGTAATTTCCTGCTCACCATTTCATATGTATCAAAGCCATATGTGCGTGATATGAAAGTTGGGAATGACGGAGAGATGACCAGGTACCCCTATAGCGAGGGTCGAACATGTGCTTACCGAGATATTATTACTGTTTATTGCCTTGTAAATGATAGTGAATTGCCTGTGCAGTTGGGCCTCTGCTGCTGAATACTCACATATAAATGGTATATAAACATTATGTGCATGGTAAGGGATTTCCATACGAGTCTTGCAGCTTTTCTCCACGTCTTGCATCACAGACGAGCATTCGTGGTGCAAACCCTTATTTCACACACACAGACACAGACACAGACACACAGATACAGACACAGACACACAGACACACACACACACACACACACACACATACACACATACATACGAGACTCGTCAATGCGAACACCTGGTAATATGGGACAATTTTGCCCAGTAAGGAATGATTTTTAAATCAATGTCGTGCAGAATATCTTATTCACTCACAATGTTGAAAACAGGTGCCTTGTAGAGCGCTATGCCGCCTTTCCCCACTTGAGGTCACCTGAATTAGGAAATGCTACAAATGGATTCAAATAGTTAGCAGTAAAGGTACGAACAGAAAGGTTTACTCCTGCAACCTTCTAATAGATCTGGATATTCTGGTGTATGTGAAAATATATCCATGGAACTCCGAAAAAGAGTTTAAGCTGAAAAAAAAACAAACTATCAAACTTGCTTACTAAAATTACAACATTCAGTTCATGAAGACAAGTTGAGGTCATGTACCTGGTTTGCGGTATTTTATGGTATGATTCTATAGTGGACATCCTTACTCGTTAATAAATTGACATCTAACTGGTATAAACTCTGTATGTTTGTTTTGCATATCTTCTTACGATTATGTATTTTGCTGCACGTTTCCTAAAAACAAGATTGCGCTCTGTGGAACAAAACTTCCACACTGCTAATGTACCTGGCGCAATGCACAGGTTTGTACTATTGTCACGGCCATCTTCTTGACTTACCAGTCACTGTAGCTCTGCTGGAGATTTTTTTATGGTAGTCGGCCTGTAGAGCCAGTTAAAATTCATGCCCTTGGAACGACTTGACTGTAAGTTAAAAGATTTTTGTCCCAGAGCACAGGATTGCCTGCTACACAGACTTCAAGTCAGTTTCTTTACATCATAAGGTTATGTTTGCGTTAGAAAAGTCCCATTTTATAATTGTTTTCTATATTTATTTTAGAATTAAATCTTGACTAAACACTAAACATGCATATATATTTAGCGTACTGCTCTTCCAAAACAACCAAATAACCTAGTTATGCGTGCACAATGCCCTGCTCTTAGCAAGTGCGGTAATGTAACAAGCCTAGGGAAGACAGTAAACGACTAGGCCTGGAAAACAGCTATTTTAATCCAGAGTCTATTTATCTGGGATCTGCATGTTTACGTGCTTTTCAATACTGTCTTTGTGGCATGATTATCATAAAAATAGATCAGATATGGCAAAAATTGGCTCGATGAGTCACCCATAATTAATGACGTTACTGCAGTCAAAGTTTATTTTTATATCTCTTCGTGTGTTATTTTAAATGCTATTTTAAATCTTTGCGCTCCCCTGAGCTCCGTTGCCATGCTGTGTTGCTCTTGATTACATGCAGTACATTATGGTAGTGGAACTATATGTGAAATTAGCTGCCGTATTGCTACTTGGTATTTTTACACCCAACTGCTTGTTAACAAGAGGAACAGTTTTCATCCTTTTTGCGATCTGCAAAATATGAGACAATAAAACATTATTATGAAAATGATACTACATGATTTCATGCAGTAAAATATATTTATTTGATATATTATTATTCACCAATCTTGGCCAGGAAAAAATATTCAGTACCTCTCGTCTGAGGCTTTACGGCGCTAGGAAGAGTAAAAACTTTACAGCAATATTTTGTTGTCCCCCCAATAATGCTAACTTGTGGTTTGTAAATTCTGATTTGATGTCAATGTGGATGAACAAGATTGTTTTCCTGGCTTTCTGATATATATATATATATATATATATATCGTCGTCATCATCATCATCATCATCATCATCATCATCATCATCATCATCATCATCATCATCATCATCATCATCATCATCATCATCATCATCATCATCATCATTATCATCACCGTCGTCATTGTGTCAGTGTCTCTTGGTATCAGGCATATTTGGATACTATGTGGATTTTCAACCAATTATTATACAGGTGGACAATTTCAAGGCGAGGCGAAACTAATGGAAATACACTTGCCTTGTCCGCCTGGTTGTAGAACCCCCTGCTGATACCCGGATGAACCAATAACCCAAATTGATATCTCAGCTGTTCACGCCTAGTGAAGCTTAACCTTTGTTTGTGAGAGGTAAATGGGACATACAGTGATCTTTCCGCACTCAACTTGTTAAGTTACCCTGGTAACCAGAATCAAGCTTCTCTTTTTGTCACCTTTAGGGGCTAATTGTAGTGAAGAAATAAACAGTATACGCTATTGAAAATAACAAACACAAAGAAACCAATAAATAAGATAAGATTCCATCCATTGCAGTTCTTTCCCTTCATTCAAGCATGGAGGTAGGTATTCAAGTTTGACCTCTGTACATTTCTCTGCTCGCTGAGAAAAAGTTATCTCTGATGACATCTTGCCCAGACTGAAATTGGGCTTGAACGGGTATGCTCCGGTGAGACGCTTACTTGGCTTTTTGAGCTCGAGCTTATCTATCATAAAACCCTTGTTTGGGTTGTTATGGTAGGTCGCATAGGTAATATTGATTGCCTGCCCCTGGGGTTGTAACCCATGGATCGACTTCAGTCAACCAGCAGCGAATGGTACAGTGACAATGATGCCATGACATTTGTACATTTTTCAACTTTTGGATAGTGTTCTGAGCGAAGTTACGAGAGGAACCAACAAATGTAATATTCTCATATCGGCGTGGTATTCGCTTGGTCCGCTCTGGGCTGATTGCTGGGGGCGTGTGTCAGGGAATGCTGGTCACTCATTCACTCAACATCATAGCTAGTCAATGGCAAATATGTCACGCAAAAGATTTCGTATGCTGGGTGTTCTACATTCTATCAACCCTGATCCTTATCTGTATGGAGTGATAAAGGAAGGATGTTGGTTGTCACATGGATTACATTTGTTGGCAAAACCTTTTTTTTTTTTTTTTTAGCAAAGTGAAAAAAAAATCCATGTAGTAAAGTGCTGTATGGTATATCTGCAGAATGCATTCTTGATCGACAGAAAATACACAATTGACAGTTTTAACACAACCAGTTAAGCATAGAATTTTCTCTGCTGACTGGAGAGGGCATCGCGGGGAGGACACTTGTGGGCATATGGTAATGCATGTTAAAAGTACCAATCTTGAAAGTAAATTTGAGGTCAATTATAGCAACATTAACATAAATTGTAAAATTTTTGATTAGTGTGCCTGTCAAGGTCGGTAATGTACCAGGCAGTTTTAATTTGAAGATGTTAGAAACTTTTTACAGGCAAAATTAATGAGACCCTCGTACAGTATCTGTGTACTGACCACCACACATACATTGGTGCCAATCGGTTTTTGACACTGTGGGGTTACTCACCAGAGTAGTTTGTGAAACCTTTAAACTGAGTACATTTTGGCAGCATGTGCTCATGACGCCACAGCACATGGCTCTGTGGGGATATAATCATCCATACAAGTGTGGTGTTTAAAAGGCATAGCGCCAATGTTTCAGTTATGGCAAACACTGCACTGATAAGGCAAACTTTAATGCCATAAAGAGTCTTAACCTATTGAAATAAGTTAAACATTTTGTGAAAGATTTCATTATTAGTTCAGATGCCGTTTTCCTTCCACACTTAAACTTGCTCAAATAAAATATTCATGTTATTTCACCATGTAAGCCTCACTCTTTGACAAGTGCCTATGTTAAAACTATACAATCAAGTAGTCTTACCCCAGCAAAGGGGCTTTCTCTAGGCATTGGAGGTGCAAAAATCACTGGGCACAGTGGTCCACTTGCGGGGGAAATTCCTGAATTAACAGACAGTTTTAAAATATCACTTGGATACTGCAGGCGATGATATGTAATCAAAGAAATTACAACACAGCAACTAATGCTCTCTCATGTCCTTTGAAATCAGGTGAAGGATGTCCATTGCTGCAGTACTTGTTGGGATTTCCTTTTCCTTGTACAGGTCGTCCAGCTGCAACTCTTTATTTGACAATCACTGGGTCTGAATATGTTATCCCAGTTTGTTTCTACTTTAGTTATACACTGGCAGGTGGTTTAAGTGATATATCCAGCTAGAATGGGTACATAAGGGTTAAAGGGCAAGTCAAATTGTTCCCATATGTACTTGTACTACACAAATTTAGTAATTATATTTGGTTTGACAGATATTCTTCATTCATAAAGAAGCTCTGCATTTTTAAGCTAAACTTCACGTATTTAGCTAATTCATCATTTGCCACGTCTGTATTTATCCATTATTATGTGGGATGTCTATGCTGAATATTTAGCTTAGACAAGGAGCCGCTACCGAGAGGGACATGTACGGATACAGGATCCGAAACATGTTCTGAGCAGTTACCAGCTGAAGACCCTTTAATTGATTTGGGCTAATACAGCCTACATCGACATTCTACAGCCGAACGTGTGCAATATGGACAATAGTACTTCCGTATGTATACAGGTCAGACAGTGACAGGTTAGCTTATGGAAAGTAAAGATTTCGGCCTGCGGAATAGGGTAATGACTACTAGGAAGTGGTTTTGGACATAAAAAATCCCACAGTAATGACGGTCCATATGGTATCCCCATTCATTTTTGCAGCCTGGCAAACTACCATTAGACACTTCATGGCTCATATTTACAGCATCAACCTGACCGTGAAGAAACATTTTTTTTTCTTTTCTTTTCTTTTTTTTCACATGTGTCCTACTTGGCTTATTGTGTATGTTGAAGATCTCACTTGTGAACTCGTCGCGGAAGGATGTACCGAAGGGCTTCCTCGTTAATGAAATTCCTGGAATAATTTTACGAACTATGAAACTATTTTCACTTATGACAGTTACTGCCGTCCACCTTTCCCTGTCGTAACGACCAATACAGACGGGACTTGCATGTTTAACCCCTTCCATCGTTAAACCACCCAAACCGGCTGATGGTTAAATGTCGTCTGTTTCATTATTTTTTCCTAATTTCCACAGTAATGAAAAAGGAAAAAAAATAAAGACAAGTACAGATGAGACTTATCATGATAATATGCACCACGTCGACAGGTTTACATGGCATGGTTTGGAGGGTAAGCTGCTGACTCGGTCGTTAATTCAAAGGGAGAGGGTTAAATTAAAAATCATGTAACAAGTATGTAAATTTAGGTATGTCTGTACGAAAATCAGGTCCCTCCAGATTCTAGACAACAATCACCAAGTTAGTAATACTGCCTGAATACATGGAGGTCTTGCAAGGTTCATGTATACTGTCTACAATTCTTACACCTTAGGTGAATCTGGTTCTATTATGTAAAGACCTTACATACAGTGTACATAATTTACATGTAAGCATGGACATAACAATATGAACTAACTAGTTAAAATGAAATGTTCACTCATTCAAGGAATGCAGACCTAATTTTGCAAGGTTCCTGTATTTATCAAAGAGGCAAATAATATTATAACGTCTGCACGAAGAGCCGAAGGTTAAATTAACAAGAGTGTTCCGATAGTAAATTTGCTAGTTTGCGGAAAAGTATGAGGTAAGTCTTTTTCCATTTGGTGTCATGCTTCAACGGTGCCTCCACAGAATTAAGCGACAAAACAAGCGCAGCATAAACATATTTCCACGTTGCCATTGAATATATTATGCTAAATGTTTAAATGCCTAGTTTATGTTGATGCCTTTTATACCGTGTCTTTGTGATATTTAGTGTGACTGAAACCATCAGTTGCATGTTTATCCTTTTTCATTCTTACAGTAATCTAGGATTTGCATCGAAGAGGCTATATAAAAAGACGCTAATCGACTTTCTCATTATTAGCATAACGCACCATCATATATAAACGCAAAGAGATGTACGTTTGGGGTAATGTAATCAAAGTGATAGCAAACGCAGTCTATTGAAATATAAAGGGTGCGTTATGTTCCCTTAACTGTGTCCATTGTTGATACATTCACGTGTGCGAAATTGCGCAACGTACTGTCACCGCAATAATTTATTTATTTCACTCTTTGCTTTCCATAAAGTTCTAAGCGAAGCATGAAAGATACGCATGATTATCAGTTTAGCATAATATGTTAACTGATGTAATTCCCTAGTCATACAGTCACAAAGTTTTTGGGACGGTTTTCATCGTGTGTATTCGGTGCGGGGTGATTCGAGCGCAGGGATTAAACATATGAGCCCTAAAAGACGTTTAGAAGCCAAACAAGAGGGTAAAACCTTCGCGCAAAACAAAATGCACAACGTGCTAAATAAACTCGAAAAGTGGTGCCCCCAATGGTGATTAAAACTCTTACCAAACAAAAGCAAAACTATTATTTTTACCAGCAACTCCAGCAAACCTAAAACAAATTTAACATTATACAAAGAAAAACTTTCAAAAGCCACACAACTTAAATTTCTGGGTTAATCTTTGACACTAAACCAACATGGAAAGCACACATAGACGCCCTGGAAAATAAATATAAAAACGACTTAACACCACGAAATGTGTCTTAAGAATATGGTGGGCAGCATCCGAAGAAGTAATGTTGATCCTGTACAGAGGTCTAATTTGATCATGTCTTGATTATGGATCTACGGTCTATGACAATACATCAGACCACACTAAAAGCACACTAAACAGAATATCTCAGAATGATAACAGGTGCACTGCGGAGCATCCAATAGTGGCCCTGGAAGTAGATTGCGGGGAAGCCCCCCCCCCCCCCCACACACACACACACTTAGCCGGGACATGCTCTCAATGAAATAGAGCCAAAATACTAGCAACTAAAAACCACCCAACTACAGAAGTGCTAAAAGACACACGGCCTAGTACAATGCCACAGAAACAACAGAAACATCGTTTCGTGTGTACATAAAAAGGAACAACGGACGGTGTTTTTGAATGTACCTTCTTGTCTGAAAGTTTCGACGGGCAGATTTACATTAACAGACAAACAAGTCAGAGTCTTTGGAACATAAATCATATAACTGTGCTCATAACATATACATGTATATAGTAGGATCTCCAATCCTGTATTTATATATATATATATATATACATGTGTGTGTGTGTGTGTGTGTGTGTGTGTTGTACGTGCTGCCAGTTTTGCTTGCTGTCATTGCCCCACATCATTTAGAAGTAGTATATACATCTACGCAATTCAGTTAGCCTTGGTGTGTCTTCCTGAAACAAGGTAGTATACGTTATACAATTGCAAGTCTGGTGTTTCTCATAATCCCCACCCTACCCCTCACCACCCCCTCCAAAAAGAAAAAGACAGGTGAACATTTTGAGATATTTTAAAAAATATTTCACCAGATACATGAAGCTCTTATTGAAGAGTAGGCTTAGTAAAACTATTCTTTAATCTTATGAATGCAGTGTTTCATGTTTGTTACAGTCATAGCAATCACCTTTTCACATACCTTTGATAGACATAATTTCCAAATAGTGGGATTTTGAACAAAGACAGAAAAAAGAAAGAAAGAAAGATAGATAGATAGATAGATAGACAGACAGACAAACAGACAGACAGACAGACAGACTGATAGATATATAGATAGATAGATAGATAGATAGATAGATAGATAGATAGACAGATAGATAGATAGATGGATGGATGGATGGATGGATAGATGGATGGATAGATAGATAGATAGATAGATAGATAGATAGATAGATAGATAGATAGATAGATAGATAGATAGATAGATAGATAGATAGAAGGAGAGTGATAAAAAACAGTCTTAGGCATAACGAAATGCAAACACATACATCTATTATTATAGAGTCACGCAAGATGAACACTCCCACCATCCTTTTTCATGGTTGTTCTGATGTACACACATATATGCTTTTGGCTTTACGTGATCTACGTAATAAAAATGTAACCATCAGCCTGACCCACTCATGATAAGGTCAGCTTATTCCTTGCGGGGAACTAGCAATTAATAGGAACACTGTTGACTCTGAAAATAATAATGATTGGAATCCGATATTACTCACAATGATAGTCCCATTTGAGACAGCGCGTGCGTAACATTGACTAAATTTGGCAAAATGTCTCGACATATATTTATCAATGTTTAGGTGATTACCCGGGACCCGGGACCTTCAAACTGGTCATGAATGATCATGGGTGTGTACAGACCGTAGTCTAAGTGTGCTCATGTGCCACTTTGATTCCCTAGGTGATATATTGCACATATATTGATGTAACATTAAAGGGTTACACCACCTTGCTATAGACTGTCCCCAAAGTCAGATTTTTCCTGCTTAAAAACAACAAAAAACTAAGAAAAGAAAATTTAAAAACAAAACTGAGCTAGAAGGAGCCCCCCCCCCACCAAAAAAGCCCCGAAATTAAATGATTTCTTCCAAATAAATCAACGATATTCAGACACCCCAAGCTCATATGTGTATATGAATGATTTTCATAAAAGAATTTTTTTGGCACATTAACTGGGCCGCTCACCCTCCTGCTAATCAAACGACCATAACAAATTTCGCTCCGTAAAATCAACGGTAAAATAGCAAAGCAGGGAATATATTTCTGCAGTAAACGTGTTCCTAGATAATGAAAGGATTAAAACGGTAAAAGTGTGATGGTAGTGGTTTAGAAAACAATTAGTGCGTTGACACGGAAATTATTGCGAAACGTATTACAGGATCAGTTAATATAACATTCTATCATTTATGCCCAAGATTATATACCACTGATGCATGCGGTAAAAAGGGGGTCTTACAGGTCCCTCTGTTATATTAGGGCATAGTCCACGTCATCAATCAAGTCAGTTGCATACAATCCAACAGAAGCACCCTGCTCCTGCATCCCTTTTATTTCTCTTGCATATGTTTCACCTGTATGTTATATTCTTTAATTTAAGGTGCAATGTGGACACTTCAAATGGACGTCAAGTTTCATAGTTTTTGTTTTGTCATCAGCCTGCTACGTCTTTGTCAGCCTGTAATGTAAGTAGACTTACGACAAAGTGAGGTTTTCTTTAAACGAAACATTTACGCAAAAATGATTTGACTGGTTACCAGAGTAGGCTAAATTAAAGCAATGGATTATTGTGTTTTGTTTGTACCATCCAACATGCGAAAATGCAAGTGAAATGGGGAATGGAGGATTGGGGGTTGGGGCCCTGTGATATATGTAAAACTATGAAAGCTTAATACGTTATAGGGTAACTGCGGCGCAAAGGTCATTTTATGCTACCATATTGGTGGACTGATGGATTGGCAAATTGATTAATTTATCTTTAGTTTAATTTCTAAAACTAATGACTAGACACACGCACCGGTTGCTGCTTGTTCATTTTGTACTGACTTAAATTGTGATATTTTATAGGGAATGTAACATACATATTGTCTATGTTTTTAATATGGTGATATTGGCAGGATAGCGCGAAAAACAATGATGGTGATAGTGATGATAATGAAAATGATGATAACATTAATGACAAAATTAACATTATAGGCACGCTACATGGACGGCCAGGTCCGTGTTTTTGTTGGAAAATGGAGCGTTAATTCTGAATTGAAAATTGTTAGAGTATACCCCTTGAATTTATAAATGTTGAGCACGACACTTTTCTGCATTATATGAGTCCCGACAAACACATATTGCAGAATGTCCGTTTAGACGGTGGTGAATATTTGTTTTCATACTTTTGGCCTTACATATCATGAAACTACGTGTATTATCATGAGTCCAGTGAATAAGGCAGGATGTTACTAAAATAGGAGCATGCGAATATGCTGCCAAGCGCCAACCTACGACTATGGATGTACCGCAGACTTTGACGGGAGAGACCTGCCGATGCCCAAATGCCCGGATGACATTCCACCAGTATTCAAACTGTTTACAAGAGATAACCCAAAACAACCACAATTTATTACAATGGACGCAGTTCCGTATGTTTATTTTCGTTTTTTCAATGCACATGTTTGTGTATGTACTTTAGGAAAGGTGCCGCGAGACAAAATAAATATCTGCTAATGCCAGGGTGTCGGTTTCTTATAACTACAATCGAAATGTAATTTTTTACTTTTATTTTTATGTCGCCTTTTATGAGAGTACAAGCAGTGGAAATTACATACATTTAGAACAAAAAATAAAAAAAGAAATTCTAGATTTTTTGTATGCGTGTTGGATATAGATACAAGATGGGACGTTGATAAAAACAAAAAAAAAACAAAAAAACACGAAAACACTACGTCCCATGCAATGCTACTGTTTTATTGGTAATGTTGACATAACTTTTGACAACAACTGTGTGTTGTAAACTTAAAATCCATCTAATTGTCTGTATTTATTTCTCAATGATTGCGCTGATGGTAATGGATACCGAGCACATGTATACAAACTCTCATTAGCGATTTTTCTGGTTTGGACGAATTTATTCTGGGCAGGAGAGCACGACCTGCTTCGCGGTTTCCTTGTGCAAAATAATTGAGTCTCAACCAGAGACAAACCCGAATGAAGGTTTGCATCCATGTCATATTGTTTCTATGGCATACTTTGTTTAAGCAAGCACCAGACAATAGTTCTAAGGCAAAAAAAAAAAAATTAAAAAAAAAAAAAAAAAAAAAAAAGCCAGAAATATGTAGAAAAGCAGAAACACCATCACTGCTATGCGCGGATGAACCGGTCTATTTTTTAGAAATGTTGGCAGAATGCGGTCCACTTCCAAATGGTACAATAAGTTGACAACCGGCCAAACAGGCATGGCAGTGCATGACGAGGAAGAAAAAACAGTGGCAATTGAAAACACATAGAACGATGACTCTAGTGGCGATTTACTTCAAAGTACAATTAAGAAAAAAAAAAAAAAGGTTGCACCGGGGAGTGTAAGAACAAGGTGACAGCCACGGCAGAAATGGCGCTCCTTACCAAACATGATACTGTACTGTACGATACAGAAAAGCAGGCCTGATGGCCGTAACACATAGCTTCATTATACACCCAAAGGCCCCATTATGGGATACAGACTGGGATCTGATAGATGAGAAAGGTGGAGGAGGCGGGATACAATATAGACGGTTAAGGGATTTTAACTTTTTTTATTGTAAGTCCACATTGTACATGCATTAACGTATTATTCTTTTTCTGTTTGTGTAAAAAAAAAAATAGGAGTAACTATGATCTTTCACGGACCAAAGACATATCTATTGTGCACGGATTCACGAGATTGAAACTGATTTACCTGTGGATAAAGGATGCCTTGTTGACTAGAGTAAGTACTGAGATTGTTTATAACCAGGTCTTTGGAAAGATTAATGTTGAAATTCATGGTATCTATGGTCCTGTGAGCTTCTGGTCAATAAAGGAGAAGCACAAATAAAACGAATTGATATCTACACTGCAGACAGTGCTCTAGTCAGGAGGGTTTGGACTGTGTTTCCCCATAGCGCTCAATTTTAATTTTGTTACTTCAAATGTATATGGAAAAATAAACTAACAAATTTCCCACCGTAATAATGGTAAGTATTAACTTAAACGGTCCTAAACATTTGTTTTATTAGCTCCAAAAGTCACCAATTTATTATCGATTGATATAACATACAATCCAACAGGATAACTCATTAACTATAGCCGCGAGAATTGTGAGTACTATTCAGCGAGATAAACTTAAAATTGCTCACTGCCACGTCTACTTTTCCTATTCCTATCTTTAACTGTTTCTACATTACATGTTTAATGAGTGGGCTCAATTGTCCGATATTAATGCGCCAGCTAACCGTGAAGCATGGCACCATGACACGTGTAGGCGGTTAGCAGTATAACCAACCAGTCCACGGCGTGATGTATGCTCTCATATTTTTCAATGCTTCACTAAAGAAATGGTCCCTGAAATACAGTTTGTCGTCACGATATACATAAATAATAAATGAGTTGATATTTCTATCAACAGCTATACCGTAGCACGATGTTTGTGTCTCCTGAATGCAACATGCATTTTTCAATCACTGTACGTCTTCATCCCGATAATACATGTGCTATGCAGGTGGCCAGACAAAGCAACACAACCAAGCAAAATGTGACGATTAGACCGCATTGTCTGCAAAGATAGGATCCTAGATATGTAGTAACGTTTACGTTGAGGTTCCAGCTATATGTGTTACTGCGGGCTGCCGAGGGGAACTTAAATATATTGCTCTCAGGTGCACAACTTTCACATCTCCCAGTTCAATGTAGTCCTCTTGACTCATTGTCACAAAGTCTGCCGTAAAACTAATATTGAAAGCTTTGTTTTTTATGATAAATCAATCTGCACAAAAAGTATTAACTGCAATTATTGACTGATTTTGTACTGTGACTGCAACCTTCGTGGGTTCGTTGTCGGGATACTGGGTCCAGAACTCAGAACTGTTTAGAGTTACAGTAATTCCACATCAGTAATTTACTTTCAGATTGATACTTTCATCATAGCGACTGTGGTGTATGTGTAGCGTAAAACGCACAGTATCTTTTATTATGTGAAGGTTTACATGATTGCATTTGTAAATGCGCATACAATTAGCTTAAATTTATGGCTTGTCGTAACAGAATACGACAATGAAGACCTTTTTCTGCAATCGGGAGGTCATAAGCTGTGCCGAAAGCGCAACGGGGACAGAGGTCAACATTGATCATTTTCACGGTCTCAGCAAACTGCAGACAAAATGCTACTGAACAAAGATCACTTAGTAACGAATACAAATATGGTGTCGTGATGTTGATTTAAATCTCATTGAATTTCATCCAAATTGGCAACGAAAGAGTTAAATGAGATCGCAATTGGCAAGGAAAGAGTTAGGTTTAACCAGGAATTCTCAAACTGCATTTAAATTTGGTCATGCTGCCAGAAGTGGTTGCTCTGTCCGACACCCATGGTCAATCAAACCAATACGACTTTTCTTTGGTCCTGTTTTCAGCGTATTGGATTCTGCCGGTTGTACCCCACTACCAACCTGGTCTATTTTTTTCATTTAAACGTATTTATTTAAACTGGATAACCTACTAGTACATAAAATACTAAATTACAGGCTCTCCATAATGGTAGCATTCATAATGCTAGTATCGTCATGCTAGTGGGACACTTTTGTGGTTCAGTTGAAATGACTGTGCAAAGTGACCAATCCACGGATCTATAGTATGTGATTTACACTAAATAGCCCCAGGTGTAAATGCCGGCTCTGACTATCAAATAATGTGTATCTTGTGGCTGCAACCTTTCACATATTTGTCTTTGTTAGATCAGAAAACGGGCAGTAAACTATTATGCATATATTGCAAAATCTTTGGCAAAGTTTAGCTGCTTAAGACAGACATGTTTCTTCTATTGCACAGGCAGCATGTTTATGTATTTACATTGAACATGAAGTCACATGGACGTGAATTAGTTCAACCTGGTTTGCTCAAATTCCAGTCCGTTGTTTCACGGTACAGAAAACAGTGGTGTGAACGTAATGAAAGTGATTTGTCTTCAAGTCAATAATAAATCTTCTTCAATACTCTCCATAAATATAAATCTATATATCGTTAAGATTAATCAAAACTTTAGAATCCATTGATCTTCAACAATAGCTCAATTATGTTACATTACTGGTTGAACACAAATTGACAGTATGAAATAGTAGTTTTACTTTATTACAATTTAGGAATCTTGCCAAAATATGATTTTGAAATCACGATCCATTGGATTGCTCTACTCCCGATTGTAAAGCACATATTTGACGGTATAATACTGATTTAACGTTATATTTCTAGTTTTCTCCACTTTCTTGCCACAACTGAACAAAGTTGAAATTGGTCGAGATTTTTAAGATGTTCTACAAATGCAACACCTCCATTTGGTGTCTCTCCCACGAATCAATTTATCAACTGAAGGTGACTCAAGAGTGTTTTCTCCAAGGGATCACCGATCACAGTTATCTTTATTTGAACAACGCTAACAACAATTGCAAGGGGAACATACATACCCAGGAGACAATTTGTACTAGCTCAATTTTCATTAACCATCGTTCAATTGATTGATTCACATGATCCACAGATTACCGTGTAAGGCTCAAACAGCTTTCAGCTATTAAGTCCATTGCATTGTAACTGGAATTTTTAAATGATTTACGCAATTCACGAACCGTAACTTTCTGCCTATATTATAGGAAATCTTAAAAATAACATTTTGAAATATGCATTACATGTTGGACATTATACAAAACCACCACCTCTTTATCAAACGTTGGGATTCCCTTCTGTTTCTTGCTTATGGAATTATTTGCATAATTGCCCTGGTTTATAATGATTCATCCATTGACAAACCATATATATATATATATATATATATATATATATATATATATATATATATATATATATATATATATATATATATATATATATATATATATATATATATATATATATATATATATATATATATATATATATATATATATGTGTGTGTGTGTGTGTGTGTGTGTGTGTGTGTGTGTGTGTGTGTGTGAGCCTAATTATAGGGAACATTTTGTTCTCGCTTTTTTTTTTATTCTTAACCAATTTGTACACATCATATTACGGGTGTGACAGCCTGGAATCTCTTTGCTGTCATTGTTGGGTTTGGAATTTATGAATATGGGTCAGGTATTTCTGTACTTAGTCTATTAAGACGTGGTATACTTTGTGACTCTCATGTATGAAAGTTTAATTTCTGTCTATGTTTACCCTCTAACACCCTAAAGGTGTATAATTTCTAAAATTAAAAATAACAGCAACTTTGATTCTTGTACCGAATATAAAATTAAGTGTCGCTATTCACATGGCTTGATTTTTAATTTAAATTATTAAACTTCTAAAAATGTATAATAATATATGAAAAACAAATATCAGATTTAGTTTAAAATGTAGAATGATGGAATATATAACACTCTCCAAAACTTTATTTTGCATTTTTTTTATAAACTCTTAGTTCTCATTATGTTAATATTTAATTAAAAAAAATTACTTATTTAAACATCCTGAAAATTGTGAACTAAAACCCTTTTCCAAAATAAAAAAGATGTTTTGCCAATAGAAGTGCACTTTTTCATTTCCCTTACGAAAATAATGCGTCCCATTTTCGGTATTTATGCTGGTTTTTTAAAAATTTTATTATTATTGTTTTTTTTTTTTTTAATTATTGTTTTTGTTTTTGTTTTGATGTTCCGCAAAAACAGGTAAAATCAAGATTTTTTATTGAAGCAATTAAAATCAAATTTCTCAATACTGATAGATATATAGATATTTCATTTTAACAGCTTAACCCAAATGTCTGCTTTTAGAACAGATATAGTTTTTTTATCTCAAAAAGAAGTCTAGTGTATATAACGGCATGTTGGAGCCATATTTTCTGTGTAACTTGCCATTAAAGTGTGCCTCGCACACGTCGGTGCTTTGGAGTATACCCAAGCTCACCAAATAAACCATGTTTTGCAGATCACTCCAAGACAATAACTAATATATGTTTGGCATCCCTAGTTGCGAGTAATGCTAGAATCGATCCTTTTTGTTATGTTAGCGGACTGAAAGGTTGAAAATATACAGTTGGCATAATTATTTTCCGTCTGCAATAACATAGGGTGATTTCAATGTAATTTTCGTGGATTGGAGAACGGGATCCAGCGGTACCCTGTATTCACGAGCTGCTGCAAATTCTATCACGATCGGTCTTGCCTTAAAAGCAGTAGCCCAGAAATTGATAGCTATGGGTTCAACGCGGCATCGGATGTGGTGTGTTGGGGCTGATCTGGGAGCACATGTTTGCGGCAGCGCTGGACTCGCTTTTAAATTTGGTCGTATCACAGGTAAACCGATAAGAGCAAAAAAACGTTGCAGCCCTATCGGGGAAGTTCTACCCGTGTGTTTTCCACTTGTACGTATCGCTATATAAGTTGATTTCTAGTGAGAATGACTGAATCAGCGTCTCCATTTGCCAACATATTCAAGCTATGCATTTACAACAGAATTTTGTATATAGCTTAACATTTTATTCATTTTACACAGCATGACACAGTGCACACATACTGAAACAACTGGTCGCCCCCATGATAATTTCATTATGGGTAAAAAAAATCCCGAAATAACTTGGTTAGTGGACAATATTTATATCTACAATACAAATTATCTTAGCTGGAAATATAAGCAAATCACGAAGTGGATACTAACAACTCGTGTTACGGGAATTTGAATTCAAAGACCCTTTAATCTGTTGATTGACAAGGATCTTAGATATGGAGTGCTGTCACAAACCGACAAGAATGGCTATTTGACAAATGCATTGTAAATCTGGTGTTACTCCATTTGTTACTGAAAAGATTCAAAGACACTTCATTTCTTTACAAGGACCGCTCACATTCAATGTAAAATACATGTATTCAAAACTCTTCGCAAAGCAGGGAGGACATTACATAAGTTTTGTGCCAAGCAATTGTGTGCAGGGCGTATCGAGTTGTATAAGGATCTCATGTACATGGGCCAGCCTTGGTTGTATGTGCCAAATAGGATTCGTGATATAAATTACTGGCTCCGTGTGCTTTGGGAACAAATACTCTTTTCATATCCGAAGTTGGTGTCGTCCCCTAGATTTTTAATCAAATATATTTAGTAAAATGTTTGTGGGCACCTATGAGGGAAACATAAAGCTACTGAGATTTTGATAACTAAGTTGGCAAATGTTGAGATTAACGTTTACATATATGTTGGTACGTAAGCTCATCCTTATTTTTTAAAGTTTCCTAAGCCAAGTTATAGGATGTGTACTCTAAATACATATTTGCTATGGATTCATACAATATGTCATAGCAAAATTAATCGTCTCTTGGTTCATGGCTTCGTTTGATCGTCACGCGGAAACCATTTGGAAGAGCGTGCCTTTTCAAGCTTCAAAATTCCATGATAACTGCAAAAACAGTATGCAATGGAGGACGACTTGTATACAGTCAAGGGCAATACTGTAGGCTATGCAGGGCGAGACAGTACACTTTCGAAGACGATACTCCAAATTAATAGCGTGTAGATTTGTGTTGATTTTTGCTGAAAATTTAACTAGTTGGTGTACAGATGTGAAACTGAACGTTTTTGTTTGGTGCATCAACTTTCCATCAGGTGCTCACGTTGTGTCTGATTTTGAGAACCACCACACATCATTACTTAGACTGTTGAGTCAGAATTAGCATACAAATATTAGGCATGTCTGCACAGATGAGTTTAGTGTAATAAAACTTGATATCATCAGCTAAAATAGTTCATATGACGAGCTTGAGGTCAATATCTATGTGATACCCTAATTATAAACCGACCGTTATTTTTGCAAGAGTATTAAACGTAAAACTTTTCACAGGGCTGGATCCAACAGGACCACTATTTTCCCACTATGATCGAGGTTTGAAGAAGGAAAGTGCTTCATTCGTTGATGTAATACATACAGATGGCAAAGGCCTCCTTGGCACCCTCAAACTCGGAATGCTTAGACCTTTGGGTCACGCAGATTTTTACCCAGGTGGACTCTGGGGAGGATGGAGACAGCCAGGCTGTCCGCAAAGTGAGTAAAATAAACTATTGTTGGTTTGTTTAAATATACGCTTTATTCTTTGCAAACCGGTTATACCATAACTCATGTCGACGCCTGATAAATTTTGTGGAACATAACTTGAAGTTGTCACAAAAAGCAAAACAAAACAAAACAGAATACCCCCCGCCCCACCCTCGCAAAAAAGTCAGTGAAATATCCATGCAGACAAACAGTAGAGTTGTTGCTATCAAAGGAGATATCGTTATTCTAACAGCAAGATACAGCACGTGATGATGCACACAGTTCAATAAATGGCACAGGCATAACAATTCACAATATCACTTACATAGAATGCGGCATAGTTTTCAATGTTAATGTTTGATGTATTTGTGAATCGGAAATAGCTGTGAGTAATGTATAGTTTTTAATAATATCCAGGGAAATGTTGGGTATACCGTTGGCTATATATCTAAAAACAGACAGTTTTTAGAACAATTATTATCATATCTAGGTACACGAATGTATTTGATCGCCTTCTATGACATCCATGTACACATTGATTTCGCGGAAACGCTAGCTTTGAGGGCAATCTAGAGGTTTTTTCTGTATATACAGCCGGCGAAATATGAGTTTAGATAGAGCAAATATACCTGCCACTGTACGTTAAACACCCGATGCAATCACAAATTCAAATGTAAATTACCATGGTGTATTCTTTATCAAAATCCATTGGCTACGGGCAAACCCTCAACATAACTGAATCGAAATTGATATTTCATCAGACGAATAAAAAGTCCAAATTCCCTGAAATAGAAATGAAAGTGTGCATTTGGAAAAAACACTACTAATTTCCTGGGCAACATAATAAAAAAAGAACTTAAACAGAAATTCCTCAGATGCACATAATGAGGTCAAATGTAAAATGACATGGTGTAATCTTCGTCCGAACTGTCTGGCGGCGTGCTAGCAAACTGACGCTCGACATAACTAATTCGAAAGTATTATATTCAATCAGGCAACAAAAAATCCAATTGCCTGAAATAAGAATGACAAATGGGCCCTGGAACACATCTGGGTTCAACGAATTGTTCTGTTTAACTATTAAGAAATATGTTTCCGTAATATGCCAAAAATTAAATTACCAATTTGTTAATATCTTTCCATTACAATAAAGGGATTTTGCTTTAGAACTACAAAATATCCATTGTATAAACATTACGATTTTATCATGTTGAAATACATTTTCTATCAATACTCCCCCACGCTGCGTCCTTATTTAAATCTTTATTGAATAAAATGTTTAAGTACACATTTCCCAGTATCATGCGATTATTATTAGAATAGTTAAGAAGATTTGCAAAGTGAGTACCCAGTTCATGTGTGTATTCACCCATAAATGAAGTTTCACTGAGTTACCGGTAATATACTAAGAGAAGTTTCATATATTTCAATGCTTGCAGTCAAAATCTGAATACTTTGACTTTGTATTGACAGTAGAGCTTTATCATATGGACAGCTATGTACACTTGCTCAAGCGGTATGTACGGTAGACGTTAATTGATGTTACCGCCATGGCGTTTATGCTGTGCAAGCCACATAAAGTTACCTGTTTATAATGTTTTAAAAATTGATGTTTTGAACGATGTTCCGTAACGTTTTAGCTATTTCTCTTTACCTGTTTTTTTCCTTTTTTTTCATTTTTTTCAATCGTGTTTTTCCTTTCTCCTTGTTGCTCTAATAGAGCGAAAAACATGCGAAATTATGTGTGCGCTGTCTCGTGGATAACTGAAAAACAAATGCAATAACGCTGTAACCTTACTTCGGATCTTCAAAGTAGTAATTGCTGTACTGTACTTGCGAGTAAATATTGGCAAACAAATGTTCCGTGACTGTTTCTGCAAAACAAGGCGAGGAACTTGTGAACAACCAACAAGCCTCGGTGAAAAAAAAAATAGAAAAGGAGATTTGCTTCATAGTAAATCTGTCTATGTGCCTCCAAAGCTCGAATAAATATAAATGCTTCAACTTTACTTGCGGTTCATTGGGCACAAAGCTGTGAATTATTGGGAATAACCACCTTTATTTATAATAGCTTTATAGATATTCAACAGTAAACTTTTCAAGTGCCCCTGATTAGCAAAAACTAAAATTTCGCAACTTTCGTCTGTGGTTCAGTGGAAGCACCCACATGATAAACCTATAAATTAAAGTTGGAATGGCACCTTCACCTATAATAGTTTTGAAGATACCTAACATAAAACTTCTGAAATACCCTAATAAGCATAAATTAAAATTCTACGACTATCATTTGAGGTTCATTGGATATGCCTACAGCACAACCAGGTAAATTGATGTCGGAATGACACCTCTACCGATAATAGTTTGAATATATCCAACTTATACGATTTTCACGTACCCCTAATTCCCATGCATTAAAATTCTACTACTTTCGTTTCTGGTTCATTAGAAATGCTTTCCGCACATATCTGTAAATAGAAGTTTGAATAGCATCTCTTTCTGTAATGTATTGAAGATGTTCAGCATTTAACATTTTCAAGTGCCCATAATTAGAAGACATTTAAAATATTCACCTTTTGCTTGTGGTTCGTTGGACGCGCCTACACTACAAACCTATAAATGGAAGTTGGAACAGCACCTCTACCTATAATAGTTTTGAAGATATTGAACATTAAACTTAATTGGATGCGCCTACAACACAAACCTATAAATAACTCCTCTATCTATAATAGTTTTGAAGATACTCATTTTTAAACTTTCGAAATATCTATAATTAGCATAGATTTAAATTCTACAACTGCTGCAATTTGTCCCAAAAATGCGCAGCCCCACCAAATGTACCAAAAGGACCAATAATCGCGCCTCTATGTTACATACTCTCGAATCCAGAAGCGATTGGATTTTAAAAATGACCCTCGCGTTCATAATTTCATCTAGTTGTCTACTTTGCACGATATGCAAAACTTCACCATAGGAGCTGTATCCATGCTAAACGAGAAGCTTCTGACTCAAATTGTGCCTGTGTTTAAGTGGACAGAAAAATAAGAAGAAACAGAGAATGATAAATGAGGGGATAAAAAGAATATTGTGAAATTATATTTATGCTAACAACCAGACATAAGTCTCCCCCCGGACCTGCCTCCGTGGTCGGTTTCACGTGAACTATATCCTTCACCAAGCAGGAGTGGAGGCACTTACGATTCAAATGTAAGGTTATCAAGACGAACGCAATAGGTTCACCATTGTCTTCAAGCAATGTCGGTTTAAATTTGAACGGGCATGAAACTATTATACGAGCTGTTTTTTGTGTGTACAAAAGGTACTGGGAAGTGTATATGCTACCATTGCTACGAAAATGATGTGTATAAATAGTAGAGGTGTGAGATGGTCCTGAGATGTTAACTCACCCATTTGACATATCATTTTTCTCCTATTTTTTTCAATCAAACATACCTTAAAAAAGTTTTAGCCAAATCACAAAAGCATATATATATATATATATATATATATATATATATATATATATATATATATATATATATATATATATATATATATATATATATTGTGGTCACCATTTCTGCAAAAAAAAAGAAAAACAAAAAAATACATAAAAACAAAAAATAAACCCCCCCCCAAAAAACAAGAAAACAAAAAAAAAAAACAAAAACAAAAAAACAAAAAAAAAAAAACAAAAAAAAAAAAAAAAACAAAAAACAAAAACAAACCAATGCTGGGTGTTTGCGTCAAGTTAACCACTGCAAGCGGGAACCTGACATAAGATTATCTCGCCCAATGAGACCTCTACTTTCTTTGTGGGACATGAGTCGGTTGTATGCAATTGTTTCCAGAAGAGCACAAAACCATTGAGGAAATGTTTGTATTCTATCGCTTTTAATGATGTAATTGTTTGGTCGTTGTATTCATCATGTGGATGGATTAAATGCAGCAGAAAGAGACATTCCCATGGCCAGCGGTGGTTAAAACGCGCCCTGCTAGGGCAAAAGAAAAACACGAAAACCCTCCAAACAAAAGAAAAAAAACAAAAACAAAATCAAAAAAAAAAAACAAAAAAACCCGCTGATGTATCTGTGATACCCGACTATTAATGGTTTCCAAACTTCTGAACTTATCTGTAACCTCTGCCATTTATTTTTCCATCTTTATTATGACCAGTAAAGTGTATTATAGTCACAAGAGTCGAAGTACTGGCCTTATTCAGTCTTTAAGGCTGAAAAACAAATGCATGAAGATATTTAGTCATTTTTTATATTTCTGTGCCTGTAATGGTCACTGTATCATATCGGGGGAGGGGTGGGTTGGGTGCTGACATATCTACGCCTACATACCATTGCAATTAAACCTAAAAAACATCGCGCATTGTCAACGTCTGTCCTACTGGTCGTGCTTGATCTACTATTTGATTCAAGGGAGGTACGCAAGGTAAAATACTAGAAAGGTGGTTGGCCTGCCATTGGTTAGCTAGGAGTATGGGATCAATGCTTTAAGACTGACCTCTCTGCAACAAACACGGACTCAAACAATATACGCACATATGTCATTTGAACCCAGTTGGACAGTTAATTGCTGTCTTTTTTATGTCTTCATAATTAACCTTTTTCAAGTTTAGCCCAATGATAATGGTACTATACAAACTTTTCCGTCAGTAAGGAATGTAGGTGGATACGCACCGTCATTTAAAATCTCAATGGTTGGTCTACATTCTAAGCTTCTACGATAGCTCGTGTTTACACACCGCTTAACCTACATCGAAACGTGATGGGCTTATTATTTCACAACAGAGAAAAAGTCCAATAGGTGCTTAATGTGTTACTATTACTTGAAGCCTAATGGTGAGATATATGGTTCCTTTAAATGTAGTCCAAGATAGCAATCATCATTTACATTTAGGCTCAAAGCCTACTCACTGAATGGTTATGAAATCCATTGTAGCTGATGTAGGCTTTACAACAGGTTCCAAGGGGGAAATTTGCTTTATGGATGCGTCATTGACGATCTAGACAGTCACATCTGAGCATGATGTTGTAGCCAGATAAGGGTACCGGTAGTCTATAATTGTTTTGGTTAGGTATCATCCTATAGGCCTGACATGCAATCATAAAACTGAAAGTGAAACCGACACGACAATCAAAAAGGCACCTTCGCGCATTCACGAACCCTACGACCGCAAAAAAAAATCACGGAATCAATTTTATTACCTATCACACGAGACCATGTTACCCTTCCATCCTCATGGTTGAAACGTTCGGGACAAATCAAGCACATGCATACAGACGTGTGTGAAGGTTTAAACGGGGTACCAATCGAATGTATCAGCTTTTCTAAGTTGCATTTCTAGCACAGAAAGCTTAGTACAACAGCCCTGTGATCCTGTCTCCGATGAACTTGATCTGCAGGTACTTTCATGTCCCTGTAGTTTGGATAAAATATTGACACCAAATCCATGTTCATTTTTACAGGTTTGGAAAGCTTTTTTGTGCTAAAGTAATACTTTTTGGCAACTCATAATTAACGACATGCACAGATGCCGGGCTTATGGAGTCAATATGGACACAGCTGCAAACAGGGTCGACAAACCTCCTGTAATCGTATTGTTGCGTGGCTGCGTCGTTTGGACCCTCTGACACTGTTGACTACTTGATCGATTGCATCAGGGGAATTGAACTGTAAATGACAAAACAACACAGAAATCGATGGAATATATACATTTTATTGAAACTCAAGCAACCTGAGAAATTTTTACTTTCATGTTGATTCAGTATGCAATTATATATATATATATATATATATATATATATATATATATATATATATATATATATATATATATATATATATATATATATATATATATATATATATATATATATATATATAAATAAATATATGTATATGTATATATATATATATATATATATATATATATATATATATATATATATATATATATATATATATATATATAGTAGTGTGTCTGTTACTTCATATCTGGAAGTACGCTTCATAAAGAGCCATATACTAATAACCAGTAAGCACATTTTGCAGCCATTAACGTAAAATATGCCAATGTGCTTGACAGTTTCCTTTAGATGACTTCTTTATCGATTGTTTTGACTATTGAATTCTTACATGTTCAATATTTTGATTCAAATGTAATAATTCTGATTAATGAATGTATGGGGTTAGACATAGACATTCACAGGAAAGGCCGTGGAGCATAGAACTGGTTTGGCGTTTTTACAGAACTGCCCAGAAGATGGGGCATTATTCCGGTTATTTGTATAATAAGCTTGACCTGGTGATCCACATTGACAAGATGCATCCACTTAAATTGTAAATGGAGAATGTTATTTTCTAAAGAAATTGACCACTAACTTCTATACTGAAGGCCAATCCACTAACTGCATGTTAACATTTCGTTTTTGTTGGGAGCAAAATGAAACTCTAGATGCATAAAATGCTGCTCTTTAATCTCATATGGAGGTTTCGGCAGCAGTTCATGCATAACAGTTCATGATATGTTTGAGATTGTGGAGATTTTGTTTGTGGTGAGAAGTCATGTGTCAGCTGGTAGCAAGCCTGAGAAACAGTAGGTGAATTATCACCATCAAAACTGACCATAATTAGTATATTCTATTTATTTCTTTACTGATGCGAGTCTTTTATAGAATTGTTGAAGTCTATACACCTCTAAATACATTCGGACAGGGCATATCTGGTGTTATGAGATCGTTCTGCGTTATCTCTGCTGAACAGAGGTAAATTGCGCTGTTTGTAAGTTATCATTCAGGAACTAACTTTTGTTTTAACCTAAAAATTTTATTTTTGTCCTGTCTGTCAAAAAAAACGTGTATTATATAAAGTTTAACATGTTTTGCAGGGACATGTCCTTAAAAATTTTGCCAGTTTTATTATTCAATAATTTTACCATAATATTATGACATTAAAATGTTTACAATGGGCGTTTCATTGCAAAGGTTTGAATACTGTATTTGAGTCTTTTCGTCCAGAACTACTTCCTTGTAGTCATACCCTATTCCGTAGTCCCCTCTGTATACACTCCATAAGCTAACCTGTCACTCTCTTACATACATACACGTAGAAGTTCTATTGTCGCCTTCTTTTGTAGATTTTTGGCATAGGCTGCAGCCCCAATAAATTTAAGACTCTTCAGCGTGTAACTGCTCAGAACATGTTTAGGAGCCTGTACCCGTACACGTCTCTCTGAGTAGTAACATTGAATTTTATCTCGCTAAAAGAAAGGTATTCTTTGAAATAAAATTTGCAAACACGACAAGATTCTCAGTTTTCCTTGAAGGTATAAATAAAGAGTATATTTCCTTTGATATTTGGACTCTTTAGGTCCAGACAATGGCAATTATGTACACGTGCATCATCGAAAAACCTTCTTTGTGTCCATTGCATGAATGTCTTAGAATAAATGGTATATTCGGCTGGCAAGAGTCTAAATTGCGCTTTATAAGATTTTGTCTAAATGGCAAAGTATGACCCAAACACTCACCAGAGCGCAATATTTGGGTTATAATCTTTCAACAAGCTGTCATCTTGGTAGTTGGGTACCCTCAAAACCTCTTTACGCTTGGTAGCAGTGTGCTTCTTCCGAGTGCCAGTACATTAAAATGCGACCTGCCAACCCAAGAAAAAGTTGGTCGGTACACACATCTGTGTGTGTGCGTGCGTGTGTGTGTGTGTGTGTGTGTGTGTGTGTGAGAGAGAGAGAGAGAGAGAGAGAGAGAGAGAGAGAGTTTTCCAATATGCATCGATACAGATATCAACCGTTCCTGTGAAGAGAGTGACAATTTGCATAATTTACATATGTGCACAGCTGCAAATCCCTAGGAAGCTTTTCCGAAGGATATAGCAACATTTATGTGAATGAAGATCTGAACGTGCTACCGCCAGGAAACCTAAACTCCCTACCTCTTTATTTGCTTCGCGTTTGTGATAGGTATTGCTCTCACCACGTTGTCTGACAAAAAAAGAAGAAGAAGAAGAAGAAGAAGAAGAAGAAGAAGAAGAAGAAGAAGAAGAAGAAGAAGAAAAGGAAGAAGAAGAAGAAGGCAGAGAAGGAGAAGGAGAAGGAGAAGAAGAAGAAGAAGAAGAAGAAGAAGAAGAAGAAAAGGAAGAAGAAGAAGAGAAAGAAGAAGAAGAAGAAGAAGAAGAAGAAGAAGGCGGAGAAGGAAAGGAGAAGGAGAAGGAGACGAAGAAGAAGAAGAAGAAGAAAAAGAAGAAGAATAAGAAGAAGAAGAAGAAGAAGAAGAAGAAGAAGAAGAAGAAGAAGAAGAAGAAGAGAAAAAACAGCTGCTCTCAACTCAAACTGAGGTGAGGCTTCATATAGCACTTAATGGGGAAAGCGTGAAGGTTAGAAGAAAATGCTCAAACAGCGTCAACTACTCGACTCTGAGATCGTTCGTTGAGAGCACAATAATAAATCCAATCCACTGATAACTGTAAGTTCATAATTGTAAGTTCATGTGAATCAATTACGTACTGTCCGAAAAAAAAGTTACATGTGTTCATAAGGACTACTTCTTATTTGTCCAAGAGTGAAAAGAAACAATCATATTCATAGTTATATGAATTTATTTCAATTATTTTATTTTTACAGTTTTGTGGCATGTTTGCAGTCATTCCAAAGTAGTGCTGTACTTTATCCAGTCGGTAACACAAGA
This sequence comes from Hermodice carunculata, assembly GCA_964020975.1. Classification (NCBI taxonomy): domain Eukaryota; kingdom Metazoa; phylum Annelida; class Polychaeta; order Eunicida; family Amphinomidae; genus Hermodice; species Hermodice carunculata. The sequence goes on along the minus strand of OZ026623.1, from coordinate 49,159,341 downwards.
CTGTTTCATAGCCAGGCATAAGTGTACTAACCCTTACAAAGTGAACGTGAGTATGTTTGTATTATTTAAGGTCCTTCGTTATTTATTTATTTGTTTGCTTGCTTTTTTGTTTGTTTATGTCGTTGGTGCTGGCTTTACGCGATTGGAAACCATTTAATATGAATGAAAATTAAATTGGTTTTCAAACCTTGTTGTTTAATTTAGCACCATACGTTAACTTCTTTTTTTTGACCCACACACACAGAAACACACACAGATATATACATACACACACACATACACACACACACACACACACACATATATATATATATGTATATATATATATATATATATATATATATATATATATGTATGTATATATATATATATAAATATATATATATATATATATATATATATATATATATATATATATATATATATATATACATATATATATATATATATAATCCCAGGAAAAAGTTATATCGGATGTAAAATTAGATCAAGTAAACACAGCGGTAGTGACGAATTTCTCCTGGGAAAATGGATGTCTATTTCACATCAATCAATCAATCCATTTTTTAAAAATAGCTTTTGATTTTTTTTTCTGTATGAATACCCTTGTTGATGGTTTTGCGCCTGCATGAAAAAAGATATATGGTTTTATTACAGCGTCACTGTTCTGCAACATCACCCACTATCATGGGCTATGGAGCATCCTCCTCGGCCTCCGGTCTCTACTATGTACCTGTACGCGGATTTCCTTTGCCATTCTGCAAAGCATAATGATTTGTCCTGTCTACAGTTTCTGCCTTTAAGTGAGTCAGGAATATAGGACGATCGATCTAACAATTTAATACTTTCTTACGTGTCAATATGATCGTCACACTGCATAGCAATTGCTAAATTTTCAATATATATATATATATATATATACGTATTTAGCAATTGTAAAACTGTCTGATGCACATATATAGTAACTTCAAAATAGTGTGAACACACATGCATCGCATTGGTTTAAACATGTTTTTATTTCTGTAAGGATACAATTGGGAATAATCAGCATTTAATGCATCGCATTAAATGCGGATTAAAAGATACACATTCATGTTTCGAAATCATAAAATTACATTAATCTGGACTGCAATTGTCAATAAAAACATGTTCGGGGCTATCATTTATTTGGCGTGCTTCGAGTCGTTAAGTGTCAGCTGTTCTGCGTGGATGACTTCTGCAGTCGACTTCTTTCCCGTTTGCCGTGCAGATCCGCATTGACCACAGCCTTCCAAAACAGTAACACTGGGCTTGCTTCTTGGTCAGAAAGTGGAGGTAGTGAAGCAATATTCCTGCACACAAAGTTTTAAATTTCATGGTTTTATCTTGTAGGGTGGCTCTCTATATTGAGATTATTTGTTTTACCTTTTTAAGTGGCAAGATTTAACTGAGTCTGCGCGAATGTAAGGCGCATTGCGCCCAAAACCCCGCTAACGCAGGCTTTTATCTTGATCATACAGTCTCTTGATTTCTACAATAGTATTTTTCTTGTACTTCAATGAAAGGCCCATTTACAAATAATATGAATTTGATATCCTTATCTCGATGGCGGGCACACCGACTTTTGTTTTAAAAAGCACGAAAGACTTAAACATATTCAAAAAGTCAGCTCTAGCAACAAGAGTTAGTCGTATCAAAGTTTCATTTGTAAAATATTGAGATATCAGTACTATGTTACACCAGGGAAAGGGCTCAAAGTATTAATAAATGCCATAAAATAATGGCTAATCAATAACATGCAATGGAATACATGAATTCATCTATACTGAATCTGACTCTTGGTGCAGGATCATTCAAAAAGTAGAGCACGGAGCTGTTTTGACATAAACCGTACATATTGTTCGAATATACAGGCTAAAAATGAGACTTGATATACTCTGTGGACAGAAAACTGAAAATAGTGATATCGTTTATAATAGAAAGTTGGAGTTTCTACCTGGGAACGGTGCATAAAGAGGATAACGTAGCACAACTGAGGAGGAAAAAAATCTTTCCTGGTTGATATTTTGACTTCAACGGAGATTTTTGCTGTTGCGACGGGACGCATCTCTGCACTTTCCTATTTCCACTCTTAATTAGCGATTACGTAGACGTTGTATAAATATCATTCTCGATGTTGAATGTTTTTGTGCCACTATATTCTGGTTTTCATGATTAATTCTGTTTCAGAGTTTCGGCATCTATGCAATGTTGAAGCAGTTTCAGCCTAGTTGTGGTCGTTATCTATCATGTATATTTAACCTGTATTGATATTATGTTCTGAAAAAAAATTGTTCTTGAATCAGATAATTTTTTGTGCCTCTGTTTGCCGTAGTAAATCCTAAACTATTTTTAATCTATACAAATAAAAAATGAAACGGTCCTAACTGCAGAGGCGAGATAAATTAAACAATAAAAATACTGAAGAATATAGAAAGGTATTAAAATCAAATAACACGAGGCACCAAGATCGATTTAGCTAGATAAAAGTTAATCATTGTTTAAGATTGGTGGTCCTATCAGTTTGATATATTTTGGTTTGCCCTGTCGTCCATGATGGTAATCAAAACAAGGTATGGCTGAACTGAAAACGGGGTATCAAAGACCTAGTGCTGCTTTGCAACACCAATCGATGATATTGTTTATTTATCTCGCCTCTGTACTTAGAACCGTTTTTCTGACACTTCTTGATATATTCTCTGCAAGTTTGTACTGAGCCTTAATAAAGTCCATTCTCTCTGAATGCGTATATTTAGATTTACCAATAACGTTTTCCGTATCTTCTGTTCACATCACTCGGGCTTAAATCAGTTTAAGTCGTCTTAAGTTGACCATATTTTAAGCAGTAGATGCCCGAACCCAGTCTAGGTTACCTGTGGGATATTTGGATATTTACCCCCCCCCCCCAAAAAAAAAAAAAAAAATGAATAAAAACAAACAAACAAACAAACAAAAATAAAACACAATAATTGCTACAAATTTGCATATCAACCATTGGTATAATTGTTTCATCCAAATCACTATGACCTTTAGAACAGAATCACAAATTTTACTCTTACATATGATGCAATTTAAAACAAATTTAATTCTACAATAACCTGTCAAACATTTTTATTTTGCAAGTGAATAATTGTTTTCATTACATTTTGATAACAAAATTTAAATCTGAAATTCAATATCAAGGCTTACTTGGGAAAATGATCCCGCAGGAATATTGCTTTTACATTGTTGCGTTGCAAACCTAATTATTTAACATTGGGATAAACTGGGTTGCTGGTCATGGAGCGACTAGTCACGTTATAAACCATTTCTTGGTTATAATCAGGTTAAGGTAACAAATATTGCCATGGGTTAATAAATTGCTCAGCCGAAGCAAAGAACGTTGTTGACCTCAGAGCTGTAGCAGACATATGATAGATATGAGCCAGACATACTGAATTAACACTATTGAAGCAGACCAAAATTGTCTTCCGGGCATTTATAACTTTGCTAAAAGGTCAGCTGAAGGAAGTTTTGTAATGTCCTTCGGCTATTTGATTCAGCTTATTTCAATACTTTTCAAAGAAACATTAAAGTTACATCTGTTGAAAACGTAGCTCCACGAACAACTCCCAATGGGTTTACCGGTCACTGAATATTGTTCTTATGCTACCGATAGTTTTGGTCTGATTTAAAATGGATCAACTTAGATATTACACTTGTAATGTCGAAAACCACTAGAGGCACCACTATTCAAAGGCGTAAATATGCCCATCAGCAATGACATTAAAGATAGTGCGATTCCTTTGAGATTCCTGTTTTTATAAGAAGCAAATCATAGTGATGCTGGCGTGATCCCTAAGGCTAAAGTATAGTTTAGTCGCAACGGTTACGCAGTGCAGTTCATTAAGGTCACAGTTCTATGAGAAGATGACAAATCAAATTAATCAAAGAATAAAATCGTATGCTTACAAGTTTAAGACATATGTTGGACCTCATATAATTGATTAGTTGTCATTGAATGCAGATTCTGGCATTAAATATAGCATACTAAAATTAAAGTATAACAGAGCGAAAAGCGCAATGGAGAATTTGGATACCTGACTATGCAATTAGGGTGAGTCTGTTTCAGCTATACTTTGTTTAATATCCACTAAGTCAGAGCAAGCAGTTGTTACTTGATATAATATAATGCTGTTTCATATTAAATTTCGCATGCTTAAAATTCCTACCGATAAGTCTACTGCTAAATTGCTTCACTTCCTAATTGGTCAGAATATTGTCCCATAATACATCTGCTTGGTTTGACATGCGACCCCAACTTGAAAATAAATCAGAAAAAAACTTCAAGCAGTGCGTTATAGTTGTAAGTGATGTTTATGTTTCAAAAAGTATTGAGAGCAGTGAGTTTATGATCGTCTATGATACCTGGCATACAAAACTTGGCAAGTAAGCTTCTGTTATTGATAATATTAAAGAGTGGTGCAGAACGTACGTGTACCATTTTGAAATAATAGGTATAATATATCGTGCACATCCATGAAAAGAAACACAAAAACTGACGACTGGCAACTCCCAACAACACTAGTTGTTGCCTTTAGTATTTTGCGTCGGTGAATTGAATTATAGATCGCCTGGACACCCTTTACTTGAAAATGGGGGCAATTACCTTTCTTTATATTACAGGTGCGAATAGTGAATGAGTCAATGTGTCTGGCTAATGTTACTGACATATATTACAGCAGTGTTATATGCATGAAATGTAAAGACTTTCTAATTGTAAAATATTTAAGCTTGACGTTTCACGAGAAAGGGCGACTTCATTTAAAATTATGAAATGAAATATATAATAAAAAAAATGCAAAGTGATTCATCAGAATGTATTATAGCCTGCAGTAAGATCCCGTTTTCTTATTATTTGTGGTATTTGTCTCACGCTCTATACATTAGATGTATCTGTCTACCTTCAAAGTACCTTCAAAATGTAAAGTGTGCTCACATTTCCACGAATGGGCGACGATTCTATGTGTATTTTGAAAGCTCATTCAAGGAAGAAAATTTCTCACTTTGCGATATCGTTGAAGTAGAATTATTCATGCATTATATTTCCGCCAAGCTATAGCTGTGAGTATGACGTCAATTTAATGTTTGCATGTCTGCGTGACGACATATCAACCCACTTAGATCATGTAGACGTATAATGTGGCAGTATGATGTATAATGTTTCCAAAGATATTTTTAGGCGTAAAAGCATAATATATGTTGGTAGACAAAAAGTAAGGAAATAGCGACTAAGATTATTTATTTCAATAGGAGAATTCGCAATTAGCAATATGTGTATTTGGCTGACTACAAACCCCAAACCCTAATTTCTTCTAGGCAAGAGGTCTGTATCTCCATGAGATTCAATGCAAAAGTAAAATTCAATATATTGAACGGTTTAGAAGCAAACGTTATCAAATTTATTAGACGTTTTCAATCATACACAACCATACCACAAAAAATTGACGTTTCTATGTAGAGCAGTTTTTAACTTACCCATGTTCAAATTACGATGGTAACTAATGGAGATACATATTTTCTAATCTCGCCTACAGAACCCGGTACTGAGTACCCACATGAATAAATTGATCTTGACCTTACCTATTCTAATAAGAATACCCGCAACATCACCTTTTATCTGGGCGTGATTTGAGCAACTTGAAGACAGCAGAAGCCATGCAATGTTAATTACAACTGAAAGCGCCTGAAATCTGAATGATGAAACTTCTTCTAAATTAAGACTCCATCAATTAAACCGGTTTGAATTTAGAACCCGCATGTTTATATTCCAAGAGAGAGAGAAAAAAATGCCCAGTTCAGGTCCGGAGCTTCCGTTGCTGCACTCTTCTTATGATGCCTCAGACCTGCGTTCCATTAATATGATGATTCGGTTTCCAATATAGCATCTGAATAATCGGTTTCTAATATATTCTGCTTTAACTTTATTTCCCTTTGTTTCACCCAGGTGTGCTGTAGACAGTTGAGATGTTCATTGAGCTTCATTGCTTTTATTTCTTGGTGACTTTCCTGTATTTTTGGCCAAGTGTGATGTAAGTAGATTTCATCCGCCTCCCTACTAATACGGTTTTAGTTATCACCGAACAGAATAGTTTAAAGGTAGTCGGACTATACCCCAGCATTCCGCAAATCCCATTTTCAAAGTAATAAAGCCATGGCCCGGTAAACTAGGTTCAATAGGTACTTTTTTCACTGAATTGCTCCTGACACCAGTGCCCAAAAAAGCGGCCAACATAATTTCTTGATTTGTGTTTGTTTTGGAATTTCAAGGTTGAATGTAACAAACTCACAATGTACAGTGGCATCAACTTTGACGCACTATAACATTACCGCAAAACAAGCACATATATAAATTCTATAGGGCGCCTACATATCCACTTATGTTACTATCTATTACTATTAATGTTCTGTGGTAACATAAAGAAATTGCAGGTTATGTAGTTTTCTTGATTTGGCAGCACACGCCAACATTCATGTATGACGGGGATATGGTACAGTTGGCATGTGCGTTTTCCATATTCGGCTAGGTGATGCTGAAGGTTCCTGGTTCGAGACATGGCAGTTCCGTGGTCACAACACACACACAGACACACACACAGACACACAGACACACATACATACATACATACATATATATATATATATATATATATATATATATATATATATATATATATACTAATAAAGAACGTAACTTCAGTATCAAACAAAAATGTATGTATGTATATACATATATATATATATATTCCTTTTTTAACGTCCGATAATAATAATAATAATAATAATAATAATAATAATAATAATAATAATAATAATAACAATAACAATAACAATAGCAATAGCAATAACAATAACAATAACAATAACAATAACAATAACAATAATAATAATAATAATAATAATAATAATAATAATAATAATAATAATAATAATAATAATAATAATAATAATACGGTGGCTCTCCGCTTGTCTGTCGCGGTCCTGTGTCACTCTGTGACACAGGTGGCTTAGGGTAAAAAAAAAAAATCCATCCCTTTCACACCTTATCCCCGCCTCTAAGGCTCAGGCTTTACCCATGGGAGCCCCTATGAGGGCTACCACCATTCCCATTCCTTCCCCTCCCTGTACTCTGGGATTCTAATTTAACCTGTTGCCTTCTAACTCTATTATTTCATTTCTTTTCTCCCAATATCCTACCAGGTAGTCCTGTACATTTTTATTACCTTTCCTGCCTCCCAAAAAGCCACCTTTCAAACCTAAAATCCATGCTACACGTTCCTCTTCCTCTAAACCCTTAGCCTCTTCTAAACCCTTGTAATTGTAATCTTCTCTGTGCAACTTTCTGAAAAAATCTTCCCTTATCTCTCTATATGCATCACACCACAACAGCCAATGATCCGCTGTCTCATCTGCCCTTTGTCTACACGACTTACACTTTCCATTACTCCCTGTAGTCCACTTTTGATTTCTCTTTTCTAGATTGATTGCTCCTGCCCTACTTTGAAACAGAAGTTTGGATCCCTTTCCTCCATCCCAGCACACATTTTTCTGTGGCTTTTCTAATACCTTGTATGCCTTCAGTGTACTTTTTTCCCTGACTCCTCTTTTTCAGTCTTTTTTCCAACCCTCTGTAACAGTCTTACCTATATATACTTTCCAATTATCCACCTCATCATATCCTTTTAGTTCATATTTCTCTGCTAACCCGTCTATGTCTTTGACCCATCTTGCTTTTTCCTTGGCTACCTCATTGTAAACTCTCCTGCACCACCTGTCTTCACTTATTCCTTGTAAATAACCCCAGTACTTTATCTTAGCTTTGGCAATTCTATCTGTGATTTTATTCCATCCTAACTCTCCTAGGACTGCTTCTGTTGCAGTATATGGTGGTGCTCCTAGCATCCATTTCCCCATCTCATTCTGTGCTCTCTCCATCCCCTGGATATCTCCCGTACTCACTGAAATCACATCTAAGCCATATATCATTCCTGGTATTGCAACTCTATCCCATAATACTCTTGCTGTGTATGATCTGTTGAAAAATAGACCTGGAATTTTTACATCACCTTTCCTTATGCCCTTATCACACTCCATCAACTGATCCCCCAACTCCTAAACATGCAAAGCGAACAAAATTGGGGACAGCACACACCCCTTCTTTAGGCCTATATCCAGACTTGCATTCTCTACTTCTACCTTTCCTACTGAAAGTGTACAGTCTACATCTTTGTAGAGCGCTTTTAGAATTTCGAGGAAATTTCCACCCAATCCCAGTCCACTCAGTTTTTCCCATAGAGCATCTCTCCATTCCATGTCATACGCTTTCCTCACATCTAAGAATCCCATGAAGACTTTCTTCCGCTTTTGTCTTGACAGTTCTAAAACCTAGGTCAATGTGAAGATGTAGTCACCTACCCTTCTAGCTGGTCTGAATCCATTCTGAATTTCCCCCAGAAGTCCGAGCCTTTCAACTTTTCTACTTAGTCTCCGGTACATTATCTTATTGAAAATTTTACCGACATTTGATGAAATCACAATGCCCCTACACTGATCCAATTGACCTCCTGGGCCCTTCTTTGGGATATATGAAATCCTTAGTCCATTCCATTCCTTTGGTACCTGTAAAAATATAATCAGAAATTAGCTGAGATAAAAACTTCCAATATTTTTTTTAATTTAAAATTTAGTGTGTATTTGTAAAATTCCGAATGTGACGGAATTTGTAGTCTTATGAATGTCTCGGCGGTTCATTCCAGAAAGAATATTCGCCTAACAGCTGCTCGTACATGTTATATCGTGTAATATGTGTAGATATATACGATGATCTGTAAAAATATAATCAGAAATAAGCTGAGATAAAAACTTCCAATTTTTTTTCAATTTAAAATTAAGTGTGTATTTGTTAAATTCATATCCACGACCTGGCATGTACACAACATATACATGCAAACTGAATAAAGGACCTGTGTGAAAATATGTATATCTATGAAGAGACTGCGCTTTTTTGGCCAGTATTTCAATCACATGAGAACGCATATGCGAATACGCAAAGTATATATGCATGGCATGATGTGTCACACATGCAGGCATATACTGTAATGAATTTATAACTCTAGAGTATGTCACGTCAGTATAGAGAAAGGGTCCAATAATTTGGAACGGACGACACCTGCATAATGAAAGTCTGCCTACGGGCCTGCTAACAGGGGTCAAGCGTCACTAAGCATGCGTGGCTGAGATGTCTGTTCGGCTTATTTACATGAAAATGATATATAGTAAGCGTAGCCTATTGATAAACCAAATATACTTCTCAATCACCATCCAGCCTTATTTTTTTTCGAACACCCTACGATACTTCACATTATTCATTTTGGAAGGTTGCCTGCTAATCTTCACGGCCCCTTGTTGTTTTTTTTTTTTTTGTTTTTTGTTTTTTGTTCTTTGTTTTTTTTAACAAAGCTTGTTTCACATTTAGCAGATTTGGCCTCTTTTTTTCACTCACATCATTTCAAAGTAGCCATGTTTTATGTTTATGATATACAAAATTTCCTCAGAGGCAAGGTAAGATCCAACCCGTAACTTGGAGAGTTGTTAACCGGACAAGTGCTGCCCTGACAGAGATAGAAAACAAATTTCAGGTTTGTTACTGACACTAAATTTGTTGTATTTGTGTGTTTTTGCCCAGAACCACTTCCTAGTAGTCATTACCCTATTCCGCAGCCCAAACTCTTTACTCTCCATAAGCTAACCTCTCCCTGTCTAACCTATATACATATGGAATTACTATTGTCCATATTGCACACGTTCGTCTGTAAAATTTAGACATAGGCTGTATCAGCCCGAAAAAATTAAAAGGTCTTCAGCGGGTAACTACTCATCATGTTCCGGAGCCCTTTACCAGTACATGTCTGTCTGAGTAGCGGCTCTTTGTCTAAGCTTAATATTCAGCAGAAAAAGCCCACGTAATAATGAATAAATATGAACGTGGTAAATGATGAATTAGCTTAGTACGTGAAGTTTTGCTTTATAATGCAGAGCTTCATTATGAAAGAAGAATACCTGTCAAAAAACCATAATTACTACATTTGTATATTACAGGTTCAGATAAGAACAATTTGACTTGCCCCTGAACCAAAATTGTACCCTTTCTGGCTAGACAGCATATCATAGTTAAACCACCCGCCAGTGTATAACTGAAGTGGAAACAAGCTGGGGCATTTTATTCAGTCCCAGTGATTGTAAAATGAACTGTTGCAGCTAGACCACCTGTACAAACCAAGGGAAACATAACAAGGACTGCAACAATGGACATCCTGCACCAGAAATGTAAAACAAACTCCATGATTACACGTACCTCTCAAACAATTAAGTTCTATTTCACTGCTAATACTGAGTCAATGTATCAACGTAATGTGTCAGGTATGTGGCATTTGAGAAAATACTGTCAATTTTGGGAATTTTTTTTAAATATTGAGTAAATGTGCAATTAGGCATGTCAGAAAAGAATGAAAGTCATTAACATTTATACCTAAGACATGTTATTAAAACATTTTTCTCAACAGGATTTTAAGTACAATAAGGCAAGCATGTAACTGTCGTAGGCCGCTGCTGCTACCGATAGCCCCTGGGGGAGGGGGGGGGGTTAACATGACAGAAAACATGCAAGCCTAAAATATCTGAAAGGGAATATGAAAACAGAGAGATGCCAAAAGATAAAGTTAAGTAGCAAAACAGACAAGTCTAAAAACTGTAAATTATTGTGGCAAACTTTCTAAGAATCTTTGGATATTAACAGCAAAATTATAGGGCGAGTCAGAAAAGAATGAAAGTAATTTGTATTTAAGTCAAGAAAACTTGAGCATGACGACAATTTACAACTAGCCAGTTTTGGTAGCTTTGACGGTTTATGGGAGGTACGAGGAGGGGGGATTAAGCGTCACTTGAATCGCCAATTGCATTCTCTCACTGGCGACAACACACGTGACTCCATTTAGTTAATGGAGATTTTCAAACTGACTGACTTAGGATTCCGTTGACGTGCGGTATTCGGGTATGCTGCCAGACACCACACTACGACTATGGATGTACCGGGGACTTTGACGGGAGAAACCTGCCTATGCCCTTGTGCCCGGATGACATACCG
>OZ026623.1:49120641-49143141 GCA_964020975.1 Hermodice carunculata | reverse complement strand
TTGCACAGATATGCTCATTTGAATTGTAATGATGATCCCCAATTCAACAACCGGACTGCTTTCAATTATAGTAAGGACGCTAGATGGATATTTGTTTTAGTAGACCCTTAATTTAAGTACCACGGTGCTTATATTGCAAGAGAATATACTGGCATTGGCCAATAGATTGGCACTAAAACAGTTAACTCTATCGATGCCCAGTTTCCACTCGGTCAACATCTTTCCTCGGTGCGCTCTGCGCTTACAGCGAAGCTGCTGACTGGGCCCATTAGTTAGCCTCTGCAACCGCGGGCTCGCTGTTATTTGGATAAAAGTTCGGTTTATAAAGTATATGGATCTAGCATCGTTATCATTTAAGGGCAAGTCGACTTTTGTTGAAACTGGCGGTTACGTAAGAGTTAGGTAATACGCATGTCTGTATTTCCGAAGAGAAAAATATAATTCAGATCAAACAGTTTTCGTTCGCAAACTTTAGACTCAATAAGACCAAAAGTGCACGAGTGTAAAATTGTTGATTTTTAGTCTGCAGTTTAGGAATAAAAAAATAAAATCTCGGGGGTCAACCGAGCTCATACAGAATAATATTTGTCGTCACGGTATGTGTTTTTCAATAAAAGTCAAACTGTTTGGCAAATTCGTACATCAGAAGCACCCCTTGAATAGCTGTTCGCCTTTGTCTGCTGATTTTAGCATGAGATGTTTAAAGATCCATCACATTGACGTAGTCATTTATATTTTCCAGTTTTGTTGCATATCTGCAGTCACTACAAAGTGGTCATGTACTTCATTCAGTCAGTAACCAAAGACTGTTTCATAGCCAGGCATAAATGTACCAATCCTAAAAAAGCCAACGTGAGTATAAATATTCATTGTTTACGTATGTTTTTGCATTTGCAGCACTATGTTCAAATAGTCGTAACTCTTGCATGATGCGCTATTGGAAATATTACATGCCAGAAATTTGTTTTGGTTTTGCTGATTATAAAACAATTGAAAAAAAAAATCTTATAATGCCATATGTCAAACGTGTTTCTTTTTGCTTTTGTTTTTCTTTCTTTTACATCTGAAATTTATATTTCATGCACCCATTCCGATGTATAAATCGCTCAAATTATATCATATTTCTATTAAGCCAAGTCATGGGTCTGTATCTGGTTCTACTGGATATCTTTTGTACGCTGACTTGCAGCTTCTCTGATTCTGATCCGTCTCGTCAGCTATATCTGTATCTTGTCACAGATATTTGTTACGTGTATGGTCTCCCTAGCATGTGCTACATCTCCGAGTTTGTATATCTGACGTCACCACAATGATTTTTATTTTTTGGATCAGGTCACTTGTCTCGTGGATTTTTTCTCATGTGTCTCTGATATATTACACATGTATTTAACACTGTCAGATGTGTGTTTGATCTTCTCATACGTATCTCTGATTGAAGAGTTGAAGGGTTCGAAGAGCTTTTTTGGTAATCCATAATCAGAACAAAAATATGTTAAGGCATGGAGGACCTTAACAGTATATATGTATAAAAGCAACAAGGGCAGATGAATTTAAATATAAAACATAGATAGATGGCATAAGCAAATACAATAAGACCCACGATTGCTATAAAGGGCCTAGAAGCGTTCAAAACTTCCAAAGATATGTGTAAAAATATTCTTTTTAAAAATGTAAAGGGAGCCCGCATCATGAACATGATTGGAAATAGCGTTCCATATTGTTGAGGCTACAAAACCTAAAGATTTGGGGGTAGTAGACTGATGTATTATTGAACCGGTAGAGGCAAATCTGGTATTGTAGTTGTGTGATTGAGATGCTAAGATCTGGTTAGACATATACTCTAGGGCTTTCCATTTGAAATTTTGCAAATAAGAATACAGTAATTGTAATGAAATTGTTGTATAAAGCTCATCCAACTCAAAGTATCCAGCATGTCCGTGTTGTCGGTTCTTGCAGGGCATTTCAAATTAGTTCTTATAGCTCGATTTTGGATTTTCTGCAGTCTCACTAGATTTTTTTTCCGTAGACTGGCACTCCAGACAGTTCTACAATAATCAACGTATGGTAATATATTCAAGTGTTATATAGGGTGATACAAGTACTTTGAGGGATGAACGGCGCCAATCTAGAAAATATGCCAAGTGCCTTGTTGAGTTTTTTGAAAATTTCATCAAGTTGATCTATGAAAGTCAAGTTAGAATCTAAAGTGATACCAGGGTATGTGCAAGAACTTCCTTGGTTAATTTGTTCTCCGTCAAGACCTAATCCAAGGTCTGCGGTATGATCACGACGTTTGCTATATTACCATACTATGAGTTTTGCCAATATGATGGCTGAGTTTATAGGGTCTCAGGCATGAAGGGACATTGGTCAGGTCATGGCTGAAAGCCTGTGAGACAACCATAGTATTACAGTCGGAGAAGTAAAATGAAGAATCATCGGCGTATAAATTGATCAAGGCATATTCAAAACAAGCTCAGATGTCATTTACATAAATGATGAACAACAGGGGACCCAGAAATGGCCCCTGGGGAACGCCGGTTGTAATCGTTCTAGGTTCAGATAAGTTACCATTAATGCAGGCGACTTGTTGTCTGTTATTAAGGTAACTATGGAACCAACCTAAAGAAATATCTCTAAGTACATAATATGACGGTTTGTCGAGAAGGATAGCATGATTGGCAGTGCCAAAAGCATTACCTAGGTCCAAAGAGACAGGTCCAATGCAGTTTCCCTGCCCAGTCTCCCTGAATGCAAATTCAGTAAAACTGTGCAGGGAAGTCTGTGTAGAATATTTAGGTCTGAAGCCAGACTGTTGAGATGGCAGTAATTCATATTCAGGGAAGTAGTTTTTGAGTATTTTGTGAACGATTCGTTCAAAGAGTTTGGCAACTAGAGGAAGGATTGATATAGGTCGATAGTTACGAGGGCCAACTCTGGGTCCTTTCTTTAATATAAATCAAAGACGGACATTTTCCAAGCATCAGGAAATTTGTCTACAGCCAAAGACATATTAAAAATGTAAGCCAGGCTGTCGCAGATGGCCGGGGAGGCCATCTTCAACAGTCTGGCCTGAATATTGTCACGGCCAGGAGCTTTATCTCTTGGCATTCCAACAAGCAGCTTAGGTACATCATAGGAGGAAATTAGTGTGAGTTGGAAACGACCAGAGAGATGTGGAAGCTATTTAGATAGGTAATTAAGAGCTGATTGAGGGGTTGATTGGATTTGTTGGGATAATTAAGTTCCTATTTCAATAAAAAGCATTGAAGCAATTGGCTATTTGTTGGAGGTTTGAAACAAGGGTATCATTAACATATACGGAAGTGATTTGATTTTGGGAATATTTCGGCAAGAAACCTTTGAGTAGCTTCGACATTTCTCTTGCATTCCCTTGGTTTTTCAGTATACCATTAGTATAGTATGCCATTTTGGCTTGTCTTGTTAGAGTAGTGTCTCTATTTTTTGAGTTTTTTTCAATTGAGCCCAGTCACTCTCTTCACCAGTAATTATTATTCATCTTTCTGTTTGATGGTATCACTTGCATCTTAAATTTTACCATGTAAATCAAAAACCTTTTTAAATGTATTGCTGAGCCTGAAACAAATATACCAGGTCTTGCATCATGTGCGTCGAATCCTGCCATTTAATTCAAGACGCCTAAAAATGTACTGGTAGTTACCCACTAATGACTTGTTATTAAATATTAGGCTAGTATTGCCTTTTTTCCAGAAAAAAAATGAAAGAAAGAAAAGTAAAGAAAATGGTGATAGTAAACAACAAATAAATCAATAAACAAATAAATAAATAAATGAATAAGTAAATATATAAATGAATGAATGAATAAATAAATAAATAAATAAATAAATAAATAAATAAATAAATAAAACATATAAACATAATTACATGAAAAAAAATAATAGTCGATATTACGGTACTTGTATTTTAGACATAGCCAGTGACAAGAACGGACATGGAATGTATAGACAATGGCGGGTGGATATAGGATATTGAATAAAATTAATGGAAATATTGCAGGATATTTGATTATTGGGGATGAATGGTCATCAGCATATTGTGACAAGTATTTGTCATCGTCCCGCCTGTACGTCTGGCCACCGCTCTTTATATTTCTGTTTGATCTGATTGTGCACAGTTTTGCCTTGACTCTTTCTTGTACTCTGACCTCGATGCCTGTGATCTCTCACTTCCATCCACTTTTCTGTCCGCTGTATTGGATGCACTGATGATCTGCTCCTGCTCTTGAAATTGTTGTATTTTTAACTTATTACCCATTTCTATGAAGAGAATGCTTTATTTATCTTTTCCTAAAGACAATAGCTTCCCCTAAGCTGATTACACTAAGCAGATTACGTCTGTGTGGCGACACAGGCATTTTCTTTCTTTCTTTTTTTCTTTCTTTCTTTCTTTCTTTCTTTCTTTCTTTCTTTCTTTCTGTCTTTCTTTCTTTCTCTCTTTTTTTTCTTTACCTCTTTCTCTCTCTCTCTCTCTTTCTTTCTTTCTTTCTTTCTTTCCTAATTTTCATTTTTCCCACAATTTTGTCTGACAGCTATCTCGGTCACTTTTACATGTACAAACTCCAAACGTGTTACAGTAGATCCACAAATGAAGACCAGCCACTTCACAAGGTGGAATGAGAATTTAGCCAATTAAGCAAATTAGAGTCATTTAAATCTTCAGAACGCACAAAAATGGGTTGCGTAGATGGGGTCATCTGGTGACAAAAATTCCACACACAAACACACACACACACACACACACACACACACACACACACACACACACACACGAAGCTTCTATCCCCAGTTAAGAGAGGCCATACTAGTCACACGGGAGGTTACATGAACACAATCCTCGCTTTACTTTATGCAAGGAAGCAGTTCAACTTGTTGGGTTTTACAGCTCAGCCGAATTCATTGTTAGGGTAGATTAAATTAACTGGGATGTGGGGTGCGGTGAAACTTCATATGATGAAATGTTTTTAAGTGTCTATGCTATAAGTCTTTACTCCAGAATGTTCCCTCACTGATGAATTAGCATGCATAAAGGTTACATAACTTGTAGACGCTTTCAATATATATTTGTGTTTTTGACATCATCAGAGAGGCATGCACATATGAAAGCTTTTTCAGCTGACTTGACCAGATTTTTGGCACTATTACCCCGACTGTTCACTGTGTTTGTTTTACAAATATCGTAAAGTGTTTTATGGTATACTTTTTCTGCTTTTCGGAGTAATGTAATTTGAATATCCTCAAAACTATTATAGGTAGAGGTGCCATTCCAACCTCAATTCACAGGTACATGTATGCGTCCTACACACATACAATAAACCACAAACAAAAGTTGTATAATTTTACTTTATGCTAATAAGGGGCACTTGAGAAGCGTAACTGTTCAACATCTTCAAAAGTATTATGATTAGAGCTGGCATTTCAACTTCAATTTACAGGTTTATGTTGCAGGCACATCCAGTGAACCACAAACAAGAGTTGTAAAATTTGGATTTGTATCTGATAATAATATCCGATTATCTCATATATGGACTTGAAAAAATTAAATGTTCAATATCTATCTATCTTCAACAATATAATGCGCAGGTATGCAATTTCGATTTCACATCTGAGGTTTCTCCTACTTCGATTCTGTCCACCGCTCAACCCTCTTATGCCACTAAAGCCAGTATATCTGAACAGTGTGTGGCACTATCAGTGAAGTTAAAATAATGCAAATTAGAGGCAAGAATAGCAGAATTGCATGTGCATATTTGTGATAGACCAGACATACAACAGGCCATGATTTGTCAACAGCAGTCAGTTACGTGTATATGTACATCTCTAGTATTTATCATTTACACTCATGTCAGGCATAGCACTTTTATGATGCCATATGCTCATTATTTTTCATCTGTCCACGCTGGAGTGTCAAAAGTTATCCATACATGAATCAGAGTTGCAATAAGATATGTACTAGGATTAGCTAGACTTTCTCACACATGACCTAATCTTTGCTGCTGACACTTGAGAATGTGTTCTATCAAGATTTTTTTTCTGTGTCTGACATTTAGTTGTCTACCTGCAGATTTTTTTAAAACCAAGAGCATTGTTTGGATACATTTTTATGTTTCCTTCATATAGCTTTTCCAATTTCATTTTGAGTTAACAAGGCAAAAACTTTCCTTAGTTGGCACACAAGCAGATTTGCCTGGAAGAAATCTTTTATTCTAGTTATTTGTTACATTTGTGCGTGTTTATTTTGTTTTATTTTATTCATTTTTTTTTTACATTACGCTTGTAGGGTTGAGAAAACAGGAAACTGGGCCTTTTCGACAGGTAGCCAGATAAAATCTGTGTGATTTTGTTTCAGGAGCACTGTAATAAAACCTCAGCCACCATCATGGGATATGGAGCCGCTCCGCCGGCCTCTGGGCTCTTCTATGTCCCAGTACGTGGGCTGCGTTTACCATTTTGCCGAGGATAATTACTCGCTTCTTTCATGCTGCAGCTTCAGAACATATACATGTGCCAGGAATGCTGTAGAACCTATGGTATAATCTCTGACCGTTCATGCCTCCGACTGGGAATTTCCTTTTTTTTAGAATCAGCATTATTTTATTGGGAAGAACAGATTTGAACCGTCATTGTTGATAATGGAATCGACGTCATCGATATCGGTCACCGCTCATGTCTTCAATCAAGTAAGAAGAGATATTCCAGTCGAGTCACACGCATCCTGTTTCAGCTGCTCTGGATCTGTGGTGTATCGGCAGAAATGTACAAGCAGACCTAGTTGTGTATCATCTGAGGCCAGACATTAAATCATTGCTGACCAATGTAAAGACCATGTTGTCTTGAGCAAGTGTGCCCTACACGCCAGGCTTCTCACCTGATCCTTCAAGGTTTGACTTTTTGTGGAGTCTGTAAGGACAACCAGGGATGTGGAAGTACGCGATGGCCAAGTGTAATCGCACACTCCATACCACAGAGCGGTCCCCGTCCGAGCGAGATTTGGCCGTGCGTTACACACGTGCCATCAAAGCGTGTGCCATGTTAGGTCCATTTAACATAACAACGACAAGATATGTATGTTCAGCCTGTGTCTCATCATCATCATCATCATCATCATCATCATCATCATCATCATCATCATCATCATCATCATCATCATCATCATCATCATCATCATTGATTTTTGAGACTACTGTTTATTTACATGTACGTAATTTTGCCCTGTGCTGGGTGTTCAATAAGGTATAATGGTGTTTACCATGGACAAGGAGATTGTGTTTTAATTTAAATGTCATGCCAATTGTAGGTAAAGTTTAAGATCAACTGCGAGGATATTGGTTTCCCATAGTAATTTTACGGCAACGTCATGTGTCTTTATTCATTATAATACTACAGTATGATTTCTTTTTAATCGGAAATCTTAAATTCCAGAGACAGGAAGACCTATTACTGGTTTGGAGAACCAGAAATGCAACATACTCTGCATCCTTAATTATTCTGTCCTGTCGCTCAGGTATTTTGCAATGGTTGTAAGTTACTTAATAATTTTGCCATCCCTCCACAATGGGATCATGAAATTGAAGTCAAAACTGTACTTTGAGTTTGAAGTTATTTCATGAAGAAGTGCTAGGTAGGAGCTCACATCCGGTGTTGAAAGCGATATTGGGTTATACCTTTGAAATATCCATAGTGCGCGATACTCCCTTTCCTGTTAATATACGATAAGTAAACTATTGCATGTGGTGAAAGGTGCTGAATACATACATCGGCAGTATTCAGGCCATTGCATCCTTGAATAAAACAAATTGTTGTACTGATGTACTTATTTTAATTGAACCAAGTTCACTCAGAACAATTTTAGAAGTTTAAAGGAGTATTTTGCATCGATAAAGTTTTAAAACTTATATACCAGAAGTAATATGTACCACCCATGAGGTCCTTCTGGATAAGCATCAAACATATACAGTAAAACCTGTCTTTTGCGGACACCTGTGGTTCTGGCAACAGTGTCTGCAATAGACAGGTGTCCACAATAGGCAGGGGCTGAACTTTTGGGATCTCAGAGTACATTTGTATCAGGAGAGATAAACTTGTATAGACTGTCAAAAAATATGCACATGTGTACCCATCTACAGCATTTGCTCTCAGTTTTTGTACATAATGCCCCTGACACTTTACTCAAACTTATCTTAACTTGGTAGACTTGCTCAAGTCTCACTGGACTGTCTTCCGTATTTTATTTAAAATCAAATTCATTGCCAAATTAAATTTTAAGTAAACACACGTCGTAGCTTTACCTAGCTGATTGGCATAGAACGTGTATATAACCAGATAACATGGACTCCAGATGATTCGCGCCGGGCGGTCTACACTGTGTTTCTTATCACACAGACAAGCGAGCGGTCATAACGCACTCCTCTTCAGAAGCTGTTAATTGAGCTACTGTGTAATGAAGGATTAATTGCAGTGCACAGCGTCAGCCAGGGGGCGTCCTGGTGTCGGCAGCCGGAGGGAGACGGTCAGCTTTGTCTCGCTTGAGTGGCCAGTGACTAGCCATGCATTCATCGAAGGTCACTTTCCACTCGCAATGATAATGGGATTAAACTGACCAGGACTCAATAGCTGCTACTGTTGAAACCGACACGGCGGCAGTGTCGACCAGTTAAAAAAAAATATAATAATAATAGTAGGACCTACTTAATAACACCGTGTAGTTGGCATAATATTATTCAGTTAACTTTGTGGAGGGGAAAATGTATCGCACTTCTGGGTGGGACGGCGGGATGGGAAAATAGGGACATGCACCAGGGACTTGTGCAAGTCTATTAACTTGGGATTTTACAGTTTTTATCTTTTAAGGGAAAAATTGTGCATGTATGGGCTTACCAGGCTAAAGAAAGTTTGTGTAATTTCTTTTACTAACAGAAAAGAAACAAACAACAAACATACCACAGGGATATCATATCCTTTGAGTACAATATAACTGTATGTGCCATTGTTACAAATTGTGAATAACTTCACATGAGTCTCAGTGGGTCCTTTCTTTTAGGCTTAATGATTGATCTATGGAGCTTAATTGTTTGATAGACAGAGAAAGTGTGAGCAACCTCAGTCAACAGGAGCACCAGTGCTCAGAGACACCTGGCATGTTCATTGAGGCATTACAACCTAACTGCTTGGTTGAGTGAGCTTATTATGTGTTACAGACCAATGAACAATGGATTAATTAGTCTTTGATTCCAGCTTAACATGCACAGCATTGTTCAGGCATTACAGATTGGAACATAACAAGTTGCAAAAAATGTATTGATATATTGTGTCCGCAATAGACAGGTTGTTTTTGCATTTGGTACCCCAAAAAGTGTCCTTAATACACAATAGACAGGTGTCCACTGTAGACAGGTATCACCAATATGAAAATGACTTAAAAATATTCGATTCTGGCCAAAACTGTCCGCATTAAGCAGGTGTCCACAGTAGACAGGTGTCCACAAGGACAGGTTTTACTGTAGTGGTAATCTGGGGGCTTATGGCTGCTGCCTCTTCTATATATTTTTAGTCGGCAGGATTGAATCAACCAGCTCTTTTACGTTTATTGTGACGCGTTCAATAGCGATTTGGAAACAGCGGCAAGAAAGTTTCTTTCTTTCTCCTCTTTTCTTTCTTTCTTTCTTTCTTTCTTTCTTTTTTTGTTTCTATTTTCAAAACATCTCGAATTTAGGGCTTTATAGCGAGAAATGTAAATTTGTCATTAATGAATTAGTTTAGATGAACGCGATCTTTTCGATTTAAATATGACCTTTGTTGTGATTAGCACAAAGCAACTACAATGTGCCCTATTTATCATGCTTCACAATAGCGTTTCAAAAAAGATTACAGCTTTTTTTTGCGTGCTTGTGTCGAAAAATGCGGACACCTGCTGACAAAAGTTTAGCATAAATAAGGAACGCCCGACATTAAGGCGGCGCAACAATTTCTAGAACTACAGCATAAAACTAGAAAAGAAGATTTATTTCAAAGCATATTTGTCTGTGTGCCTTCAAAAGTTGTAAATTTTAAATGCTACAACTTTTGTTATTTGGTACTTCACATTACATTAAACTTATGGCTGGATGCAAATTTCAAAGTTCAAATGTCCTTGACCTTTGACCTTTACAGGTCACATGTAAATTGCACAGTGTTTCAAAACCAACGATTTAGGCCCAGCATGAACCAAATCAGATGAAAATTGACCAAGTTATGGCAAGATGAAACTTTCAAAGGGCCAAGTGACCTTAGCCTTTGCCCTTTGGGGGTTACATGTTCTGATAAAATATGCAGTGCTGCAATACCTACAATTTGAGTCCAACATGATTAGAATTGGATGGAAATTGGCCAGGTAATGACTCAATGAAACTTTGAAAGGTCCAGATAACCTTGACCTTTGACCTTTAGAGGTCACATGCATTGTCGAAAATATGCAGTGTAACAATGGCCACAGTTTGATTCCAACATGATCAAAATTGGATGAAAATCGACCAAGTTATGGCTAGAAGAGAGCCACCATCGAAAGTGGCCTTTGACCTTGAAATGACCTTTGACCTTGAGATGACCTTTACTTGGAGTAAACCTAGACCTCAAAAATGACCTTTTGGACTAAAAGTGACCTTTGACCTTGACATGACCTTTGACCTTGAGATGACCTTTACTTGGAGTAAACCTAGACCTCAAAAATGACCTTTTGGACCAAAAGTGACCTTTGACCTTGACATGACCTTAACATGACCTTGACATTTGAGATGAACTGTGCCTTGCTATGATCTAACTCCTATATACTAGGAACCGCATCTACTATGATATATGAGATAATGAAGATTTAAAATTTTAATTAGCCTTCATTTGCAAAATTTTGAAAAGCGTGACCTCGTATCATAAAAAGGCGAGACGTCATCTATAGAAGTATAATTGTGCCAAGTTTGGAGTTTCTACGCATTGTAGTTTTTAAATTAAATATCGGACAAATTTGTCTGTAAAGAAGAAAGAAAACAAGAAAGAAAGAAAGAAAGAAAGAAAGAATTCCTAGAAAAACAATTTGTCTGTGTTGGCACACAAACATAAATATAACTACCTGCAGTGAGTTGTGTGTACTGGTCACATGGCTGCCACTACTTCGACCAAATTACTCAAGCCAGGGGCGCAGGGTAGTACATGTCGGACGAAGGTAGTGTTCCGCCCTTGAAGACAAAGAATTATTTTTTTTCCAATTTTGCTCACGTTTAAATTGAAAAAAAAAATGAAAAAAAAAATGTTTTCTGGGGTACAAAACGCAGATCTTTATTTGACACAGGAATTATATTAACAGCAAACCAAAGTAATGAGGTCTCGCAAACGAAGCCGACACCGTCGCATGACAGGAACAGTTGTGTTCGACTAACAAGACACGTTTGCAATTGTTATGGTGCCTAAACCGAAAAAAATGACGAAAAGTGTAAGAGTTTCTAACTGTTTTTGAGCGGCATGCGAGCAGAATTGATTTATATTAATGCGACAACTACAAAACTATGGATTTAACTTTCCACTATGGATTTAACATCTAACGACTAAATAATACCCCCATATGAGTTTTATCTGATGGCGTAGTCTGTATTTTGGCATTTTTCAGGACAAGTGCAGAATTAACATATTTGTACAAGAGGGCAGGTTAGTAAGTTTTTTCGGGACAACATTGTTATCTCTGCTCATCAATCCGGATTTATACCACGAGATTCCACGGTCAATCAGTTACTCTCCCTTTACCATGAACTATGTTTGGCAGTCGATCAACAAAAAGAAGTCAGAATCGTTTTTTTCTTTTCGTTTTTTTTTTTTTTTTTCTGATATAAGTAAGGCCTTTGACAAAGTGTGGCATAGAAGCCTCCTACACAAGGTAGAAAAAAATGGTGTCATAGGAAATTTATTATCATGGTTTAAAGATTACCTTCATAACAGACAGCAACGTGTTGTCCTTAACGGTCAATCGTCTAATTGGGGTAATATTACCGCTGGCGTCCCTCAAGGATCATTCTTAGGTCCTATTCTGTTCTCAATTTATATCAACGACATAGTAAACGTTGTAAATTCTAATGTTAAACGTTTTGCCGACGACACATACCTCTTTCTCAAAGTTGATGATTCAACGCATGCTGCTACTATCCTTAATCAAGATCTTGCCTCTTTGGATGCTTGGTCCAAAGAGTGGCTAATTTCTTTAAACGCCTTAAAAACTGACACTATGTTGTGCTCTTGGAAAAACAACTGTCAGATGACCCGCCGCTTGTATTCCAAGGTGACCAACTAGAGTAATATGTTTCTGACCATAAACATTTTGGTATCACCCTAAAATCTCATTTAAAATGGAATGGTCGTATCAAACAAATCACCAGCAAATCCTCAAAGCAACTGAATATTATGAAGACTCTACAATATCGCCTAGATCACGACACACTTGAAGATATTTACTTTCCATTTATTTGACTCATTTTAGAATACGGTAGTGTGGTTTGAGATGGCTGTGCACAGGCCGGTGAAATAATAATAGAGGATTTGCAACAGGCTGCGGCCCGCATCGTTACAGGAGCTATGCGCACAACCCCTAATGTAAAGTTATATGAAGAGACTGGCTGGGAGACCCTTTCCAAATGAAGAAGAGGTCGAAACTTATCATGATGTATAAAATTTTCCACAGGCTAACTCCTAATTATTTTTATGCTTCTCTCCCTAACGTCCCAGCACCAAACGAAAATCCCCCTTTTAACACCAGGCGGCGGTCTGATATTTGCAGAGGTCCTGAAGTGCCTTTGTTCCATTCAAGATTAATGTTGTTTGATGAATCAGTCTTACGTTCAGCCATTCAATTGTGGAATCTTCTGCCACTTGACGTGCGTAATTTACCGACTTTGAATCAATTTAAAATGAGAATTTCTTGCTCCCCAAAATTTCCGCTGAAATATCCCGAACTTTTGATATCGATAAGAGGTCCATATATATTTTACACTCCAGATTGCGCATGGGTCGCAGCCAATTGAATAAGCATCTGTGCCAAATAGGCGCCAAAGCGTAACCAGCCTGTTCTTGGGTTGCCGCTGCTGAGACCGTCTGGTATTATTTTTTCACTTGTCCACGATATGTTATTATACGTAATAGCCTTCACACATCAGTTAATTCGGTTCATGCATCGTTCTGTGTAAATACAATTTATTTTCAGTAATTGTTCCCTTAGTTTGGAAGACAATATATCAATATTTCTCTCGATGCAAGAGTTTATTAAAAATTTTCACAAGCCCCTCTATCTGTGTTCTCGTACTGGTGGTGTCACGCCTTCTCCTTATTGTGGCTCTGTATCACTACCCCCAAGAGTGCTTCTTGCACCCGATATGTGGCGGCGCAGCCGGTTGTGTGCTACGTTTGTCCTGTGAATACCCCCTTCTTCACTAGAGGGATTAACAAAGGGTTCTGCCCTCCTTCCCAGTTGTTTTCTATGAATAAAATATAATTAAACCAATGCTAGAAGTACAGACGTGTGTATGTCATGTTTTACGACAAAATACAGGAGCGTTTCATTTCCAAGATATATCAGTCTACGAAATGAAATAAGCCTCTAGTTTCAAGTAAAAATGTGTTCATGATCACAAAATGATACAAGTTGCAGATTCAAAGCGCCACTACTAATTAGGGGGCCAACGTAACAGGCAATCGATACACCCCACACTCATAGATCAGGAGCTCACTGATAGGTCACTTAATAACTTTATGATGTCATAGAAGCTGATGGCCACAATGTGACCTGTTGCAGTGGAAAGATAAGTTAAATATTTACAATTTTGCCCACGTCCCCTTTTGATGGTTAAAGCAAGTCCCAATTCACAAGGTCCTATTACATGTCTCCTTGTTTGGAACACTTCTGCAAGATTAATAACAGTTACGACAAGTGGTCAGAATGTTCAGACTTGAATGAACCATCTGTATTTACTATATATATATAATGGAATCTTCCTATTTAGATCACCTAAGGGACTGAAAATATGATCTTAATAGGAGAGTAAATTGGTGGTCTGAATATGAAAATGGTCTCCTGATGGAAGTAGTCTTAATTGGAGATTCTATTGTCCTTAAACACCGTGCACGGCTTTGAACCGAGGCAATGTGCACAACAGTATATATATATAATGGAATCTTCCTATTAAGATCACCTAAGGGACTGAAAATATGATCTTAATAGGATAGTAAATTGGTGGTCTGAATATGGAAATGGTCTCCTGATGGAAGTAGTCTTAATTGGAGATTCTATTGTCCTTAAACACCGTGCTCGGCTTTGAACTGAGGCAATGTGCACAACAGTGTGCTACAATGTGACAGGCTGATATTCCACTTGAAAATCAGCTGCAAGGCTACCTATACCACAGTAAAAACCTAGCATACTGCAATTTTGAAAGACGCTGCCCTAAATGTGAATAGAAATTCCGTATTTGGAGAAAAGTTGGTCTTGAGGTGCCGAGGCATTTTAGATCAGACCTTTATAAACAGGGGCGCATCACAAAAAGGGATTAAAATATGTTGAAATGGATGTACCACAAAGGTGTACCGCCACCCCTCTCTCTCTTCCTCTTCCCAGCCATACAAAGAAAGATCCAGTGGAAGCTGTCTATTGCGACCAAGCCTGGAGCATTCCAAAAACGGATAGAATAAACAGGGGATCGCTATATATACAGGGTTGATGATTGAGGGAATACATAATCACCAAGGATACAAAAATGAATTAAGACGATATAGGAATTCACTTCAAATGGCATTTATTCAACAATGTAAACGTTTAAAGTCACTGCAAGTGCAGAATAAAAATGAGCAATAAAGCCATATTTAGGATGAAAAAATTGTTTTTTTTCCCTTTCATAGAGGTGCATAAGGCAGCTGCAATTCTCTCCTTTGATTTTTGGCTACCTGGAACAGACAAATAATAAGTGTGTTTATTCAGTCCTTTGGTTTCACAAAGTGATTAATTGAATGGCCTAAAATACGAGGCATGCATATAAATTTTCCAACACGACTGCCTACCTGACTGTCTAAGTAGCCTTTCTCTCGCCTGGCGAGACACGGGCCGCTGTCTGTGCGGAATACTTAAGCACCGGCACAAGCAGATTTACTTTTGTTAGCAGTTTAAGGAGCACCATATGATTTTGAATTTGGCCATTTGTAAACCTAAATTTCTCTACAAGGAACGAATATTATGGCAAAAGGGTATCTAGTGGCGGAAAATTATAATATGCATATCTCATGTTGAGCAAGGTAAATTAAGCCGCGGACAAAAGAGACATGCTTGTACAAATTAAACAATCTTAACTTAACACCCTGAGTGACTTACTTGAATTGAAACAATGACAGAAAAATGCTGTCCAATTGAGGCTCACCCACCTCAAAGGATGATCTTATTACTCAATGTAAGTTAAATAACATGAACAATTAAGACAATCACAGTCAGTTGACAGTTGACATTTGAACTTTATTTTAGTTTAAACATAAATAATGTACATAATGTGAACAGTCGCATTGGACAGATGGTCGCTTTAAATATGTGGGAAACAAACATGCTTGGTGCTAGCAGAGGGTGGTCTCAATAGACAGAGTCGCTTAGACAGGTGGTCTCAAGGACAGGTTCCACCATATAAATGCACACACACACACACACACACACACACACACACACACACACACACACACATATATATATATATATATATATATATACTGTAAATTGCTCTATTTTCGCGTGTATAAATTTTCACGGTTTTTGTATTTTTTTACATTTCACTGTAGTTTTAATTTCACTGTTTTGGACATAACTCCCACTTAAACAACGTTAAAATACTATTTCACAGTATTTTAATTCTCACTTTTTTGTGCCATTAGCGAAATAAACGAAAATAAGAATACAGCGAAATTAAAGCAATTAGAGAGAGAGAAAGAAAGAAAGAAGTATATATATGTATATATATATATATATATATATATATATATATATATATATATATATATATATATATATATATATATATATATTGCCACTATCGAGTGTACAGATATTCGAACTCACCCAATAGTGTAAATTCCGGAAGGCTACGATAAGAAAAGATACATCAAACAGTTTAGTTATATATAAAAAGCCCCATTAAGAAATAGGCTTCCGGTTGTTTAGCAACAGCAGATTAACTCTTTAACGTCAAAGTTGATTCTGTAAAGAATTGTGTACCAGCCTCACATAATCTAAATTATCAGCCCATGGCCATAAATCATTGTAATAGAAATCCTTTTACCGCCATAGCCGGTGCCAAGTTACCTCCCTTTCCTCCAGATTTTCCAAATCACGAAAACACGGTCCGAGATGACACCAAACACGTGGCAAGTGATTCAGTATACATATGGTTTGAGGCATTTGAAACATATATTGATATTGTATCTCTCAAAAGGAACAAAACCACGATAATAATATTGACGGGGTGCCCAAGGCTACAGCGATATACACTTGCACCTGATTCGCATTTACACTAGAGGTGAATCCAGTATTCTGTAACTTATCGATAAATAGGGCTCTTTCGCAAAAGCCACACAATGTTTTATTACAGCTTTCGATTTTTCTTCTTTTGTCACTAAGCACCTTAGCTTGACCATATTTTTATGATGCGATTTAAGATCGACATTAAGGAACAACTATGGGTGAGTCCTCTTCAGTTACATACCTCTCATAGTTTATATTAACTCTGCTAAGCTATCATTCAAAAGTATTATGTAAGTCATTTTTCTGATCCCATAATATGCGTTTACCTTATGATTAAAAAAGTAACTATTGGCGAATCACACTTCAACTTAAACTATATTCTGTTTTTAACGATATTAAAGGTGGATGGGTTTAACACGTCTTACAACGGGTGCATTAGTAAACCAGAATTTTCAACATTATGGATGTCAGCAAAATAAGCACACATGCGCCCCCTAATGCTAAATTTTTCGGCACTCTCTTGTGTTGGAGGTGCATGATGGTATTTCCTTAAACCTGTTTCTAACCTTGATATCTATTAATTTATGAATTATCAGTCATTTATCACATATTTTGTGGCAATACACCTTAATTTTGATATATATTTAGTCAAGTTTACATGCGCAAATTCTCGTTCTTTGTTGCCGGAAGTGAATATTTTTTTGTGGTTTTCCGACCTCTAACACTGGAGAGTTATCGGACAGTTTGGCACTAGGGGGCCCATGTGTGAAGAAAATTGCATGCTTTTTTTAATTTAGAAGAGAAATACAGCATTAAATATACATACATAAAAATATCGGAACATTAACCGTCTGAGCCCGTACAGACAAGCCCCCCCTCCCCCTCCCCTGGTCGTCATGCTTCTTTTATGTTTTCACGAACTCTGTGAATCTATGCAGTCTGATTTTGCCGACTTGTGCTGCATTACACAACGTGTCGAAGAAACGTCTTGTGGTTGCCGAAGGAGAAATGAAAGGTTGTCGTGAGGTCAGGTCGACCTCAGAAAAGAGATCTACCCCCAGGACAGAAAACATTCCGTGTAAACAGGGGTTTGCAATGCGCAAAGCAGTGCCAGCAGCATGTATTTGAATCTTTTGTTGTTGTGAAACTAATAACAGACTAGTTAAAATCACCCGTTCAAGGGAAGGACAGAAGGGGGGGAGAGAGAGAGAGAGAGAGAGAGAGAGAGAGAGAGAGAGAGAGAGAGAGAGAGAGAGAGAGAGAGAGAGAGAGAGAGAGAGAGAGAGAGAGAGAGAGAGAGAAAGAATCTCCCATGAACAAGCTGCAATGTGTTGACCAGTTCAAATCAAAATACAGCAACTGCCATGTATAACTTCTGAATAGTTAATTCTTATTCTTTGCTATCTTCGAGAGAAGGACTATAAAACTAAAAGTAACGAAAATTGTATTTTCGGGACATTTCGTGTCTAAACACTGCCAATGCACTAAAACGAACATATAGATTGTTTTGCGAACTAATCTGTTTGACATGTAAACTTGCAGTATCAAAACTTGTTGGAATTTGAAGAGGTGCGACAAATAGTTACAGTATAAGCTTTTTTTTTACTGACTCCGTTGGCTATGTTATAGCTATTGCTAACAATTCTCGTATCGTCGGAGGCCTGGATGTCTGGTTGAATCAGACAAATTCCGCCTTAAGTAACTACTTAGAGTTCGCATTACTGTCTTTTCAGCTACAATGTGTACACGTGAGATGGGCGCCAAACCTTATAATTTATATTTCATTCTAATATTCCAGTGTCTATGGCCTCTTATCATGTAAGTGGGATTTGTTAATTACTTGAAAACATACCTTAATATATTGCGTTTTAGATGTGTAGGATGGAGGGCTACTCCACAGGAGACCCACATATTACATTTAACAAGTATAGAGACTGGTACAGATAAGTGTACAACTCTGTTGAACGAAATAGACCTGTGTGACAAGTACAGGTATCTCAGTTTATGACAAAAGTAAAAATGTGACGGTGTCCCTGCGGCCTGATTACGGCAGCCAGGCTGATAACAAATCAGTCTTCCAAAGGCTAATTTGTCAAGCTTCAGCCTTGATCACATAGAAGGGCCCGATCTGAGACAACTCTGAATGATGTATGTGTACCGGATTAACTACATTGAACTGGAATGTGTCAATTCGCGCATAACGACCTCCATTGCACCATTCTCTTTAAGAATGGCAATTTAGTGCAGTTGGTATGCGCGTTTTCCCTTTTCGGCAAGATGATTGGTGCCCAAAGTTGCTGATGCGTGACCCAGCTATTCCATGGTCACAAAGCATATACGAAATTCACCTCGCACCTTTATATCCTTCATATTATGTTAATACTAATACTGATTACAATTCACCAGTACAACATCTGAAAGAAACCCTGGCTTAATTCGAACTCTGCACCTTCACGCACATAGGATAAGAGTGCGTACATTTAAGAGTGCGTACATTTAAAAACTACGGATTCTTATGGATTTCCAAGTAACAAGTAAACCATATTACTGACTCAGGGGTATAAAGGTATGCTGCCAAACGCCATGCTACGACTATGGATGTACTGCGGACTTTGATGCCCGGGATTTCCCTTTGCCTTTGTGTCCGGATGATGTTCCGCCGGTTTTTGAACTCTACACCAGAGACAACTTGAACACGCCACAGTTTATTACCAAGGAGAATGTTCCGTAAGTCAATGTGCCTAAATAGGCTATAATTCACCAGGAAATAATAACTTTTCCTAAGTTCAAAGTGTATGCATGATGCTGAATAAATACATGCATACTGTTGTTTTCCGTCCGGACATCAGGAAAAGATCATTCATAATTTGCTGATAATTTCTCTCTCTCTCTCTCTCTCTCTCTCTCTCTCTCTCTCTCTCTCTCTCTCTCTCTCTCTCTCTCTCTCTCTCTCTCTCTCTCTCTCTCTCTCTCTCTCTCTCTCTCTCTCTCTCTCTCTCTCTCTCTCTCTCTCTCTCTCTCTCTCTCTCTCTCTCTCTCTCTCTGATTTAATTCACACATTTTCACACTCAGGCACAGATATGTACATTGATACCCAACCCATTATCGAAAAACTCTTTTCAATGATCTAGTTTTTCGAACTTTCTCTCTTTGCCAAAGCAAGCTTGTCTGCATTTTTTAATGTCATCGAAAGATTCAGGACTTATGAACTGTGTGGCTCAGCACCTAAACAGATTGTTTCTTTAGACGAGACAATTTCTATTTGTGTTGGTACAACTGAACTATTTGTGTACTCTTGTACATTGCTTTTAAACATCTGTACGTTCTTAGTATTTATGTACATTGTACCCATGAGCCCGTACGAGCATAAAGGTTAATAAATATCAAATGTCAAACATCTATATTTACACCTGTAGGGTATATGCATATAATGTGCACGAGCATTTATAGATAAAATCAGATTTTACTCCATTATCATAATGGTAAGATTGGCCTATATTTCTGATCATCTGTTCAATGTTGTTGAAAGAGTTAGCTTTGCCAATGAAAGAAAGGCAATCCTAGCACTCCAATGGCGTTTTTGGCTCCGTTTCATTATTGAGCTAGGGTCAATGAAGCTAGGGAAATTGGATAGTCGTCCCTGTGATGCAAACAATGTAATGTACGGGCAAACCTTATCGTCCTCGACCAGATTAACAATTACATCACCTGTATCTCTGCTGCTCAAAGCGGTTTCTGCAGGTGGGTCCATGTGAATGGGGATTTTATTTCCTTTTTTTTTTGTTTTTGTTTGTTTGTTTGTTTGTTTTTTTGTTTTTTTTTGTTTTTTGTTTTTTTTTGTTGCTTTTATTTGCCTTAAACCCCGACTGTGGAATTATCAAAACTGATGACCTCAGTCTGCTGGGCCTTTGGCCTTTGTCTGACATCACTGCCCACTCGTTTGCTTCCGGGCTTATTTTCAAAATATTTGCTGGTAAGCAACCAGTGTCATAAAGTCGTATATGAATACTGAAGCAACCCCTTGACAGATAAGTGCTTAAGAGACTTTCGTGATGTGCCCTCAGTGCACTTACCACATTTATGGACGAGGTGTCGTCCCTGTTGTCACCTACAGCGGCCTTTACAAGGCACAGGGTGCTGGTAAAAATTGACAAAAGTGATCCAGGTTGCCTGTGTAGCAGCATGGGGCTGCAGAGAAAGGTTACCGATGGACAGTGGTGGGAAATTGTGGCCTCCGTAACAGAACAGATTGGTCGCAGAAAAGAGCAGCTCAAGAGTTTGGCATAATCGAGTTTGTAAAAGTACATAGGAACGTCAGGCCACACAGGCCGAATCAGATTAGTGGGGGCCTGACACGTGGCCACTCTTGTTGACAGTGCATTCATGAGTTCTTCATTCTTGGAGGATGATGTATTAAAAATGGATATATAACAGTACCCGATGCCAATGAACTGTGACAAACTGACAATGCCACTTGTAAACCGCAAAATATGGCAGAAAGTGAAACCAGGGGCTTACTGCAAAATGACAAAAAAATTCAGGTTCATACAAATGGACCAGATCAAAGCTTGTGTGGCAGTCACTCTAACTACACAAAAGATTTTGAACATCAGGAAACTTATTAAAATACACAAGCTTGCAAGGGAGACCCCTTAACTAGCCAATGCAAATACCCCAAAATGGTACAACAGGGCGCCTGAAGCTACCTGGGCAGGGCCAACCGTGCTATCAACATGTTGCTCAGGAAAATTTAAGGCCTGTGTTGGAAAAAAGGATTACAGTCCACTGTGCGACAACACTGAGATACCTATGACTAACTTTCTGTTTGGCATTTATTGCATGTAACTGAAAGTTTTGATTTACTTTTTAAGGCACAGTTCCTATTAAACATACGTCAAATATTATTTTGTTATGCTTTTACGATCGGCGCAATGTTGCATATAATGGCTATGTTACTCCCTATGTCCCCAATCAGGGAGAAGCAAGCTTTTATTTTTCACGTAAATGTCTTTTTTTTATTGAGGTACGTCTTACGCTCATGCCGCGCTATTTCTTCGTTATCTTATCAGGAGTTTTTATAGTCTTTCACGAACCAAAGACATATTCGTTGTACACGGTTACACTGGCAAATATAGGTTTGCTTACATGTGGATAAAAGATGCATTATTACGTAGAGTAAGTAGTCTTAAATTGTACTTGTATGTATGTATGTATGCATGTATGTATGTATGTATGTATGTATGTATGTATGTATGTATGTAAAACTTGTCACTCCTTATACCAAACGTAAAGCTTGATGATTCTTTAATAACTTGCTATTCCCAGGTCAAATGTTGAATGTGTCCCCAGTTTATCCTGTGTGTCATCTACATAGCTGGCCTACAATGAACTGTAAAAAGATAAGGTATAACTCGTATTCAAGCTAGACGAAATGTCGAGGAATATACAAAAGAAGACCGAAAAAAGGTTATGAGATTTCAAAACGTGGAAATGTATAGGCGACTATGTATAGATTAGAATGCATATATAGCTTTGGTAGATAATATGTTTAGTTGGGAACAGATTGATTAAAACTCTCATGATATCGATGTAAATATTATCACTTTTTCTCTCAGGGAAAAATAATTCGCACTTACTTACTGCAGATTTGGAGATAGGTCACCCACATACATAAAGTATATTGAACCTGTCCATCTATCTTTTTATTTGTAAGTTTATTAGCATTACATGCTGATTCATCTTAATGCCACACAGGGCGACTTTAACGTAATTTTCGTAGATTGGAGACAAGCTGCTGCTGGGCCTCGCTATGGTCTTGCCTCGGCAAATACCTTTACCATTGGTCTTGCCCTGAAAGCAGTGGCTAAGAAACTAATAGCTAGTGGATCAACAATAGACCGGCTATGGTGTATAGGAGTCAGCCTTGGTGCACACCTCTGTGGCAACGCAGGACTTGTCCTCAAA
>OZ026623.1:49100641-49115641 GCA_964020975.1 Hermodice carunculata | reverse complement strand
TTTGGGTCCTAACAATTTATTTTCTTTCATATAAAATGCAAGAAAGACGTTGCAAATCTTCCGAAATGATTTGTTCAAAAAGAAAATATCTGTACCAATACAATAAAATCACCAGTTTTATTTCCAGTAATATCATGTATCAATTTTATACCTTTACCATGTCACTTTTGATAAATATGGGCTTTTTATTAGCTACACTATTTTCCTTGAAGCACATTTCTTAATACATAGATACAGCAAAAAGTGGCTGAAACATGGGCACCAATTGGTTAAAAGCTTGCATTTTTGACAGCAATTTAATGCTACTTCCTGGTCAAATGGAAAAATAGGCCGACAATTTTAAAATGAATCTTTTATATTGACACCCCATCCCAAAAAGTGCATTTTTCACTTTGTTTTTCTCTGCTTACGATATACTTAATTCATAAAATTTAGAACCATGCAACTTCTTTTTTTCAAAATGTAGAACTCCGAATCCACCTTTATAGGACTATTTGTAGAAGATATCACATCTGACTGTTGGGAAACCTTTCCTCAAGTAAACGTTTTAACATATTTTGAATCTTCTTTATTGTATTCCTAATTATAGGTTCTGTAGAGGAACCATTAAGTAATTTTCAGTATGGAAAGACTTTAATAAAAACCCTTTTTATACTAAGAGGCCAGCCTTTAATTTTAGAGTGTTTCCACACACCCAGAATTTGCCATGTCCTAACATCAAAATTCCTAATGTATGTGTTGAGTGTTTGCAAAGAAGGGGACACCTTTATTGGCACTGAACTCCATTTTACAGGTAGGTTAGGAGGCAGCTTCCTAACATCAATTTCAATCCAAATAGATTTGATTTTGTTTAAAAGTTACTTATTGCCCTACAGCCTTTAATATCTAACAAATTGCTAATACATTCGTGCGAGATTCATTATCTTTAACGAAAATGTGGTTTTAACTAAAAGGTGAATAAGTCTTATTTCCTCGAACCGAATATCAACCCTTTTATATATTATCTTGCTAATAGACATGAATAGAGAATCTGTGAACTAATATAAATGAATGTGTGTGTGTCTTTGAAAAAAAACCCACAACAAAAACAAAAAACAAAAAAAAAAAACAAAAAATAAAACAAAACAACAACAACAACAACAACAACAACAACAACAACAACAAAATTCTTAAGTATACCCATTGTTACTGATACATATTCTGATGTCTGGGTACATGAGCCTATTCAAAATTCTTCTTTAAAATGAAATATTTGTAATACCTTATGCAAGAGAATGCCATGTAAGACTTTCAAACGTTTAAAAAAAATAATGAATAAAGCCAAAACAGCCACAGTGATGTTTTATTTTGCTTTATCTTCTTTAATGAAGATACCCTTCACATCATCAGTTTGAGTTCAAGTAATAAATGCTTTTTAAAATGAGTATTGTAAATGTACATTTTTTGCGTGTATACTTTTTTGTTTTTTGCAATTCACATATTTTATGAATATTCAATTTCACTATTTTGGACAGATTCCTATGAAATCAATTGTAAACTGCTATTTCACTGGTTTTTATTTTCACGGTTTTGACCCAGCAGTGAAAAAATCGGAATTGAAAATACAGCAAACTAAAAGAAAATTTCACTAATCAAAACGTCAATAGCTGCCTTTTTGACAAATTTATAATCTATATTTAGTAACAACAATGCCCTTTCCCCAATGTTTCACAAAGTGTACTTTGTGGTCTTGATGGGTATAAAAGAAATCACACCCACACATAGGCATTTGTTAAATCATTCAAACCCATTTTTTTTGTAATAGTCCGACAATTGTAAAATTTAGCTTAAAGCATGCCTAGGACTGGCTACATTTGCATTCACTTCCAGTTACAAGACTACTGCATCTGGTTGTTTCTTGGTAAAGACTGGATGACGGGGTTTGTCCACCACAAAATCGCAAATAAAACTTTTTCTACCAACTTGATTTCAAATATTTTTGCAGCATATGATAACATATACTTATACGCTTCAGATGATAGAATGAAACATTTTTACACCCAAAAATAAGGAATTTTCCTTCATAATGACATTGTACAATATGTGGACTTTGCAGCAATTTGTACATGGGGGTAGCAGCGGGAACCTCAATGGCTCATAACAAACAAATACACGTGCACAAAAAGCATGACAATCACTGTGTGACTGTTTTAGTTGCACTGGTTGCACTCAGATAATCATATGATTGGTTTGAAACAATACAAGTTTGCGTCCAATGATTGAACATACATTCCTTATATTATTGAAACCAATGTCACATGTCAGCCTTACACAGGTGTCAACAAGGGCAAAATATTGAAAATTCAGCCACAATGAAATTTTCAGCTGAAGGTAGGAAACTGATTCTTCAAATTTACAAGTATTTTGAAGGCGAGAAGAAAAGAGGCGCTCCATTTTACTCTTTTTCATGTGCTCGGAAGAGAACAGCTCATGCGTTTGGTATTAATGAGAAATATTTATACAGACTGATCAAGGAAGAAGAGAAAGGGACCAATTCAAAACCATTATATGAAAATAAGAAAAAAGAAACACTTGACAAGTTCGACCAGCATATTGTGCGGACAACGATTCAGGAATTTTACCGAAAGAATGAATTCATGTCAACTAGGAGGTTAAAAAAAAGATTGGAAAATGACCATAATTTACATGTGTCAAAATTACCATACTGAAGCTGTTGCAAAAATTTGGCTACAGATATGGAAAGTGCCAAACTTTTAATCGAGCAGTATTGTGTGAACGATCTGATTTGGTAGCCCAAAGACATCAGTACCTAAGAACAATAAAACAAAGAAGAAATAGTGGATACAATATTGTTTACCTTGATGATACATGGGTAAATGCAAACCATACAGCATCGTATCAGTAGTTGCCTCCTGACCCTAAAGACGGGAGAAAAATACCAGCAGGAAGGGGGGAAAGACTCATAGTGTTGCATGCTGGTGGCAGTATGGGATTTTTGCCAGGATGTGAGCTTGTGTTTAAATCTCTTTCCACAGATGGAAGGGACTACCATAAGGAGATGAATGCTACAGTATTCATGGACTGGACCATCAAAAAGCTTATTCCCGCATTACCCCCTAAGAGCCTGGTAGTATTGGACAATGCCTCGTATCACAGTGTTAGGGTTGAAGGTACAAAAACGCCCACATCCAATAACAGGAAAGCTGAAATGCAGGAGTGGTTAGTGAAGAACAATATTAAATTTGAAAACAAAATGACCAAACCCAAACTTTATGAACTCATTAAACAGAACAAGCCGCCCCCTAAATTCAAATTTGATGAACTGTTAAAGGAACATGGGCACAAGGCACTAAGACTACCACCATACCATTGTGACCTTAATCCAATTGAGTTAATTTTGGGGGATGTAAAAGGGCTAGTTGGGCAAGAAAATTCTACTTTTAAATTGAAAGATGTACAGCGTATAGTTGAAGAAGCATTACAAGAAACAACAACAGAAAGATGGGTAGCATGTGTCAACAAAGTTAAAAATGAAATTGAGGAAGGATACTGGAAAAAAGATGCACTGAATGTGTCAGAAGAGATTCAGCCCTTCATAATTCATTTAGAATCAGAAGATGAAGACACTGATGAAGAGGAGTTGCTATAAACAGGTCAGGTTTATGGTATTAACTGCGCATCTTCTTGTGGCAAAGCTGACCTGTATATATGGACATGATTTTCAGGTTTGAACCTCCTCCCCTAAGAACACTGAAAATACCAGCGAGTGCTTCCATTCCTTATAATTATTATATCAATGTTAAACCATATGCGTCAATATACATGTAACTACTTGCCTATACCACAATGAAATCACCATGCTTGACAATAGCCTTATTTGACTTTTTCAATAGATTTGTGATGAAGTATATAATATGAGGCATGGAACCTAACCCTATACACCTATGCCTTTCTATAATTTTTGTCTTTTTTTTGCAGAGACTCCTTATTTTTGGTAGCAGAGCATGCTCCTTACATATCGCAATTTTTTTAACAATAATAAACAGTGGCATCCATTTTATTTGCCGGAATAATGAAAACGAGTTAGCTTCAAATCCTTGTATATGGTCCCTGTTGAAATGGTTTGCATTTGTCTGTGGTCATTGAGTCATGCTTGGATGCCCTGTTACACATGCACTGGGCCTTGCTTACCATTCATTGGTTGACTGTCACCTCAAAGTTTACAGGTCTAAATACGTGTGCCATTGAGGTCCTTGCTGCCCCCCCCCCCCCCATGTAGAAATTGCTGCAAAGTCCACATATTGTATAATGTCATTATGAAGGAAAATTCCTTATTTTTGGGTGTAAAAATGTTTCATTCTATCATCTGAAGTGTATAAGTATATGTTATCATATGCTGCAAAAATATTTGAAATCAAGTTGGTAGAAAAAGTTTTATTTGCGATTTTGTGGTGGACAAACCCCGTCATCCAGTCTTTACCAATAACAGAAATCTTTCAAATCAGGTATTCAACTTAAGGTACAGCATTTTGATGTTTCCTATCTGCTCTGTGGTGTATTGGATAACTTCTTTAAGCCACATAGCTAATTAACCCTCAATATATTGGAAATGCATTAGCCGGGCCAGACTATTGTGATCACTATGAACCACAAATTTCCGACCAGGCAAATAGTGCCTCTGTTAACCGTGTGATAGCCAAAACGTTCTTCCTGGGCATACAGTACTTACACTGTGCAGGGGTCAAAGATAAGCTACAAATCTATACAAACTGTAATTTACCAATTTGCAGTTATGAGAGGTCCACAGTAATAGCTGTACTCAAAGCATCACAGTCTAAAACAAACAATCTGTCCATCTTAGTGAAACCGAATACAGGAGCTGTGGTTAATGTTTGTTTGGAGGTCTTGAAGGCTATTTAAGTTTTTCTTCCAGAACAAACATTTTTAAGACCTCTAAGCTCATAGAGACATCGGAAAATCTGGGCAAATTCTGGGATATGCTCCCAGCGATAATTAACAAATCCCAGAAATGACTCTACTTACTTTGCGTTCTGCAGAGCTGGCTAATTCTACAGCTGTGATCTTCTCAAAACCATCTCCAATACCTTCCGTGGAAACAATCTTGCCTTGGAATTTAAAATCCCTCTGAAAAAGTCAACTTTTCTTATGTTTCAGCTTAATTGCATTTTGTCAAAACATGTAGAACACGTCCCTGTAGATTTTAGGTGGTCTGAAAAGGATTTCCAAGAATGAGCATGCCATTCAAAACTGCAAGCACTTAAAACGCGCTTAATCCTCACAGTACTAGGCTCACGACTCACAAGGAAGTAGCCCGGGCTTTGAAGGGTCGGAAAGTCATACATCAGTGTTCAAATAAACCATGTTTGGTGATAAAAGCTGCCTTGTGACAGTCCTCAGTCTCCAATGGTATCTGCCAGTAAGAGCTGGCAAGTAAAGACATTACCCCCCCCCCCCCCAGAATGTCCAAGCACGTTCTTTAAGGGGTAGAAGATAGGCATCATTAACTGTTATTTTGTTTTATTCCAAATAATGGATGCATCAATGAAAACTAACCTGTTTTTTGTGTACTAATTCTGGGGTGGCTGCCTATTCTAATGATGATGGATGAATGACAACGATATCCAACATTCGTTTTAGGTGGTTTTCTTCCTCATGCTCAAAACCCAGTGGAACCTTTTTCATGCCCTGCTGTATAGATTTGAATCCCTAAGTGCCTGTTTCATTTGTTACTCCAGTGACCCATCATAAATTCAGGTCTTTCGTGATAAAAAAAATCTGAATATTTACTGATTAAACTAGGTGCTAATTAAAATTCTTGTGATGTGAAATTGTTTGCAGTTTTTGCAAGTAAAGACCGTGCATGTTTCGGTACTGAGTTGATCCTTTCATAAAAAGTGTGTCTTTCTGATTTCTGTTTTGATGTTAAGCTTGTGATAAAAAATCTGAATATTTACTGATTAAACTAGGTGCTTATTAAAATTCTTGTGATGTGAAATTGTTTGCAGTTTTTGCAAGTAAAGACCGTGCATGTTTCGGTACTGAGTTGATCCTTTCATAAAAAGTGTGTCTTTCTGATTTCTGTTTTGATGTTAAGCTTGTGATAAAAAATCTGTATATTTACTGATTAAACTAGGTGCTTATTAAAATTCTTGTGATGTGAAATTGTTTGCAGTTTTTGCAAGTAAAAGCCGTACATGTTTCGGTACTGAGTGGATCTTTTGATAAGAAGTGTGTCTTTCTGATTTCTGTTTTGATGTTAAGCTTCTTATAGTGTGCCAATCAGAAGAATGAGTATCCATGACATTGGGCAAACAGTCACTGGAAGAAGTCCAAGTGTCCATCATATTTAACAAGCACTTATCTTTCATGTCTGTCTTGGTCCAAATAGAGGATTTGATATCCATCATTCCTGATTTGTGTCTACCCTCAGAGTCCAAATCAGTGTTACAATATGAAACAAATATGCATCAAATCTGATAAAAACATGGTTTCTTAGGATATGCTTTGGACCCCTCTTTGAGTAACTATCGAACACAAATGCCACACTGTTACCTAAAGTAGCAGTGGATACTAAATCAATCTGGGATAAAATTTTGTCTACGGGCACAGAACTACCAATTAACTTGCCAGGTTTAAGAATGATAAAAATATCCCTAAGGTTAATCATCATTATTGAAATTTCAACTTGCCCTTAAACCAATATAGTTGGACAAAGTAAGTCTGGGTTGACGGGAATTGAGGTTATAACAAAATTGCCATCCTGTACATTTTGATGATCACCGTGATGTTCATCCAACTGTTTTGAGGTATTACAATTCTCTGATCAAGCACAACCATTCGGACTGTATGCTTGGACTCCCCATTGCAACAAAGGAGTGCTGGGATTATGCTGTCTTCTACCATGACACTATTGCTCTTAGGATTGACATTACAGTACAGTACAATACAATCATTCGACAATAGAAAGTCCAATCCCCAAATAAGTCAGTCCATGATTAGAGCTGCAAAAACATGAAAGGGGTAGGTCTTCTCTCCGATAGTGATACACATATCCTTGGCGCAATATGCTTTTATGTCACTGCCTTTTGCACCTCTCTTCAGTCGAACTTTTTTCAGATTTTTAAAGTGCAGCAGAATGTTTC
The DNA here is from genome assembly GCA_964020975.1 of Hermodice carunculata. Taxonomy (NCBI): domain Eukaryota; kingdom Metazoa; phylum Annelida; class Polychaeta; order Eunicida; family Amphinomidae; genus Hermodice; species Hermodice carunculata. The sequence goes on along the minus strand of OZ026623.1, from coordinate 49,108,478 downwards.
TGAGAGGTCCCCACTCATGACTGTCATTTGTGCAACAGTGTCTACCACTGCTTCTTGTTCCTTAAAATTCGACGAAATGGGTATAAAGCTTTCCTAAATACCACTTTTCCAAACATAGAACTATCTACAAATGTATTTAGTGACCTATTCAAATCTTCAGTTGATGTTCCAAAGTCAAGATCAATGTGTTTACTAAACAAAGAACGATTTACAAGGGAAGAAATTGTAAAGTCAAGATCAATGTTTTACTATGTAAAGAACTAAACTAGGCAAAATTAATAACCCTCCCCTTAAATAATTTAATAGTGTACCCATACTTTTTTAGGTAATTTAAAGATACGCACATGTATATGTAGCATAATCCTTTGATTACATCATATGTAAAGATGAGCAGAGTTGGAGCCCATGCTTGACTGCACATGGGCTGAATGTGACACAAAGTCGAAAAGTGCACTTCGCAGAAAGGATCATGTGTGGTCTTTCCTGTCCCTCCTGACCATTGATTTTTCTCCCCATACCTGTGTAATGTGGCCAGAAACTGTGCCAATCATGGGTATAAAGGCATGGGTTTTTTTCTGTCAGTTGTGGATTTGCCATCACTGGTCAAACTGTGAACATCACCATACCAAGGCTATCCAAAATGGACAGGGCAAGAGCCATAAGTTGCATTGAAGCCGGTGAAAGTTGCAGAGCTGTCGCACGGGCAATGGGTGTGAACCACAAATCCATCAATGATTTGTTGAGAAAATACCGAAACACAAATGATGTTGCAGATTTACCACGCCCGGGAAGGCCAAAGCTGACCACCAGGCAACAAGACCGTTTCATCATCAATGCAGCACTGAGGAGTAGGAGCCGCACAGGTCCTGATATTCAGAGCCAGCTGGAGAGAGCCAATCCTCACCAAAGACGCATGTCCACCCAGACTGTTCGTAACAGACTGCATGCTGCTGGTTTAAGGTCCCGGAGCATGGTGTAAAAGCTGCTTCTTACCCCACGTCACAAGGTTGCTCGGTTGCAGTGGACAAGAGAACATGTCCGTACAACATATGCAGGTTGGAGCAATGTTCTCTTCACTGATGAGTGTCGCTTTTCCCTCCACAGAAGTGATCGACGTGTTCGTGCATGGAGACGGCGAGGGGAGAGACACGCTGTTTGTTGTGTTCAGCCCACAGTTGCATACGGAGGGGGCGGCATCATGGTGTGGGCGGGCATCTCTGCTAATGGCAAGACAGACCTCGTCATCATGGAAGGAACAATGACAAGCAGGCGGTACATAATGGATGTCCTGGAACCCCATGTTATTCCAGATGCGGGTACCATTGGAGACAACTTCATGCTGATGCACGACAATGCCAGGCCACGTGTTTCAGCTGTGGTTCATGATTACCTGGATAGTGAGAGTGTTGAGGTGATGGAATGGCCAGCATGCTCACCTGACCTCAACCCGATTGAGCACCTGTGGAGCCATATGAAAAGAAATGTGTACCAGAAGATGGGTCCTAACTCACACTTCGCAGATTTACGGCGTTATCTTCTGGAGGAGTGGGACAGTATACCTCAGGCACTTGTCTACAGCATGCGAAAATGCTGCCAACAGTGCATTGACAACCATGGTGGCTACACATCCTATTGAATGGACATTTAAAGGTGCTTTATGTCACACTGTGATGAGTCAATTTCTGCTGTATTGAACTCAGAAAATGCCTTAACTTTAAGTACAGTCTGTGATAACTTTTGATGCAGCCAAGCACCATCTGTGATAACTTCTGATGGGACTCTGCACTCAGTTCATATGCATGTTTGAGCGCTCTACAGGAACTCTTGCGAACTTGTGATTCAGACTTTGTCTGCTTATTGACACTGTGCAATGAAGTGTAACTTCCTTTGATCAGAAGTCCCTCTACAGATCTACTATAAAGTGTATACAGAATAAAAGAAACATTGAATATATTCAAAATATGTGTGTGTTTTTTTTTATACAAGAATTACTTTTAGTGGAGGGTTATTAATTTTGCCTAGTTTATTTACAAAGGAAGAAATTGTAAAGTCATGATCAAAGTTCTTATATTTAATGACTTATGTACAGAACTTCCATTCTTAATTGCATTTGCCCACTGAATATCAAAGTCCTCTCTGTCTAATGAATCATTTACAGAACACGTCTGGCCAAGATCGATAACGGGGTTGCTTGATAGCCAGGATCCACAAACCTTACTTGTTTAACTTCCAAGGAGGTATTCAGCTGATGCATAGGAAGGTGACTTCTTTGGAGAACCTGGCTATTTATTTTGATTTTCCCTTGTGAAGTGCGAAATGTTGCCAGAATTGAAACAAAATCCTCTCTACCGAGTCCTTTTGCTGTTCTTGTTGGTGTGGAACTTGGCAATATGAAGTTCTTGACTGCTGATTGGAATTCAGAAAATTTATCAGCAATCCAGCTTTACACTTTATGCTCTCCTCAATCCCACACTTTACCACTGTACAGATGGGCTTCTTCATCAATGTTGCCATCTACCTTTCTAAGGGGTTTCTTGCCTTTGTTGTGAGTGTTCACAACAGGAGCCCTTACAGCATAGTAAGGGCTCCTTACAGCATAGTAAGTAAGCATACTTCTCTGTTCTCCCCAAAAGATACCCTTTTGGCAGACTTCTTACCAAACACCACCTCAAAATTCTGCTTGTACATATTCATGTGATGACGTGCAGTATTAGGCCCCCTGGGTCCTTGTTAAGAACCTATGGGGCAGTCCTCTGATGTGTGTATCCTGTAAGGAAAGCTTCTAGTGCCATATTGTCGAAGATTCCAGCTGCCGCACTGTTTGCACATCCTTATAGCTATATAAGGGTATATTTATGTGCCAAATTCTGCAAATCGTTCTGACGTCCTTCCAGTTTCTGTTTTAAAGTAGACACCTGTTGCTATACCTTTGCAGGAGAATCCTTTCTCCCGAACTAGTGATTCGTTGTGTGTGTGTGTGTGTGTGTGGGTGAGTGTGTGTGTGTGTGTGTGTCAGCCTAGTATACTCATCATTAGCATCATCACCTTAACTGCCAAAAAAATCAAGTGCACATCTTTGGAACTGTCAGTGAGCATATCTAACTTGTCCCAATTATTTGGGATCCATCCATACCACCAGGCTTTTTTTTTGTTGTTCAAACTGGAAAATTAATGTAATTCAGTACTGTTGTCCACCATAGCTGGCCATCCTGGGTGTAGGATGTTCCATTTATCCAGCGATATGACGTGCTAGAGCCTGTGATACAAAAGGTTGGACTGAAGCTGGTTGCACAACATGAAGTACTTGCTAATCTACACCATAAAGATCCTGCGGTACACCATTACCCTGTGGTCCAACTGGTGGCATATGGTTTTAGTACTTAGTTGAAGCCACATTTGATCTGGCTGCTGCACATTACCATAGTGATGCTGGTGGAAAGGTAGTTCTTGTGGTATTGGCTGCACTTGCCAGGGTACAACTTTGGGTTGTTGAGCTTGTATTTTCGTGTTTGGCGACGAAGGGGAGAAGGCTACTCAGATGCCGTTGTGCTGGAAACAGATCGATTTGGAGGTGCATCAGTAATGGTGTGGGGTGGAATTTCATTCACAGCCAAAACCCAGCTAATCTTCATTGAAGGCAATCTTAATGCTGCCCGTTACAGGGATGAGATCCTTCAGCCTGTTGCTGTCCCTTTCATTAGACACCACCAACTCCACTTGCTTCAACAGGACAATGCTCGGCCCCATGCCGCTAGACTGACGGTGAATTTTCTGCAAGGAGAAAGAATTAACGTTTTGCCATGGCCAGCCTTCTCACCTGATTTCAATCCCATTGAGCATCTTTGGGACTACCTTGACCAGCGTGTTCGGAGACGGGATCCAGCGCCCGCCAACCACCAGCAGCTTCGCCAGGCTCTTCAAGAAGAGTGGGATCGTGTGCCCCGGCAGATGGTGCAGTGGCTAGTGTCATCCATGCGCCGACGTTGCATAGCAGTTACAGATGCTGATGGTGGTCACACACAGTATTAGTGGACATGCCAATTTGTGAACTTTACAAATCAATGTTGCCCTGTTTATTGCCAGCTGGTCGGGCCCTCATTGACAGTTTCAAGCTTTTGTTTTTCACATGTTATGCCAAAAAGACTGCAGAATATGGATCTAATTTGTTTCTGTGATATGAAAGTAACAATAAATATTTAAGTTAAAAAGTTTAAGGGTTGCGTTATTTGTTTGGTTCAGTATATAAATGTGGCTTTAGTGGAACTCACTTTTGAGCTGCGAGGTTTCTGTTATCTGAGACAAATCAGCAACCGTATTATCCATGCCTTCTTGGTAGTTAGCTAGCTTGTTATTAACACTGTGCATGACTTGTGTAATTTGTTGTGCCATACATTGCATTCTTTGGGTCAGAATTTGCTGCATGGCATCTACAGTAACAGGCGACTGGTGTTCTTGATTAGGCCTATCAGATATGGACTCTCCAAAGTAGATCAGGCCAATTGATATCATCGTATTCTGTGCATCAGTTGGTAGGATATTTGCTGCAACAAGATGTTGCTAAGTCAGTGGCCCACCATCTTTTAGCAAATCCTCTTATAAATTATTTAAATGCTTTGCTGCGTCTTGGCTGTATCTATTTTAGGCAGAGAAGTCAAGGCTTCAGCAAGGGTTGAATACATTTTCATTGGGGCTATAGTGAGATATCTATGATTTAACTTTCCAAAGCAGTTGATAAGGTGTGACCAATTGATAAAAAAAAATGTTAAATCTATTAAATTTCAAAATTTCTACTTTACAGTCTATGAAAAAGAAGTGTTATTCTTTTCCAAGTGACTGCAAATGTGAAATAATTCCACAAATAAATTTTGAATAATTTCCCGATGGACTCCCAAGGAGCCTATATTCAAAGCTAGTAACATTATCTATCCATATTCACCGAAACTGCTGTGATTATGGGGCATGGAAAACGGAAAACAGCAAACCTTGGTGTGTGCACAGTACATGTGCAAGTATGACATAATCTGTGAGCTTGGAAATAATGTGAAATACATGGATGCTACAATGTTTTGGTGTGACTACACTTCCCACAAGTCTGCACAATAAATAAATAACAATAAAATACTTCATACCTTTAAATTCGGGAACACAAAGTCATATGAACTGTAAAAAAGCAGAATCAGTTGATATTTAACTTGAATTTAAAATTAAGAAAGGTAATTAATTCAAAAAATCAGAAAAGATCCCATTTGCTAAACTTTCTACCGTATCTAACTTTGAAAACTGACCAAAATTAGCTATAAATTAATAAATAAATAACAATTGTATCTCAGAAATGATCAGTATAATTTAGACATTTTGAGAAATAATAAACCACCTCTGACAAAGGAAATGAGTTACAAACGGTGAGAAATTTTGAAATAGAGACAAAGAGCCATTGTGCCATTCAGCACAACTGCAGCAAATACTGTGACACTACAACTGAAACAAAAAGAAAAATACTAAAAAATGAAGAATTTCAATCAGTACACATGCACAAGTTAAACAGATATTTATCTGTCCAACTTGTACCAATAACAGGTTAAACAGAAATTTATCCGTCCAACTTACATCAATCTGACACAAATAAATTCCTCCATACAATGATATGCACGCACAATATGAAATCACATGCACACACAGTGAAGATAATAATCCTTACTTTAATAGAAAAAAAAATGAAAGGAACATATACATCAGAGCACCACACAGAAACTCCACAAATATATACGTAAAATTTCACTTACAAATCAAAATCAATGATACTATCAAGATTAAATCACAACGTTTCACATGTGAGTTCAATACAAGGCAAAGCTACAAAAGAAATTTTAAAAAATCACAAAGAAATTATGTAATTTTGTCATTCAAATCAAGATACGCCCAGCAAAATAGAATTTTGGATGTACCAAACCAACAATTGAGTTGAGATGAAAATTCATACTGAACAACAGTTAAATATCACTTCAGTTGGTTTCACATTTGACGTGAAACCTTGTTAGAATGGCGGCAAAGTTCAAACAGAAGGTTTGCGTGTCCTTTTTTTGGTACCAAATGAAGCACCTGCAATACATGCAATACATAGCATATAATATATATATATATATCATAATTCAAAAATTGAAACTATCAACTTTGATGGTACATGGACACGACACAAAGCAGGCAAAATATACAGCAATCAAGGTCTCATCAACATAAAATCTGTCGGGAAATGCAGAACAGTTCGTCGTTGACTCTGGGTTATAAGGGTGGCGTTGATGTCACCACACACAGCGACCAGTGTGTATACAAGTTGCACAACACTTGAAAATTCACCTGTAATCTGAGTATCGGCACGCCCATAGTTTAAGAGATCGTAACAATTGTTCAGGGTAATATGTTTTTTCTCATTTTTGCCATTTGTGGGCAATGGAAGCACACTGAATATTGAGAGTCAATCGTATGATTTTAGTTATAGCTCATGGTCGTATTAGGTGATACAAAGACGGGAGGGTTTAATGATGCCAATGAGTCAGAGGTACACTGACCTGATGGTGATTTTGAATCCATATATGCTCAAGAGTATTCAGATTGTTCACTGGCCATGTATCTTCCAGAAAAAAATGTGTGCCAAACAGTTCAATGCACCGATGCAACACGACGAAATGCTTACAAAATAAATATATTTTTCTTGGCATAGTGGGGCAATCATGATCTAGACATCTTATCTTTAAGTGAGTAACATATATATCTACTACTGTTTCCAAAGAACCCATTTTTGTTTGTATGTTTTTGTTTTTGTTTTTTGTTTTGTTTTGTTTTTGTTTTCTAGAAGTATATCTGTGCCTTCGTATGTCAATTCCTAATGATGGTATATTTTTATTGCAGGGATTCTGTGCGGCGACGTCACCTACAGTTATGGGATATGGCGCAAATCCTTCTGCCTCGGGTCTCTACTTTGTGCCTGTGTGCGCATTACAGTGGCCATTTTGCCGCGGGTAGTTAAAGCGGCGATTTCTGATGGATGATCAATCACCCGCGAACAATATAGATTACATATTTGTTGATTGACCAACATCTTGACCACTTCCTTAAAATAGCGCAACATGATAAATAAAACACACGATTACTGCCCAAGTCATTTCTGTCATCCATATTTGGTTAACCTAATTTTTCAAAAAAAAACAAAACAAAAATTAAAAAAAAATATGCACTCTGGGGTGATTTCTGCAAGGGAAACTATTGTTCTACTATTTGCAACTGGAATCAATTAAACTGTGATTCAAATGTATGGTACCCAGTCATCGATTTAGACAAAATCGACCAAACAGTTGCCTTACTGTTGGAAGTACAATGTATTGCTTCGGACGAAATGTGAAATGTGCTGATGATTAGTTAAAATTTAATTTCATTGAGTAATGCACATCAAAAGCCATGCCTGGGTGTGAAAATGGTTTAACTAAGATTTGCGAATGTTGCGTAATTTATATTTCATATTATCTAAGAGTGCACCTTGCAAAAAGAAAAAAAAAAAAAAAGAAAAGAAAAAAAAATAGATTCATCAAAGAATGCAGTTAAATATTCTTCATTGTAACAGGCAGCATGTCTGGCACGGCGGATGGCAAAATTACAGCTGTAGTCTGCCCTCACAGTTCGTGTGAATAAGTGGTGTGTGTGCGTGTGTGTGTGTGTGTGTGTGTGTGTGTGTGTGTGTGTGTTTGTGTATGTGTGTGTATTGGCTTAAGTTGAAGCGGGCGGGGGGGGCATAATGCCGTTTCGTCTTATTATTTATCTCCTTATGGTCTCTGGTAGTGTGTTT
>OZ026623.1:48942441-49100441 GCA_964020975.1 Hermodice carunculata | reverse complement strand
AACTTCAGGGGTTTTATCTTTTGATTGATTCCAAATCCAGCGTAGTATTTTTTTCCGGTTGAACGGAAACTGAAAATAAGCCGGTTTGAAAATTTAACTGATCTACTATATACTTCCGATGGACCAGTGATAAGAGATTAAACATAGAGGTACACTAAAGAAACAATCGGCCAAATTATTTCGTTACTGACCAAACCGACAAAACGTATTACGTACCTGGCAGCACAGTTTTATCCCTGTTCTTGTTTATATTTTCGTCCCTCATGGCAGCTGTCGTATCACTGGATTTCAGATTTGGTTTGTAGGTTTTCAGCATCTGATTATATATATATATATATATATATATATATTCATATATATATATATATATATATATATATATATATATATATATATATATATATATATATATATATGTATATGTATATGTATATGTATATATATATATATATATATATATATATATATATATATATATATATATATATATATATATATATATATATATATATATATATATATATATATATATATATATATATATATATATATATATATATATATATATATATATATATATATATATATACATTATGCCGCTCCAAGTTAGCTTAGTAAACCTGGTTCATTTTGGAAGACAGAAACACATTACTTCAATTAGGGTCCATTTTTGAGTTGGTCGTTGTGCGCTAGCAAGATTCTTTGACAAAATCAACAATGTAGCAGTGACTGGCCAATAATAAATGATGCACCAGATGGACCCATTAGAACCAGGCATGGAGCAGATACCACTCCCCTGTTTGGCATTTTCTGTTTCATTTATCATAGGAATTGGTTACGTTTTACGTATATCCAGTCAACCATGCAAAACAGCATTAAGAAAGTATTCGGGCAAAATATTGATGTCTATCTGCAAAGAATCTTAATATGTGAAGAACAAAATGGCCATGTTCGTGAAATAAAAAGAGAAAACATGGCCGCATCACCTGCTGAATAAATTAAGGTCTACAAATACCCAAAGATATTAGTCTAAGTTTTCAAGGTTTATTGCTAAGCTATTTTAAAGAGAAGAGTACTAAATTAACCAAAGGAACCACGAAAGCTCAAAATCTATACTGACATCTCTTAGGTAGCCATGCCAAACAGTACTTTAACTGTCAATATGTAATTTTAAAACAAATTACATTTGCAGAGACTTGCGAGGAACAAGCAACAGTACACAAATATAGTCCATTCATACCTACCTACCTACCTGCCTACCTACCTACCTACATACCTACCTGCATAGATGCATGCATGCATACATACATACATATATACATACATACATACATACATACGTACGTACGTACGTACGTACATACATACGTACGTACGTACATACATACATACATCTCGATGGAAGAAATTAAGATGAATCGTTCTACAGAAGTATTGTTTCCAACCTCAAAGCCACACCCTACTGGTCTCCAAGTGGACGATTTTTTTTTCAAGTCAGATAAAACAAAGGTATGCCTATCAGTTTTCTACAGTTTGTTGATGGAAACTTCTCCTAAATTGTTCTTTCGGCCTATCAATTTTGGTAGAAAATGTGTGTTTAAAAACATAATACAACTGCCAAAGCTTGGCAAATTAAACAGAGGCGCTTACTAAGGTATGTCATTCTATCCTCGCCATTTTCGAAGATGATCTAGACAAGAGGTATACAGATTACGAAAACGTAAATGTGAGCGGACAACGGACCCTCTAAACATTCAACTGACTGATAGGCCGGCTATGCTAGAAACAGCAATAATCATAATTTGCCTCATATTTTTCCTGTAGTTCAGTGGTGCGAGTCTTCGGGTTTGCTTTAGTCATCTTCTGGTACTCCTCCGGGAAGTCCACGCACGATATGGCTGTATGGCCTGCCTCCAGGGACTCCAGCAGCGCATGGTGCACAAAGATGTACTGTTTCTGTACGGGGAAATACAGTCAACACTTTGTATTTCACAACCGTATTGGTTTTTGAGAAAAAAATTGCAGGACTATGTAAGCCTACTGACATTTAAGCTGTAATTATGGATCAATTGGCGTCATAGTAGGAGCTTCAAAGTAAGCCATTATGATACTTTCATAAAACCGCTTGTTGAAATTACAACAAGCAAGTTAATGTCTATGAGGCTCTGATACTTAATGTATCAGATAGGGACATATAATTTGGTTTGCTTATCTTTAAACAGATAATTTAACACAGTTAAAAAGATCCAATACCTACATCTTATATAAAATCAGCGCACCATCCGAACGAGTTGTACTCTGTTGAATCTTTTTTTCCCACTTTGTTGCAGTGCACTGAGCTCATGCTAATTTTAGTAAGCTTTCTTTTGCTTACCAGAGTTTGGACCATATTTGGTCTAGCTTTCCGCAGGTGGGCTACACAGTTGAATATATTGACTTGTTTCTCGGCAGCCGCTTGTTCCTTCAAGTAATCCAGGGCTATGAAGGTGCCAGTTCTCCCCACACCAGCACTACGGATGTCATACGCCAAAATTATTAAATCGTAGAAAGAGTCTTTGTATACGAGTTTAGGATGGCTTTTCGAAATGCAATATCAATACCACTTCAACTGTTGCTGCTGCTATTACTACCTCTACTACTACCACTACTACTGCTACTACTACTACTACTTCTACTACTACTACTACTACTACTACTACTACTACTACTACTACTACTACTACTACTATACTGAACCAAACAAATAACGCAACCCTTAAACTTTTTTACTTAAATATTTATTGTTACTTTCATATCAGAGAAACAAATTAGATCCACATTCTGCAGTCTTTTTGGCATAACATGTGAAAAACAAAAACTTGAAACTGTCAACGAGGGCGCGACCAGCTGGCACTGGCAATAAACAGGGCAACATTGATTTATAAAGTTCACAAATTGGCATGTCCACTAATACTGTGTGTGACCACCATCAGCATCTGTAACTGCTATGCAACGTCGGCGCATGGATGACCCTAGCCGCTGCACCATCTGCCGGGGCACACAATCCCACTCTTCTTGAAGAGCCTGGCGAAGCTGCTGGCGGTTGGCGGGCGCTGGATCCCGTCTCCGAACACGCTGGTCAAGGTAGTCCCAAAGATGCTCAATGGGATTGATATCAGGTGAGAAGGCTGGCCATGGCAAAACGTTAATTCCTTCTCCTTGCAGAAAATCAATCGTCAGTCTAGCGGCATGGGGCCGAGCATTGTCCTGTTGAAGCAAGTGGAGTTGGTGGTGTCTAATGAAAGGGACAGCAACAGGCTGATGGATCTCATCCCTGTAACGGGCAGCGCTAAGATTGCCTTCAATGAAGATTAGCTGGGTTTTGGTTGTGAATGAAATTCCACCCCACACCATCACTGATGCACCTCCAAATCGATCTGTTTCCAGCACACAGGCATCTGAGTAGCGTTCTCCCCTTCGTCGCCAAACATGTGTCCTACCATCTGCATGATACAGGGTGAAGCGGGATTCATCGGTGAATAGCACATCCCTCCACTGTTGATGGGTCCAGCGAATATGGGCAGTAGCCCATTGTTGACGGGCTTGCCTTCTTGCCTGTGTCAAAATTTGACCCCTGTAAGGACGCCTGGCCTGTAGATGGTGTTCTTGTAGTTTATTACGGACTGTCTGGGCAGATATTCTGTTATTGGTTCTGCCAAGTGTCTGTTGTGCAGTTCTAGTGGCTGGTCGAGTGCTGTTCCGCAAATGTGACACCCTGATGCTTCTGTCTTGTGCAGGTGTGGTTTCTCTTGGTCTCCCAGGACGCTGTCTATCAGCTGTGGCCCCAGTCTCCTGGAATCTTGTAGCAAGTCTGGAAAAAGTGGATTTGTGGACTTGCAGTCTTCTTGCCACCTCTGCTGCAGATAAACCAGCCTGTAGCATGCCAATTCCTCTTTCCCGATCTACTGTTGATAATTGACCCATAGTTCTTGGAATAATGTGTCAAATGAATCCCATGCTGCCCTTTTATTGTCCGTGAGGGGCTACACCCAACCAGTAAAGGTGCGAATGTTTTAGTGATGTGGGTAACACTGAATCCTGCAGTTGTCCTTGATTCAGCACAACCCCCAAACTTTGAAAGCCTCATATCCTCGCACACAGTTACACTTGGGCTGATTTCAATGTGGCCTTTTCCTGTCCCAGAATCAAAGACTTGGCAACCTTAATTTCAGGTGTCAGAGACTTGAGTAAAAGAGCCTGCTGTAGTCACTCTTGATTCATGACAATGACCCCATGGCAAGGTCAGGGTACTCGACCTTGAGGTCACACTACATGGTGCATTATTTTAGACTGATTTAACAACGGTTCGTTTATTTCTGAACTTTAAATACAGTTCCAATGTGAAAATAAACCCAAATGAAAAAGTTGCGTTATTTGTTTGGTTCAGTATACCACTACTACTACTACTATTACTACTACTACTACTAATCTTACTACTACTACTACGACTACTACCACTACTACTACTACCCTAGCGCTGTCACTACTACGACTACTGCTACTACTACTGATGATGGAATTCATCAGCAATATCTTCCCACCAGGACCATGCAGTATTCAATGCAAACATAGTTGTCAACTCCAACACAAAATTGATTATCTTGTATCTCAAGAAGTATTCTCGGTATACAAAAAACGATAAAGGAGGGGCTTCTAAACTCATATGAAACAAACAAGATGTAACTACAACTTAACATTTAATCTTGAGCTTCAGTACCGATGAGGGACATGCAAGTAGTATTCCAGCAAAACGTGTCACAAGCAGATCCTCACTTGCTGGAATACTGAGGCTATAGTCCTTTGTTAGATCATAAACCATACCAGGGTTTGTGTTATCATTTATTTTGGTACAATGTGGTCATTCCAACTATTAAGCAGGCCTACTGCTTGGGAAAACAACTTTTTTTTCTGCTATCAATCCAAATTTGAGCATTGAAATACAATTTCCAAAATTTCAAAAAAATAAATATTGTTTACAGAGCAATTATGAAATGCATCACTAATTGATTTTTTAATGTGGCTACTAGCGCCATATTGATGCAGTTATCGTCTACACATGTTTTCTTAAATTTAATTATAATAAAATGAAAACATTTAATTGACACAATGTACTATAACACATAAACTAATTGGTTTTATGATGTGCGTCCTGAGCTGGGTAAAATTGAAGCTAATATTTTCATCAACAAGAGCCCCAAGCACTTATGATTCATTGGTGTGCGACCTGAATACATACCTGCAGTGGACTATCATAGGTCCACGGCTTTTTTTGTCAAATGAACGAACTTTCCGGTGGAAGGCCAGGAGTGATGTAGCAAACTGTGGCACATCTTTATCTGGCCACGCGGTGTAGTGGAACTGACGAAGTGTTCTGGACGACTCCCCCTACAGCAAAGTAGCACAAATGTTAAACTAAGTTAGACACGTACTGAAACCTCCTCTCGCCAAAATGCTGAACACAATACCTTATCTTGATGCACCTCTTGTAAGTATGACAAACGGAAAATGTACAAGCAACACGTGGCAAACACATTCGAAGACAAAACTAAAACTGTCCAGGCGCCTTGAAAGAGACTAACCTTCAGTAAGTGATACCAACTGTTAAATATATATGTCAGTTAGTGTCTTTTTGCACTGTCATTAAATCGGCACAATACCGACTACGCAACAGTTAGGGTTAGTGTTCACGCATCGTTTCAGACTCAGTACATTACCATAATATTTTGTAAACCTCTTATGACTGTTACGCTGTGATATTTTGAAATTCTGTCTTTATGATATCATTCTAATATTTGTGGGAAACATATGGTCCTTTTGTCACGTTTTTCAACATTTCTTAACGAATATTCCAAACCAATATCCCTATAATATTATTTCTAGCATAAAATGTGAATGTATATATATATATATATATATATATATATATATATATATATATGATAACAACAGAGTAAACAGTTTGATATTTATATCATAAATAGACATTTTGTATATGTGTCTTTTTGTCCAAAACTACTTCCTAGTAGTCATTACCCTATTCCGCAGTCCGAACTCTTTACTCTCCATAAGCTAACCTGTCCCTGTCTAACTTATATACATAGAAGTACTATTGTCCATATTGCACACGTTCCTCTGTAAAATTTTGACATAGGCTGTATAAGCCCAAATAAACTAAAGGGTCTTCAGCGGGTAACTACTCAACATGTTTCGGAGCCTTTTTTTTGACAATATTTTAAGGATATCTTGCTGCACGCATCATTAATTCATGTAAAATGGAGAATTGTTTTACACTATTTTATTCAAATATTTTCAAAATAATATAATATAATCTACCAATATCTTTAAAATGTTGTTTAAGTATTATAAACATGCTGTGTTCGTATGGTAAGAATATACAGATATTGATGGCACAAATATATATCATGAGCAGTTTTAAGGGTCCGCGTCATGGCGGGACCCTTTCTGTTTTCGGGTTGTCCGCATGTCCGGAATGCTCCAATGTACTTTGCTCAAATTTGTCAGCGTGCTAATCTAGCATGCCAAGATGAACTGATAAGATTTTGGTGTCACCATGACCTAATCCGAACAAACGGCAGCCTTATTTATGTTCGTTAGGGCCCTTCACTGTGATATATCCAGAATGCTTCCATATATCTTGCTAAAATTGTATAGTGTGATTATTTTGTATACCAGCATCATCTGTTTGGAACTTGGTGTCGTCAGGACCTAATTTGGACAAATGGGAGCCTAATTACATGTTCGTCAGTGCACGTTACCGCAACATTATCCAGAATGCTTCCATGCATTTTGTTCACATTTTGCAGCATGATTATCTTACAAGACAATGTGAACTGATTAGATTTGGTGTCACGAGGAACTAATTTGAACGAGTGCCAGCTTAACAAGATGTTCGTTAGGGCTAGTTACCATGATATCTCCAGAATGCTTCCATGTATTATGCTGGAATTAAAGTTTGATAGGAATAGTAAAGGGTCCGCTCCATGGGAAACCCTTTATATTTTCGGGTTGTCTGTCCGGATGTGCAAATTCTGATTACCACGATATCTACGGAATGCCTCCATGTATTTTGTTCAAATCCGGCAATATGCTTATACTACCTAACAAGATGAACTGATCAGATTCTGGTGTCACCATGACCTAATTTGAGTAAATGGGGAGCCCTTGTCTTTGTCTAGTTATGTCTAGTTTAGAGCTGTTCTGCAGCAAACACATTTAAGTCGAGTAAAATGTTAAATGGTTTTACAATATTTTACATTTTCAAAAACAACATATCGTACAAATATTCCTAAAACATTATGTTTATATTATGTCCAAGTATGAAAGGTAAATATAACAGGTATGTTGTATAAATGTCATATACTGGTGTTGACAGATACATTTAGTGATAATATCTTTTTGATGTTATGCAACAAGCACATTTTACCTCTTGGAAATGATTTTTGTTTTTACAATATTTTTTATACATTTTAAAAATTATATACCAAACCCATATCCTTAATGTTATTTCCATATTGTAAATGTTAAGTATTCATTTATGTGGGTGTTGTAGTATAAATGTTAGATATTGATATGCCGAAGATACGTACTGACATTTTAGTATGGTTAATGCCGCATTTAATCTATGTCCTGTAATATTAGAAACCTTTTCATAATATTCTTCAAACATTTTTAAAATGATATTCTTGTCTCCTGTCCTTAAATATTTTCATATTGTAAATGTGATAGGTACTTATACAGAAATGTAGCATAGATATTGGTGTGACGAACAGAAAACTGTGAGAATATTTTGATGATGTTATGCTGCAAGCAGATTTTTTACATGCAAGGAAATACGTGGGGTTTTTTTTTTTTTGTGTGTGTGTGTGTGTTTTTTGTTTTTTTTTGTTTTTGTTTGTTTTTTGTTTTTGTTTTGTTTAGTGTGTTTCTCATATATCACTTAAGTTTTGTTTCATACCAATATATTTAAAAATGCGATTGTTTTGTTATCAATATAATTGATCAGTAGAAACAACATGTTAAAATGTTTGGAATTATCAGTAAATACTGACAGAAATGGATATTTTCGTTAAACTTGCAAGGCCATGTAAGTGTAAAATATGTACAATGGTTATGATAGTTGCATAGATCGCACAAATTCAACAGTTACGAAAGCTTATATTTTGCTTATGCCTATTTGTTCTCTCTATTATGTTTTAGCTAAACCAAGTGATTTCCTTGAAAGCTTTACAAACTTGAATCGTCATATTATTTATATACAATTTTAGTATTTCTGTATCATAAGTGTCAAATATGTGCACATGGGTACAAAAAGCGTGCAGGTTTACAAAGTCAGATTTTGATTATTATTTTTAAACGTTTTTGTGAGCGTATTCTATTAGTCACGAAATTAAAAACCACAATTTTGCTTGAGAAAATTGTTGCTTACATCCCATGAACAAAAGAAGATGATCTATCAAGAGTAAATTATTTACTACATCGAGTTAGGACAAACTTTAATAATAAAGCCTGCCCAAAATGCATGTTTACCAACCTGTGAAACCTCTTTTACCAAAGTACGGACAGAACGCTTTAAGCAGCCTTCCAACGGGCATTTTCACTTTCTTTACTTTGGACACGCGTGGAAACACGTCCGTTGCTGTGGCGGTGTTCATATTTTGGGTACATCCTTTGAGGTACGGCATTTGATTTTTATGCCAATAAATGATTGACCGTACGTGTAGGTGAGGAGGGGGCTGGTTGTCACAGGGGTAAGTTGTCACAACCTACTTTTCTTAGAATATATTGGAGGAATCCCAGCAATGTTGTCATCATTTGGTGCGCCCATAGTTTTGGATGTTGTGCAACACAGAAAGGTTTCTACAGAAACAGTGAAATCCAAGAAACAGATGGGGTATGCTTTTTGTATCCTGTGAACACGATTACTGCCTTCCACAGAAAACGGTCTGGAGCAATATTGATGCTAATATTCAAAGTGACCTATGGATCAAAACATTTGTTATATAGTTAGTTTTCAAGTGTTACATCAAATATCTACTTTTTGCCTATGGTGAACCTTACAAACTATGCTAAAATCCTTGTGGCCCCCAGGGGTAGGTTGTCACAGTGTGTGACAACATACCCCAGCCTGTGACAAGATGCCCCCATGAAAAATTATTGTGTGAAAAATAAAGGGGCCAAGTGCATATGATAATAAAATACAAACAAGATAACATTTAAATATAATGTGTCTGCACATAGAGACTGTATGGGGCCTGTGGACTAGATGAATAATCACTTAATGGTCATTGCAATTATGCTTGTGACAACATGCCCCATGGGATATTACCATGTAAAAACATAGGTACCAAGTGTATATAATAATAATAATAATAATAATAATAATAATAATAATAATAATAATAATAATAATAATAATAATAATAATAATAATAATAATAATAATGATGATGATAATGATAATGATGATGATGATGATAATAATAATAATAATCATAATAAAATATATAAACAAGATAACATTTAAATATCATGTAATTCATTGTTTCTATATATATAGGCTGTATAGAGCTTATGGACAATATTAATGGTCAATTCATGGTGAGTGGCTACACAGTGCAGTAGGCTAAATCTGAAAGGACAGAGGCAATCTTATCTATAAGTAAGACTGACTAGGGCCACACATTGTAGACTCACTATGGTATCTGGAATGTACCAGAAAAGTTGGAGTGACCAGGAGTTTTGTTCTGTAATGTAAAAACAATGTTGCATACGGTAGTTTGATAGTCAATACAGTTCAAAAAGCATGCAGTTGCTGACTTACCAGTGGCATACTGGTTGCCATGATATAATGGAATAGTATTTACTTTCCCCTTCATACTTTACTTCCATATCTTGCTTTTGAATAATACCCCCGCCCTCCAAGTGCCAAAAGTAGCAGTCTTTGGCTATGACACCTCACTGGCTCAATAGTCAACTACAACATATTGTGATAATGGTGCATGTGGGGACTGACAGTCATTTAGTGTGATGACATGATTTTCTCAATAAAGAAGTTCATGCCAAAACTACATTGCTAATTCCGTTGTAAACCCTTGATAGCACAGGCATGAAGCATAGGCTAGGTTTCCAGCATGCTAACACTGCTATCTGTGTGTTCAGTCGGGTTTGCCAATATGCCCCGCCATATGTGACACCTCCCCCAGGCTGGGGCAAGTTGTCACAACTGAGCAGTGTACCTTTTATGGCTTGTGAGCTTTTGTTGTGAAGCAACTTCTCTCATTTTGATTACAGGTCACATGCGTTACATATGGGGTTGTACTGTAGGGACACAAAATATTTGGACCCACAATTATTTTGATGTCTATGAGAATAATTGTGAATTTTGTGACAACCAGCCCCTTCCTCCCCTAACTTTCATATATGAGCGTCTGGAAATTCTCGAGTGATATTTTTCAACATGTTCTACGTATTTTGACGGTATCCGCATTCACATTTGACCTTTAAAATGTTGTTAGTGACTGTGGCAGTGAATTTATCTGTGACTATCAAACCTTCTGGACTCATTTACGAGAGTATGTGACTGGAGGATATGGTGAACGTTCATCAATATAACATGAACTTCCTTGCATTAATTCCACAGTTTTTGCATTTCAAGGTTACAAAGTTAGTGCTGTCCAGAGGAAAGTGAAATCTATTACTGAACAATTGTATCATTGCTGTTCAAGACAATAAGCATGGTAATAAACTCAGGTTTGCTTACAAAAAGATGGTTGTCAGACACCTACTTACATTATGCACATAATATGCAAATCTTGCAGGTGCATTTTTTTTTTTTTTACAAACACGACACATCAAAATTGATTTTTTAAGGAAACGGCTGTATTTGAGACATTCAAATTCAGCATTGTATTCGTCGAACTTCTGTGAATGTCTTGTTGTTAAACATATTAAGGAGATGAAGCTTGTATATTTTGGAAAAGTCGTAAAGATTTATTTTTGAAAACACATGTGTAATCAAAGATTTACTGAAGACTGAATACTGTGTGCAAGTGGCACATTAAGAAAAATGAACGTATGTACATAGTTGCCGAAGTTCTGGGGAAACTTCCAAACAAACGAGTTGGTACAAACTTCAAAAGTTAACTTTTTGTATCTTTATATGCGGCAACAGGCAGTTATAACCCATAAATATACATAAAGCATTTGTATAATTCTTGAGAATCGTTTTTGAAAAATTACCTGCTGACAATGCACATGCAGATTTTTAGGGGTGTTTTAATTAAGTACATGTAGGGCCATATAAACATGCATATTGAGCAAACGTTTAACAATAACCTATAATAGGACAGTCTTTACAATATTTACACTCTATTCAAAATGACTTCTTACAAAATTAGAATAGGAACTTAAAGCACAATAAATAAGACAAGAGTACAAATTGTCAACACCCGCTCCTTTTGCCACCATTTTACATGGATTGTTCACACAGCTCATATCTTTTTTATTTTTCAATTTGTAAATAGACATTCATTTTTTTTCTTGTGCTTTTTTGATATCACTAGAAAAAGAGCCAACCAGAAGCTGAGCTAGTGACCGCCTGATGACACAGAGTGTGCTGCAAATATGCTTCTTTAATTGTTATACAAACATGCCAATAATACATTGCAGTATTGGAGCGGAGTGTATCGTTATAACATTTAAAAAATAAATATATCATGTGTTGCATTGAAAATGTTAGGTTGACAGAAAGCTTGCAGAATACTTCTACATCACTAAAATGTGCCAAAATGGCCTCAAAACCAATTACCGTTATAAAAATTTCTATCACATTTGTCTTTAAATTTATTTGAATGTCTTATCAACATATTTTTTAAAGTATTTTCCAGTCATATATCAAATTTTACAACTTTAGCCGAATGATGTCACCATGTATGAATCAAGGCATTTCAGAATATTATAGTAACGGTTATCGCCATATTTCTAACGCCATACACTTCCATATAAATGCAACATAATCCAAGACTGTTTTACAATATTCAGCCAAATAGTTTCCAAAAATGCTCCACTCCATGAAGGGGATCGTATTAATATTCAACAGTGCGTTATGCAATGTTCAACATTGAATGATGCAATAACATTGCATTATGCAACAGTAAGATTGCAAATATGCAATTTAAGATTGCATTTTGAAATTTTAAGGTTGCATTATGCCATTTTTATATTTCATTGTACAATTGCAATAGTGCATTTGCAGCTTGAAAAAAAAATTCTTAATGCAATTTCTACATTTCATTATGTAATCACCATGTCTTGCAAACAATGGATTGTTTTTATTGTTTCTTGCATACGAAATGATTAAAATGCAATTTCAACAATACTTAATGCAATTAATGAGATTTTGCATTTAAGGAATATATTTCTTTATGCCATAGACAATGGGTTTAATTACCCTATTGGCAATTGCAATGACCAGAAGAAAATTATTCCATTTCAATATTAACTTATGCTGTTATGACAATGTGCAATTTTTCAAAATTACATTACTTGTACTAACCTTTACATTCATAAGATTCGATAACACGTTCAGCAAATACCATAATTACATGTGTACCCTACTACCTTTTGATTTACAAATTTTATATCCAGTTTGATATTTTTAAACGTGATCATACATCTGTTTCACCTGACATTTCATTTCTATGATCCCGTGTGTAATGCAATATATGCAAGCTAAAGTTTGCTTTTTACATCATGTGTGTATAATGGAGGCCTAGTTTTCATTTTTCATTACGCAAAATTCTTTTAAAAATTCAAGTGTGCATGACTACGAAAATGTAGTTCACCTTCTGCAGAAGGCAGGTTGCAGGACGCAGTTGACAGTGCCCATCTTGCAAGTGCCCATCTTGCAGTACGCAAGTTGCATTTCGATTATGTCTTTTTTATTTAGGTGTACGCAAAATGGGATAACCATTTTCTTTATTTGGTATTGACAATGTCAATATGAATTTCTTGATTCATTTTAGTACTGCCACTGAGGCAGTCCTTGGGGAACTAGGCTGGTTAAGTATCACTGACAGGATAGCAAAATCAAAAGTAAATTAATGGGGATACCTGCAAGAGGCAGATGACAACAGATGGTAAAAGGACGTATACATGGAGTTTATTAAAGAAAAAACAAAATAGGTCTGAGATGCGATTGCAGAAAAATATAACCTAAAAGGCCGGATGAAGCTGGAGACTGGGACATCTATATTTTGGTAAACAGTAATGCAAGGGTGGGCAGAAAAATGGAAACAGAGGGTTAGAGAGAAAAATATATTAAAAACATATAGAATAATGGAAAAACCAATGGAAAGTACGTTTTGGGATGGTAGTAAAAGATCTAAAATATTTTTTCAATGTAAGGCAGGGGTAATTAATCTCGAAAAGAGACAACAAAAGTGGACACCAGGAAGCGACGGGTAAATGTAAAATATGTGCACAGGGGGGTGACAAAACTTGAGACCACTGGCTGTTTTAGTGTACGGCGTATAATGAAAGGAGGGACAGGATTTTCAGAGAATGGAAGAGAGAAGACCAAAATTGTAAGAGCTTGGAACAAATTCGGAGTTGGGGGGGGGGGAGGAAAGGGTTGCATGGTTTTGGGGATTGAAGGGTGATCTTCTAGGGAATAAGAGAGGTATTAAATCAGTACAGGACTACCTGGTAGGAAGCTGGGAAGAAAGAAGAAGTCTATTTGAGGCAGGAGGTAATTAAATTGAATACAACAGATAGGTAAGAATGGGGGAAAGAAAGGAAAAGGTGGTAGCCCTTTTAAGGGCTCCCTTGGCTGTTCGTATGTAGACTGTTCGTCAGTGCAGGAACATGCCAAGGGAAGTGCCTGAGCCTTAGAGGCGGGGTCGTGCGGGATGGGTAATGAGGAAAAGTAATATTTATGAGCTTTACATTTTTTTTTCTTTTTCAGGTCTCCTGTGCCAACAAGACTGCGGCACATAAGCGGAATTTCACAGAATTATTATTTTAATACTAACTGGTCATGTCCACAATATAAATTTGTAAAATGAAAGACTTATAATTTCGCTCTTTGTTAATAAATACGGCGTGACCTTTTCATATTCTGCTCTGTTGTGCTTATTCTGATATGTGTGCAACAAACCAACTAATGCTTCCTGTTCGCCGAAAATGTGCGGCCGTCAAAATAGAATCTGCACCGCCAAAAGCGTGGTAGACGACATTTGGCGGCACTGTTTGGGAACCGTTTACCGCTCAGGCGGTACAGTGAACGGTGCCTGAGCAACGCTGCCAAATGTCGTTTACCTCGCTTCAGGCGGTGCGGGATTTTTTTCCCACGTGACCATAATATTTACCTATTTAAAAGGAAACCAGCCCAGTAAGCAGGAAAACAGTGCTGAATGGACAACAGAGATATGCCCCCGCTTCTAATCCATTTTGCATTACGTAACTTTTCAAATTCATGGGCGCACCGATTTGCTGGGTTTCTCAGCAGAAAAATACAGGCTGAGTGCTGCAAGATATAATCCATGAATCTTCTCGTTGAAAATGAAATATCATCTTTTGTAGAACATTAGATGTTAAGACAAATGTAGCCCATGATCATTAAAAATACTTAGAAAAACATAAACACATTACACGCTTATAAAAAACAAGCAAGTCTCAATATTATTTTTGACACTGCAATAACTGTAAATGTGCAGGCAATAGATTCACACATTAGTGCCCAGATTATGCTGATTTTGTTTGCATTATTTTTCTCATCACAATAATGCGGTTGGTGAACAGCAAATCATATTAACACTTACTGATCCAGAGGGCAAAATATAACTTGAAAGTTTGCATTATCAATGCCACTAACATGTTGTGGGCTCTAAGCATGATGTGAGCAGTGTACACCTGTATAGCCTTGTTTTGGATGACAACACTTCAACCACTGAATAATCGCTCCGCACTATAGTAGCCGTTGATGTGAAACTTGGGATGGTGATGCCACTGATGGCCAGTTGCGCATCTCTATCTTAAACTCAATCTTAACTCCAGAGTTGAACCTGGAGTTATATCTTGGGATACTCTGGGTTAACTCCAAGTTCAAGCTGGAGTTGTTTACTACCTGGGTCGTTTGCAGAGGCTTCGCTCAAATACAGGTTACACAACCCGAGGTTCAACACCTTCTTGTCCCCATTTCCCATTATTGTTATTATGCAATATGCTGACACATGTCCACATTTTACAAAGGACAGTTTGCTCTGTGCATCATATACACCCTGTGTTGGTGAAGACGCACTGGCCTTAATTTTAATCATGTCTGCGAAAGTCAATTATACTCCATTAGAAAAAGAAACATTGATGGCGCTTGTACAGGCACAGAAACGATTATTGAAAATAAGAAGAATGATGGACGAAGTATACTATCAAAGAACAGGCCTGGGACAAAATAACACGCCAGTTTAATTCAAGAAATGGAATAACCGAAAGAACGCAGAAACAACTGAAGGATGCATGGAAGAATCTAAAAATGAAGGCGAAAAAGGAGTTTGCTGAACAGAAAAAAGAACACAGGAAGACAGGTGGAGGGGAAGTGGATGAGATAATCAGTGATATATCACAAAAAGTAATATCTCTTTTGCCTCAGCAAATCAATAGCCTGCATAACCCGTTTGATACTGATGCACAGTTCCACAGAGACCATGAATCACCAACAAATGAGGTTAATCATATGTTTGTAGCTTTGACATATACAAAATGAATGCTGTTAATTATTGGCATAATAAACTGAATAATGATGATAGAAAATATTGATACATGTACTATATCTATGAAAGTATGTTGTAAATGATTTAAATATTTAATAAACTAGTATGTTGTAAATGATTTAAATATTTAATAAACTGACCCTTTCTATACTGGAGAGCACGCAGTACTGAGAAGAAGTTGGCTTTTTAGTTGAAATTGCGCATATATAATAGGACCTTCTCTCCCTGATAAAGAATATTAATCATCCATAATATTATATTAAGATAATATATGAAAAACATGAAAAATTCCTACCATACATCGTTTACCAGGGCTCTTTTTGTGGGGAGCTGTGACGAGCGACGTTTAAATGACATTGAAATTTTAAAAAATAAACTACGCAAAATTTAATGTTTTTGTTTAATTCTGCTCATTATTTTGCTAATTTTGCTGCCACAAATATGCCCCCCCCCCAAAAAAAAAATAAATAAATAAAACAAACACACCTTCCACAGTGACACAGGGTCTATGAATACATACATGTATTTGTCAAACAATGCGTTAAGTGATAAACAACTTTTAATATGTGGATGGCTGTTTAAACTATGATTTAATGGGATTCTTGGTTGGTTGGTTGTAGCCATAGTTACCAAACGAGTGTTCACAATGCATTACCACAAAACATATTGTCGATTGCTGTAATAGTATAACATACAACATTGCTGGAAAGATTTCTTTAATGGGTACGCAAGGAACAAGTACTTCCATATATATATATATATATATATATACAAACAAAGCTGGGGCCTGCATATGTATCAACTAATTTATGGGTACGCATAGTACCCAACCGTATGAATTTATCATAGTGTGGGTGCACAACACAACGCACCCAGACATATCAAATGCGCTAAAGAATAAGAAAAGAGAATTTCATTGCTTACAATTCATTGTCAACTGTGTACAATAACAAATATAAATTTGCTTTTGCAATCTTTAAAAAACAATTATGGGTTATAACGATGCTCCATACATGAAAATAGCATTTGTGACATCACATTCTGTAACTCCCTTTATAGGTTTCACGTGCAGAGAAGAGCGCATATTCCTCATCCAAAGACGTTTCATCTGCCACCTCCAATCTTGATATAGAACATATTTCTAACAAGTCAACAGCTGAAGTAGCCATGGGTTCTGTAGAATCTAATGACAAACAAAGTGACAAGTCCTTCAACCGTACGACATGGTCGGTGCAGAAAAATCAGAAAAGGCAGCATCCTGTCGGTGCTCAGGAGCAAGTGAACTCACGTCTCATGGAAGTAGCTGAAATCGAACATGAAGAGAAGATGAAATTACTTGATCTGAAGGCAAAACATGCGAAGATTCAACATGAGAAAAAAATGAGTATTTTGACTTTAAATGAGGAAAATGCTAAACTCAAAAAGAGAAAACTATTGAGAGAGCTTGGTGAAGTTGAAGATTTCTCCAAAAATGAAGGGATGCATGCACATGGTTATAACATAAACAGAATTATAAAGTGCCCTACACAAACAGCAGGCCTATGAGAAGCCTTTCCCCTGATGATTGCAACAATAACCAGTACAACTACCCTTCCAACTGCTTCTGTACCCATGTGTTCAACTGATAACACAAGGGGTCTGTGGCAGCCTTTTTAAGGAGGCACAAGAAATAAAGAACATGTTAACTACTTGTTGCTAACACATATATGTATTTCCTATATTCATAGACACAGGACATTTTCAAATTAGATCCTTTCATTTTTCATAAATATACGAAGTTGGTAAAAATGTTTATTTTGATATACAATATATTTGTTTTGTTGTATTAAACACGGCTTTTCACATGGTATAAACTGATACTTTAAATCATATAGATGTATGGTCCAATCGTTGAACATGACTATTATAAATTTATTGGAACCATATAAGTTTGTCATGTGTATAATATAACGTTAATGCAGTTTGTATGCAAGAAAGCATATTACATTTAGTTTTACTTAAGCATTACCAAGTAAGGAGGTAAAAGGCTTATGATTGCTATAAGATATCTTCGTATCACCATTACATGCAAACTCAAATATACTAGTCAAAAAAAGAAACGCAACTTTTGGGCATCACTGTTAAAGAAAAACTTGCGTTTCCTTTTTTGACTAGTATATATGGCAGATTCACGTTTAAACTTCTGCAAAGCTATATCACGTATGAAATAAAAATGTTTCCTACCATTTGTCGTTTTTCATTCAAAAAGAGCAATGAGTCTTTCCCTGGTGGCATGTCCTCCTTGGTTAGAGTAAAGGGGTGGTTGCATTCCAACTTGTGCATTGTCATTCACATGTTCCGGGACTTCTGGCTCTGGAATTTTGTTCTTCCTGGCTATATTACCACAAGCCACTATGACAGCAAGGGAAGTGTCTTTGAACGTAGTATCATCGAAAGACAGGGGAATCTCCTTTTCCGAACCCCAAATAAACTTTCTATTCTCACTCTGGTTTGACAGTGGGCATAGTTATACCGCCTTTGTGCTCTGTTAGCGGGATGTAAAAATGGGGTGACTAAGCACTGTCTCAATGGGTAACCGTTATCTCCTAGAAGAATTCCATTTACTTCGTTGTTCTCACATTGCACACAAATTTCGCTGCTATCAAAGATCCTTGTATCATGTGTACTGCCTGGCCAACGAACCACAAGGTTACGGATAAGGAACTGGTGGTCACCAATAGCTTGGACATTTATTGAAAAATATCCCTTTCTGTTCCTAAAAAAGTTTTGCATGGTTGCTGTTCCCTGGTGACAAAATCGGTACGTGCGTGCAGTCGATTGCGCCCACAATCCCTGGTAGTCCAGCAATAGTGTAGAACTCCTCTTGTATTTTCAATGCCTCTCTGGCATTCGGGAAATAAATAAATTGCCCACTCAGTGATGCTATTTCTCTGCTGTAGTTTCTTATAATTGGACTGACCGTACTGATATGGAGTCCAAATATATCGCCTTCATTCCTTAAAAAAGTGCCACTTCCAAAAAACTGCAACGTCAACAGTAACTGGAATAACAGTGGCACTGATGACACTTTCACTTGTACATTTTGAAGCCTCCCTTCCCGTAAGTGTATAATATCCATGGCCCCTTGGTTCGTAAAACGATATCTGTATAAAAATCCTTCATCATCATATACTTCAAAAGGGTTGCTCTTGTCTCTAATAACAGGAGTTCTAAGTGTGATTCTTTCAACTTGTTCAATTCGTTCAATATCATCCAACACTTCCAGATAGTCAGCCATTTTGCCACGTATATGTCACAGGAACTACCCACGATATGATGTACCTGATTTTAAGGGTGAATAACTTTGTGTTCTTTATTTTCAATGAAAACATTCATTTTGAACCCAGTCTCAAACCAGGGCAGGGGTAGGTTCAGATGTAAGTGTGACTTCAATCTGCACTTGAGATATTACCTAACTTGTGCAACCCAACTGAATCTCAAGCTCCACTTGAACCTGGGTTCACCTGAACCCTGTCTCAAAATGGACATGCGCAACTGGCCATGAGAGTTGGTATACCTATGCCTTGACCTATCGGACGTGCTGGCAGCGTTGTTGGCGATGTTGGGTGGAGTGGGCATGGCCCCCACTGTTACAAATGACTGACTGTACCTTTTTGTGGCCTGATATCACCATTATATGAGTAGATGGTATGCTTGCATTTGTTAATTTATGCACTGGATATTTCCTGGCATTATGGTTTGCGATATGACGGTCTGTTGAAATCGGGGAAGTGGCAACCATTATTGACATGATCGACCTTAAACAATTTACTTTGCCCAATTCTTTGATCTCTGAACCAAGTTTCAGAATATACGTCCATTATAAACAGCTCCTAACGCAATTGTCGTCTGGAGAAGCTTTAGTATAAGAATGGCAACTTTATGTATCCATGGTTCGGGCTGGACCTTGATCTAACTTCACATAATAGTAGCCAAAATGGGATACAAAGGCAAACATAGTCTATATGATTCCGTGCGGTACACGGACAACATCACCTTACACAGATTTTTATCAGTACATCTACTGAGACGGGTACCGAATATATATTCTGTTATCACAAACTTTATCAGGCACAACATTTATATTGACAACATTTATGAAATAAGAAATGACCATCTTCTATAATATATATCAGTCGTGTTCGCATCTCAGACACCCTACCAACCATAAGTTTATAGAATAGTCCTATAGTATGTTCGTCTTCAAAATAATTGGGGCCATCCTTAAATTCCGTAACGCTCAAAAGACCAGGGCTCTTGTTTACACCATCACAAGGAGCAACGGGGATCAAAACTCGTGGTGCGACATTTGCTTCAATATGATTTAACATAATAAATTTTCAAAAGGACATTGTACGCTCTTCAGAATGCCTTAACTCATTCCATGCCAGTCCCTGATATTTGCATACATTTACCACGATTAAGACTACAATTACATATTTAAATTTCTCATGAAAAGAGCATTCATTCAGGTACTAACATATAGTCTTCAGTGGTTCTGGCACTGCCAAGCAAGTCATACTGCAGCTGCCACTAAGGCAGCTGCAGTATGACTTGCTTGGCAGTGCCAGAGCCACTGACCGAGGTCTGTCACCCTAGTGGAGTGAGTTAATCAATGTTCACAGCTCATCTCAAGTCCCTGAATTCTCCGGTGAAGTTATTTCCTAGTAGCTAAAGTAGAGGCTTTCCATCGCCTAGGCCTACTACGCTTTTAAAAAGCATCGCTTGGCGGCGCTAAGATTGCACCCAAACACGTGACACGTTTGTGCCTAGGCTAGAAGCACCAGTTTAAATTCCTCACAACGGCCTTCTCAGAGACATCATGATGCGCCCAGGGGCCGAGGGCTCGCCTGTAACCCCTGGTCTGTTAACTTTGTTAACTAGGCATCGCTTTGGGCTGGACAGGCCGAGGCCTTAATGTTCATGATATTTCATTTATTTATTAGTGATCAATAGCGTTCCCCGGTACGCTCTGGGCGTTAGCACTCGAAGTGCGCCAAGGGAAGCTGGTGAGTGGGTATGAGATTTCACAGCAGGGAAATGAACAATAAACTAACACTAGGGACAATGATGGACTCAAATTCATGTACATTTCTTTTTATTTTACTGTTATTTTTTATGGCGTACAAATGAATAGTTTTCATTTGACATTGAATGTTTAATACTTTTGAGGCAATATGATTTTTATTACATATGCTTTTAAAATGTTAAATTATGTAAGATGACCTGCCGTAAGATAACTATCACAGAGGCTCGATCAAGCAATAGAGGCCGTTTCAAGGGAGTGTTAAACATTGCTCGAAATAGTGTCAAGTAATCGTTGGACGAACCCTTGACCAGTTAATGATCACATCCAACTACACATAAGAATACAAGTGAATTAACGACATATTTTGGCTTCTTTAAAACACATATTATAATCACACAAAGGGGTTTGTTTACTTCATTTAAACGCGACTTCATATTAGATAAGACGATAGTAATTTGTATAAGAAAAAAAATGAAAAATAACAAATTGCACATAATTAAAGGATCCGCCGGCCATATAATCATGGATGAGAACAACAGTTAATTGTGGAACTAAAACTATGAAAGCATAACTTGGTGTGTCGTGGGTTTGTCACCATTTACTCCATCTAAAGCCATATCATACAAAGCATATTCCCCAATGAAAGCCTGCATACCAAAGGTTTGGTTGCATTCACACTGTAAGCCATTGTATCTGTGCTAGCGAAAAAATCACAGTAAGCATCATCAAATACAATTTTCTACATTTTAGCGTGGATACCACACTCCAATATGATTTCTTTGCATTATTTCTAGGTCATGTGGAACAAACGTTGGGAAAAACAAAAGCAAGAACGCCCCAACAAAAAAAAGTACAAAACACATAAGCATACAACCCACCCACCCACCCACCCCAACAAACAAAAAACAAAACAAAACAAAAAAGCCCCTCCAAAAAACAAAAAACAAAACAAAAACAAAAAACAAAAAACAAGAAACAAAAAAAAACAAAAAAAAAACACACACAAAAAAACCAAACAAATTAAAAGAAAAAAAAAAAAAAGCAACCAACCAACCAAACAAACACATACACAAAGGTTGTTGATTTAGTTCATCAACATCAACATATCATTATAGAAAGTTGTAGTCAGTGATGATTAATTTGTTTCAACGATCCACTTCCCAGTTTGCAAGCCATCTATCAGTGTCAATTATTCGTTTTTTTCTTTTCCTTTTCTCTTCTTCTTCTTCTTGTTCTTCTTCTCCTTCTCCTTCTCCTTCTCCTCCTCCTCCTCCTCCTCCTCCTCCTCCTCCTTCTTCTTCTTCTTCTTCTTCTTCTTCTTTCTTTTTTGTCTTTTCATTTTGTAGAAGCTGTGCACCTTATATATCACGTCCTCTCCTACAATCTTCAGGGATCAACTCACTTATTTTATATTTGTGTTTAATATTTTTTTTGGCCACATTTTTTGTATAGTGGAATGAAATGAAACAAGACGAAACTAAAAAAATAAAAAAAATAAGATAAGACGAGACAAAACCGCTGAGATCACTGTTCTCTCAACGAACTGGATTTCAGCAAAACCATGTGAGGGTGATGTGTCACACTGACCTATTCTAAAACCAAGGTCAAACTATTGCCTTTATCATTCTTTTCCTCATTCTAGTTACAAAAGTGAATATGTCAGTCTACGTGTAAGACGTAAATCCATCCTGCTCTTCCATTAGATAAATGAACCCTGCGGTGTTCGCCTTGACCTTGTCTTCAAGCCTCTTGACTGCGACCTTGAATTTATATCATGTAGTTTATCTTTTATGCCCGCCGTTTTGCGGTATATGCCAACTAATTTGCAAGGACTCACCTGGTTCTATTTCGCAGCCATATTTCGATTTAAGAGCTGGTCAGCACGTTATATAATTCTTTAATATCTTCAGTTTGGCACTTGCTATTCCCTTCTTAACAAACATCTACTTGGTGGTGGAACGAAGGTTGAGCATGGTGCAAATAATGTTTAATAAATGCATCAGTGGCTATGGCGAGTTGGCTCACCATTCAAACACGAATGACTTGAACACATAATAGAGCCCGAATTGGCCAGAGTTTATAAAATATCCCAGTTACGTACCATACCGTAGACTTTTTTGGCATACTTTAATAAGAAACGCTCAAGTCCAGGGGTAAGATGTATCTTTACAAAAGATTTAACCCATAGTTTCCATGTAGTATTACCCACTCGTAAATGGGCTGTAATGTCTCTTGAAGTGTCCACATTGGTGATAATCAATAACCCCGAATATCACTGTAGAAATAAACTTTATATCAATTTGATTTATTAATTATACCTTGCAGGCATTGGAAGCAAATCAAAGTCAACAGATATTTCCATGAATGTGTAATGGTGAAGCTATCGACCACGTGGTTTCAGAATATAAACCAAAATAATGCCATTTATCGTGCACTTTCATGGATCAAATAAGGACAGATAGAACATATTCTCTGTACGTCATGGATAAGTACATACACTTCCCTAGGTTAGAACATTTCATCAAAGTAATGTTGTGATGGAGATTTTGGTATCAGAAACAAGACAGGTTACTTATGTTAAAAGTTTACTACCTTATATCAAATTGTACCTATTATAGAAAGACCCGCCGGTATTTTTGGACCTGCATCTAATATCTGAGCAACCCTCTCCACTAAGCTTCATCTTTGATTCAGCATGGCCTCTTGGCTCCTGTGCCCATGGCTGATACTTAATTCATAGTCTGGGGGCAAACTCAGTCTTTGATGTTATATTCATATTCTGGGTCCACTGCAGGCAAAAACCGGTAACTTCAATGCATAATATTTACATTTTTCCTAAAGCTCACACTTAAAAATCCCTATTTTATATTGTACATTGCATCCATTCAAAGAAATTAACCTTCTGTTAACGCTAATTACACACTTATTTTGGATCCTACCTCTCCAAAATATCCAATTGGGACAAACCCATGGATTGACTGCCATTTTGAAAATAGTGGATTCTACCCTCAATGTTTTGTAAATGATGATAGTAATGTGATAATCTTGGGGAAGGGGGGGGGGGTATTTGAAACCAATAGTTTAATTTGTAGATATATCAGAGCATCAATGATGATAACATATATGCTGTGGCTGTGATTCACCTTTGTATCCAAATCCAAATTATTATTATTTTTTTTGCAGAACTACAAAACAGGAGATTGGGCAGCATACTCCCAAGATCCTTTACTATGATAACCTCACAAGGAATGAGGGGCAGGAGCTGACGGATCTGTAACATAACTCAGATATAGTGATCAAGCAAGCAGACAGGGGCTCAGCTATAGTGCTTGTGAATACAAATGACTATATCACAGAAGTGAAGAAATTGTCAAACACAGATCACTATAAGTCTGTCTCGGTGAACCTTATACAATAACATCATGAACAAGCAAGAACCCATCTTCAAAAGGATTATAACTCGATTTCTGCAGATACCTTTGGGTATCTGTATATTAAAAGGCCTACGGTACCTTGTTTTTACATTCTTCCCAGGATCCACAAGGACATAACCCCCCCCCCCTCCACCCGTAGACCCATTTTGAGTGCCAATGAGTGTCCTGCAGAGAGAATGTCAGGTTTTGTGGACTTCTTTCTGATACCACTGGTGACACTATTCCCAACTTATATAAAAGACAAAGATGATTTTATCAACAAAATAGAATCATTGCCATCACAAAAGAGAGAATACCCTACATGTCATATTGGATGTAACCTCACTGTACACCAGCATACCTATAGGGGAAAGCTTGAGAACCACAGCCCAAGCCCTGCTGAGGCATAAAAATACATACAGGGGTCCAGTAGTCAGAGATATAATTAAATTATTTCTTTACTCAGACTAGTTCTTACATGTAACACTTTGGAATTCAACGATGAACATTATTTTGAAATACATGGTACTGCAATGCGACCAAAATTGAAAAAAAAAAAAAAAAAAAAATCAATGTCCCCTCTAAAAACCTTGTTGTTTGGTTATGGTTCATACAAGATATACTTTGCATCTGGCCGAATGGGCCAGAAGAACCAATGGAATTCATCAACTCCCTTAACGAATGTTACCCCACCATAATATTCTCAGCCACAGGCAGTGAGGAGAAGATTAGTTTCTTGGCCACAATGGTATGCTTTGACAAAACACACAATCTGTACACAAGCCCATACACCAAGCCTAGAGACGGCCATGCATACCTACATTATAGATTGGCACAAGTTAAACCCTGTAAAACGGTACGGCCCTATAGCCACCTGCTAAGAGACAAAAGAATCTGCTCGAGGGAGGGTACCCAACACAGCTTCTAGACGAAACCCTGGCCAAGCTCATATCTCTAGACTGAAACACCCTTTTAAACCTGCTCTCAAGCTCACTACCAGCTAGTCCAAATGTGCACCATTTGTTCCTCATCACTAGGTACAATCCTGCATTACCTCCCTTGAAGAAAATAATTGCAACGAATTGGAATACCATTCATGCTCCCAAGTTTGCCCTGATCTTGGGAAACAAACAGATCACGAAGGGATTCCTATGAGCTGAGAATCTCAAAAAAGGTTTTTACCTCGGTCCAGAACGAAAGACCCGCCACCCAGGCTCCCAGCAGCAGTAGTGGGCATCACTGATCAGAACCTTTTTAATAAGGATAATTGCAGATCTTCAATCAAATGGACACCTGAGGCATAGTCTCTAGTATCCAAACTGGGCTTACCTGCACTACACCCAGGGGTAGCTGGTGTAGACATAATAAGGAAGTCTATCTGTTGACGTGTCACAAACATTATGTTTGCCAAACTTATCGACCCCTGATGCACAGACTAAGGGAATATTTCTATTACATCAACAAAGGAGATATCAACCAACCCCTTGGCAGACACTTTGCCAGACCAGATCAAAATGACCTTACTCTTAAGGTTCAAATCCTAGAACACACCCCTACCTCCATCGGAGCTGAGGGAAACAGAAGCACTGAAAAGAGAGTCTTACTGGATATACCAGCTATGCACCAAGGCATTCTTCGGTCTTAATGTTATGGGCAAATACACAAACTTGCCCAGTCTTATGCTTAAAATTTACATTTCTTTTGTCTATTTCCCTGCA
The DNA here is from genome assembly GCA_964020975.1 of Hermodice carunculata. NCBI lineage: Eukaryota > Metazoa > Annelida > Polychaeta > Eunicida > Amphinomidae > Hermodice > Hermodice carunculata. The sequence goes on along the minus strand of OZ026623.1, from coordinate 49,074,415 downwards.
GAAACCACATACCAGTTCTGACGGATATGACACAATCTGTTATGTAACAGTAGCTTAAGATTTCCTTCATGCAGTCAATGGCCACGTTTCAAATGCAACCTTGCATACTGACGTTTTTCACACTCATGCAAACCTGAATAATGAAATATTATTTTATTTGTGACCTGGGCACAGGCGAAGACACTTGTTACATTGAAAGAATCATGGGTAAATTGCAATGGGAGTCTATTTAAGACATTTTTATTAGAATAAGTTGAATGCGGCATTTGGACGATCCATTCCTCAGAGTTAAGACAGTTGATAATAGAGATAATGGCATGGCATGTATTATGATACCAGATCATGACGTCATCAATGTCAAAATACCATCCAGTATATCTGCAGCGATCACCCACATAGGCAGAAATTACAAAATCATGAAATATGAATTTGAAAAACCTATTACATCAATCAACATTATTTACAAGTCCCTTATGGAACACATTAATCAGTTCAAAAAGAAGAAATGATGCAGAAGAAAAGACTGAGTTCAGGTAGACGCTTAGCCAAATACGTTATTAGTGAAGCAACCTAAAACGTAACAAACCTACCTCGTTTGTGAGAACAAAGATTCGTATTTCAAAGTCGGCATATGTCTCCACAGACTTCAATGCAACGCTGATATTGGCATACTTTTTCTTTCCGTTATCAGGCCAATACTGCTCACATTTCCGCTGAAAAGTAAATAAGAATCATGTGTCGTCATCAAAATTATTATTATGAAAAATAAAAACAAATGTAATGCATTTGACATTGTTAATCCAAACAATTAGATCATGACAAACAATGTCACAGCCCCATTGGAACTTTCCTATTAATGGTTAATAGTATCCATAAGCTTGGGAGCCACCCATGAAAAAGATATAAGCCAATCTGTTAGTTTGACTGTTCCAATTTATTCTGCCTCAAAATTAACAACGCCAGAGTAAATCCAACAAGAGTTTGTTACGATGCCTACCTTTGAATATTAGCAGAACTCAACAGAGAATGACAACAATGATGTAGTTTTAATTATAGCAATATATTTACAATCAAAATCCATACAAAGTCGATAAACTCTCCCGAAAAATCTCCACTGATATTTCAACAGTCAAACAGTCTGAAGTAAATCTTAATCCCTGTTGAGACTATCCTCAGATACTGTCCTGCAGTTCCAAGTCTTATGACAGGTGCCAAGTGATCTGGTACAAATCCCAGAGAGGTATAGTTTGGGTCTGATGTGGTACTGAAAGCTTGGGTGCTTTTCCAATCCCACAGAGCTACAGTTTGGTTCCAATGTGGTACAATATACCAGTCCACTCAAGACACTGTCCACACTCCAAAGGTACAATGTAAACAATCACCCACAGTCCCAATGGCTTGATACCAACACACAGCTTCTGTCACTTCTTTCAGAATTCTCTCTTCTCCTCTGCCGTCTCAGTCAGGATAATATTTCTGCTTTATATTTGTACAGAGAAATCTCTAATTTGTTCCACCATTTTCTAATCAGTAACAGATCTATTGAGACCTGTCTGAGTCACCTCATATGAAAGTAGATCACCATTTTAGCTTATTCCATCACCCTTGTCACTGGCTTCTTGTTTAGAAGATTCAAGAGCCTTTGAGCTTCCCACCACACAGGCGGGAAAAATGCCCGGAAATTCCTGTTCAAGATGCTCAGTGTCCTCTCTCATAACTGGCTCATCTGTTAAATATGGTACCAGTTTACCTTCCACATAATCCCCTGCTATATGATTCCCTAGAAGGAAGGCCAAATCTTCTATGAGGAGACTAGGTACAATACCTACAATCACTGGTCCAATTTTGAAATCAGATTTCGGGTACACTTTGTGAATTGGGAGTGTTATGTTATTCCCCTTTACACGCTGAAGTAATACACTCGCTTTTTGATGAGCTTCACCCGACAAAGGAAGTACATCTTCAAACAGTGAAGCCTAGGCAGCACCAGTGTCCCATAGGATCACAATTGCCTTCTGGTCAACAACATCTTCTCACACTGACACCAGCCTTTCCGATTTTAAACTTTCATAGCCATCTAATATGGACTCAGCTACCCCAACAAGTGGGTTTCTAAATTTAGCATTAAGAATATCAGAATGTCCATTAGACATATTTTGAGGTGGACGCCCCTTTATGGTGGCTTAACCAACTGGTTTCCCAGTATTATTGGTTCTTCTCTGGAGTAGAACAACCCTCAGATTCCACATGACCCTTTTATGGCAAATACTGCATGTGGCTCGACTAAAGAACTTCTCATTGTTTTTTTTTATTCGCAAGTTTATCAGACTGAGGAGAAATACTGGGCGTTTGTTCTTCTGATTTTTTTAGGGGAGGGGGGTACCCTGTTCCATCTGGTTTCTTCCCAAATTTAGATCCGAACTGACCCTGTTTGGGTTTTTCAAAGAAGCTTTTATGTGTCAACTCGTATTTGTCAGCCAAAACTGCAGCTTCATGAAATTTTTATCTGCCTTACGTTCATCCAGGTATATCTTAATTTCATTTGCAATGAAACCTTTAAAATCTTCTACCACAATAAGTTCCCCTAATTTGTCAAAATCATTTTATTTTTTCATGGAGGCACACCATCTTTCAAACAGATTATCTTTTTGCGGGGGAAAATTCCACATAAGTTTCACCTGATTCCTTTGGTTATCCCTGATTTTTTGTATGTAAGCCTCAGGTACCAACTCATATGCTTTCAGAACAACATCCTTCAACACATAATACTCAGATCTTTGTTCTATCTTTATAACAGAAGATGCCACACTCTTCTATGCCATTCTAAAATTTCTCAAATATTTTTCAATATTCTCAAAAGACAGAAAAAAATGTGATACTTCTTTTTCTTCAAAGTTTGGTACTATATGTGCATTCTTGGCGACATCAAAAGATCCTGAATGTGCTGAATTGTCTGACCTAGAATGACGAAATTCAAGCTCTCTTAGATTTAACACATTTTCTCTAGCCTCTCTTACTTCCTGTCTTGCAGCCTGTGCTAATTTTACCTCCTGCCCTATTGCTTCCTTTGATGCCTGTGCTGCTTTTCGTGCTACCTGTGCTGCTTCTCTTTTACTCTCGAGTTTTAATTTAGCTAATTCCAGCTGAATTGCCAAACCTTTATCCTCTGATCCCTCATTCTCAAGGAAACCTTCTTTAACCAAATTGGAAATAATCATTTGTTTCAAAGGTATTATCTTGATACCTGATGGTACTTCTAAATTTACGTATTTGACCACATTTTGCCCGATCTTTCTTTGACAATTTATCAATATCTTTGACTGTTATGTCCTCCTTAGCCAGAAACACACTTGATATATTGTCATGTTGTCCTATTGTCTGTTAATCGACCAACAACTATGATCATATATACCAGATAAAATTTGTTGAGTTCAAACTCTAAGATTCTGTATTTAGACATTTCCCGAATTTTCCAGATGATTCAACCATAATTTTATTATTGAAAATTAATTAAATGTTTTGTCTTAAATTTGATCATGTTTGTATTGGAAAAATCCTGGACGAGCCCCGACACTTTGTTACGATGCCCACGTTTTGAATATTAGCAGAACTTAACAGTGAATGACACCAATGATATTATTTAAACAATAAAACTATATTAACAATCAAAATCAGTACAAGCAGTTAACTTATCTCCACTGATATTTCAACAGTCAAACAGTCTTAAGTAAATCCTAATCCCTGGTGAGATTATCCACAGATACTGTCCCATAGTTCCAAGTCCTATGACAGGTGCCAAATGATCAAGTACAAATCCCACAGAGGTACTGTTTGGTTCCAATGTGGTACAATATACTAGTCCACTAAAAACAATGTCCACATTCCACAGGTACAATGCTTAAATGGGTAGCACCAAAAATACAAGTCCTCTCAAGACACTGTCAACACTCCACAGGAACAATGTAAACAATGGCTCGCAGTCCCAATGTCTTGATGACTACACACAGCTTCTGTCAGATCCTTCAGAATTCTCACTTCTCCTCTGCTGTCTCAGTCAGGAAATTCTCTGCTTTACATTTTTACACAGAAATGTCCAATTTGTTCCTGAGTTTTCCAATTAGTCACACATCCATTCAGACCTGTCTGGGTCACTTGGTATGAATGTAGGTCACTATTCTAGCTTATTCCACATGCTTACAAGCTACATGTGAGTCACTCACAAGACAGGCCGACTCAGTGGCTCTGCAGTGACCCTGCACAGTATTGCACTCAATGACCCAGCACACACTGAATGAATACAGTGACCTGTCCAAATGTAAAAAAAAAAAAAAAAACACTACACATTTTTGTAACACAGTCAACTTATTAAGGCTTGGAATAACCATGGACTTGGTATTCACAGTTACCAAAATATAAGCCATGCAACAGTTTTATGATTTCCTGAATAAGAAGAAAAATTCTTGCATTTGAATAAACACCCGCTGTCAGAAAAAAAATACTTATTTTATCATCATTCTTTCATAAGTCTTATGAAAGTCCACACATCTAGGTGCAAAAGCAAAAGTATGAAACAGATTCCCGAATGATGGGGTACATCACTTGTGCAGTAGGACCACTTACTTTCATAAGTGTGATATTTCATAGCATTGTTAAAATTGATATGCCCCTGTCACGTTCACAAACCTTTATCAATAAACACTTATTGTTATTATTCATTTTTTCTTTCTTTTTGTTTTACTGATGATACCAATGCAGACATTTTTCAGTATTGGGCAATGGTGTGCCAAAAGAAACATTTTTTCCACTGCAAAGGCAAAAAAACACTGTCGACCAATAATGATCTGTATATAAAGCGCATCTTACATTTCCGGCCTCCACAGGATTGGTGAGCATCACGAGTCTATTGGCCTTCACTTGCCACACTGTTCTCCAAATATCGGGTACCGTAAACTTGTTTGTACCTACATTCACGATGGATTGTTTTGCATTTCTTTTATTATAAGTATCAGTAAATTTACAAACATGTCAATTGATATGGATATTGGAATGTTATTAGGAACCCATCTTGCTAGAAACCTTTGTCCCATATTGCAATAAACTCTTGTCCAAACATCAAACTAGCGTAAGATATATATATATATATTGAGATAGACAATTTCAAAATATGATTTTTATTTTGTGGCTGTCTGCTAAATTGATCCTACGTTTCTCAGTCGTAAGGCTAATTGTGAAGGGTCTGACTACATGTATGTACTGATGTGACGAGCAGCATTATTCAGTTTTTATCAATATCACTTCTCTTTATTCTGCCTTTAAATTGGTGATTGCGGCTGCAATTTTTTATTTTATTTGAATAGCCCTTTACACAATAAGATAGCTAAACGTACTTCTCAATACAACATAAAATCTTCCATCTACCACTTGTAAAAAAGGAAAACTGGCCTCAGAAAGTTAAAAGGGTATAGTGAATTGAGGGCGTAAAGCAAGCAGGGATGTGCATGCACTTACATGGAAAGCATAACAATAAAGAATTTGATTTAGTCACAATCACTTATATGGAAAACCTTATTTCTACAGATGATACCAAATTATGCAAGAGGCATGTTTAAATTGTGTACAGTGAAATAAAAGCAGTAAATATCAATTGTATGCGACATAACCTGACTAACATTACGTCTAACTCTGACACCAATCAAAACAACTTTTTGCCCCTTACTGACAAGTGCTACATGCAGTCACCTTGATTGTCTTTTTGCTCAGAAAGCTAAGGTAAGCAATTAATGCGATACTTACCTTGCGAGGCAACATAGTTCTTGGCCTTCTCATATCCCTAAAATATATGATTCAGCAAAAATATAAGCTTTTCCCACTCAGATCGACCCAGGGATATACATATTGCTGTCTACTTCAATGTGTTTGCGAAAAATCGATTCTAGGAAAACAATTTTGGCACGAATTTTAGATAATTATCGCGTGTTAGTCTAAGAAGACATCCACATCCTATTAACATTTTGCAACTTTTTACCTGAAATAAGGTTTAAGGTCACATAAGGTTGAAACAACTTTTTCGACGTTGGTTCTGTGCCATCAATCACATGTCGAGGAAAAGGGATCACTCAATCTTAATATACACAGGAAAGGTTAAACTTAAAATGTCGAAGCATGATTAAAAAAATGCCTTCTATGAATATTAGACGCGATATTCAATGTAACTTTGTTGTAGGGGTTTTTATAAACCAGCAAACGTAAACGATACAAGTCAATAGACAGTGAAAACTACTCCCTTTTCTTTTCCTTTTTGGGAAGGAATAAATACTGCGCCATTAACTCCTTTGAACGTATTCTAAAAGAGTTTGATCTAGTCCTAACTTTAATCCTAAAATTAAAGTCAACGTGGCTTGGGCCCAAACTTGACTCAATGTTTGATCACATTCGAAGGTCAACCAATATAAGCTCTTGGCTACAATGTGAACTTAAGGATTTACGTAATAATTTAATTAAATCAATCTGAGTTCGATCAAGCATATAATCCCTTGATCAAGGATTAAAATCTGGATAAAATCACGATTTATTTAGTAAATTGGAAACTTTATTTTCAAAGTTCATAACACAGTGGAGAATTTAGGCTTATTCATCCTGCAAGTTAAGATCAAACATTAAGGCAACGATTGAGTAGTTCAGGGCCAAAAAGCACATCAACTTTGAATGTAGGATTAAATTCATAATCAGATTTAACTCTTTCTGACTACGACCTCAGGCCATTTGAGTTAGACTTCGTGCCTTCACAGCCAATTTTCAAACACTAAAACGCATTTAGTTGTTTGATGTTTTAAATTTGCCCTATACACAGTAAGCCGATAAAATGTTGTTTTAAGGCACTCGTATACAACAGACCTAGTTTAGTCGTCCTTGACTCAGCTGATCTACGATTATCAGAAAACCTATACAGATTTATGAAGTTGATTGTATCGATTTTCAAACACTAAAACGGATTTAGTTGTTTGATGTTTTAAATTTGCCCTATACACAGTAAGCCGATAAAATGATGTTTTAAAGCCACTCGTATACAACAGACCTAGTTTAGTCTTCCTTGACTCTGTTTATCTACGATTATCAGAAAACCTATACAGAATTATGAAGTTGATTGTATCGATTCTTTGGGCAGCACCATTATCAAGACGGGCGCACGCCAGTCGTGAAAAATGAGATAAGCTATATGAGCCTGGGAATGCTGCAAGATTTCCTTATGCAACATATAACTCATAAATGAGACCAGCACAACCTATATATCACCAGGAATGTTCATGTAACTTACATCTACATAGCAGGCGTTGACATATTCTGAATCTGGATCGTCATCCAGCGGGTCAAGCACCACACGGGAATGGTCATCTGAGCAAAAAAAAAAAAAACTACATGTTTATTGATTTTCCCCGTGAATCAGTTTAGCTGTCATTCACTGAGCTTTAAAAAGGCTCGGTCATCAGTTTTCGATCAGGTCACAATTTACAAAACTGCTAGCAACATTCACCTCAAACGTGGTACCAATGTGCACTGGGTGGGATTCTACCACGTTTGCTTAAATGGTTATGCTCCAGTAGTCTTTGGAGTTTTTACAACTTTTTTTTTTCTTTTCTTACCCCAAAACTGTTAAGCCAGTGTCTTCGAAATTGCAAGGGGGCACTTATGGGGACATCCAAACCTCCATTCGTGTAATGGGTGGCACTGGGATTTTTTTTTTTTTAATTTTTACGCTTTTTCTTTTTTTTTTCTATTTTTTTGCCTTCTCCCCATTTCGAACTTCTTTTTCCAAACTTCACTCACAGTCCTCTGCAACTTGTTGGAAATGCAGCTTGTAGGAGAAATAAACAAATTTGTTTATTGATTTTCCCCGTGAATCAGTTTAGCTGTCATTCACTGAGCTTTAAAAAGGCTCGGTCATCAGTTTTCGATCAGGTCACAATTTACAAAACTGCTAGCAACATTCACCTCAAACGTGGTACCAATGTGCACTGGGTGGGATTCTACCACGTTTGCTTAAATGGTTATGCTCCAGTAGTCTTTGGAGTTTTTACAACTTTTTTTTTTCTTTTCTTACCCCAAAACTGTTAAGCCAGTGTCTTCGAAATTGCAAGGGGGCACTTATGGGGACATCCAAACCTCCATTCGTGTAATGGGTGGCACTGGGATTTTTTTTTTTTAATTTTTACGCTTTTTCTTTTTTTTTTTCTATTTTTTTGCCTTCTCCCCATTTCGAACTTCTTTTTCCAAACTTCACTCACAGTCCTCTGCAACTTGTTGGAAATGCAGCTTGTAGGAGAAATAAACAAATTTGTTCACTACGTGGTGATGCTCTGGATCCCTTTGTGTGTATGTGTGTCCGTGTGTGTGTGTGTACTTTTTAATTCGTGCACCTGTCTATTGACGACTGCTTTTCTGTTGACTACTTTATTAGTCCACTGGGACTGTGATATAAATTCACGTTTTGAACTTTCTCTCCAAAACGTACTAGAAGATTTATTTTAAACTTGGATATGATGTACCTTGCTTGGATTTCTACCACACGTGCTCAAATGGTCAAGCTCCATTGAAATTTAAGCTTGTTAATGACTTTTTGTCTCTTTTAGGCAATATCAAAAATAATAATAAAAAATCTAATCTGCATCGAAACTAGTCCGCCAGTTGCTTCTGACAAAAACATTTGGAGGGAGTGCCAGGCGATAATTTTATGAACAGATGGTCATGCTACTTTTTCCATTTTTACTTTTTTTTCACTTCAGCATAGATTAAAAGTATTAAAGCTCCATCGAGGCTATTGTGAGCGATCTTTGTCATTGTGGAAAATTCTGTGTACGTGTCTTCGATGAGTTCTTTTTTTTTGTCCCACATGTCAGGGAAATGGCAGTTGTATTCTGGGATACACCTTACAAATTTTGTTTTGTTTTATGAAGGCAGATGACAGACTGCATGATAGATTATCACTTATCCAAATGGTATTTTATGTGAGGTGTACTTCTGAAACGACGTCAATGAGCGTTGACGACTCAACACAAAAACTACATGACAGCAGGTTATTGAATTGCCAAAGGATGCTGATATAAACACATGATGAACGTTTTCGCAAAAGGACAAAAAGTGGATTGCCAAGAGCCTGCAGAGGTAAACTTAGATTATGCGTTTATATTTAAGCCGAATTTGAATTGAATGAAAATTGGTCGTAAATATGTCGACAATAGCCTATTTAAGACATGTGGTGGCCGTCAACATCAATCCCCGGGTACCTTGTTATCATGACTTATTTTGATTATTCTAAGCGTAAAACAGTACAGCAAAACTTACAGGCTTTGATATTTTGAAACTTGTTTCTTTTTCTGTTCACATGCTTGTCCGCCACAGTGCATGGTGCAGTGATACCTTCGTCAAGGTCCTGAGGTCGTACGCAAGATGTCAGAGAAAACGTGAAAAAAGCGAATTTTCTAAAGTCAACGATGGGGGAAAGAAGTCATTGTACCAAATAATTCATTGAAATTGTGGCAGAACGTTGTTGACACTGCTGTTAGTCCTTCTGGAGATATTGTGGTAACATTGTCCCCTTGAGTAACATTCACCTAGCCTTAAATAAACATGTGACAAATTCACAAGAAGACGAAAATGTACACCAAAAGCCGGGTTTTTTAAAAGATACCTTGTCCAACCCTTGATACACATCTCACATAATTTGGTAGCGCTGCGGTAAACGCGCTTATCAGACTGAAAAGAATCGCCGTTCATAGTGTTGAAAAGTAAGAATGTCAGATCTGAACTTTGACAAGTCGCAAAACAAAATCGACATTTCCATCACTTGCTCAACATAAGCGGTCAGAGGTATTTGCAACGAAAAACTACTACTACTACTACTACTGCTACTACTACTACTGCTACTACTACGACTACCGCTACTACTACTTCTACTACTACTACTGCTACTACTAGTATTATTATTAATAATAATAATAATAATAATAACAACAACAATATAATATACACCTGCACTTCGACTGTAAAAATATAGTCAACATCGTAGTGCTCACTAAAGCTGTTAAATTGGTCAAACACAGACGGGGGTAGAATGATGCATGAACGTATCAATGGCCACATGCAAGTAATATGCGTCCTATCAACTTCCAAGCTTGATCACATATTATTCATAATTACCCTATTGAAATAAAAGTTCAGACTGATAGCATTTAAAATCAATTTATTCCTATTGCGGGTCGGTAATCATGACTAAGGATACATGTACGTATGAAAACGGCAAACGCGATGAAATATTTTGGTGGGATAATTTCTAAGTTAAGTTTTCCAGGTCCAACTGCGAATAAAGTCGTACTACTTATAACTAACGGTTCTTATTTATAACATAGAAGCCATATTCATATTCCTTGTGAACTGGCTTTTCACTCAGGTACCGAGATGCCTAGAGTTCCAGAGGTAATATAATGGCCAAGGTAAACAGTATCTCTCAGCCCGCTTTGGGCGCAATGCCCCCTAAGCGAGCCGAGTAAAACTGTTGAATCTTTCCGAAACCTACCACTGAAACAGATAAAGTGAATCCTTTATAATCTAGTGCTGCATTTCTAGACATTACTAAGCAAGGCACAGTATGGGAAAAGTAAAGACCGAGTCTTGTAAAAGCCACATATGTAGCGTTTCTTAATTTTTGACCAAGAATTCGATTTCTTGTAGTAACATTAATGTGTATAAAAGTTTAAAACAGAATAATATCAAATACATGGTTGCTAGAAGTGCAAATTTTCCACGAGTTTGTGGTGAAAAACTTAACATCCCGTTCAGTAATATATAATGCACAGTTCGTAAACTTTCGCCAGACCCGACTGTATAGTAAGCAAACACAATATACTACAAAGGGCAGTTTTAGACAAAGGAGCTAAGAGAAAGTGACAAGAATTCAGTAAATTAAGAAATATCCTGTAGAGAAATTTAACGCGAAGGCCAAAAATACGGGAAGCTTTGAGAAGCATTGGCAAAGGCTTAAAGAAAGATTCATAATTGTAATTTCGCACCTTAGATCGTTCATATATATATATATATATATATATATATATATATATATATATATATATATATATATATATATATATATATATATATATATATATATATATATATATATATATATATATATATATATATATATCAAACCCAAACTCCGCTGGTGCCACAAAGTAGTTATGTGCTAGAGCTATCAAGTGGCTTTAAAAAGGAACCGTGTTTTGTGCAAATACCGATGTCAAAGTGTAAAGTGCCTTTCGGATGAGCTCATTACCCCTATATTACTAGGAAAGTAAATAAATATTAAAACAAAATGTTGAAAAGGTTAGTTAAATATTCAATCACTGTCTATGGGGTGTGTGTGTTTGTAAAGGGGGGGGGGGTTGCTTAGCTATAATTTTGATTTATTTTGTATCTTGATATTTTTTTTTTTTTTTTTAATTTTGTGTTGTATTTTATCTGGCAAAAAGGCGCATTTGTATCTGAAGTGTAGCTAAGTTAGATTCATTCATGATTGTGTATTTATAGCTATTTGATATACATGAAACACTTTATGCTCCCATTTGGGAAAGTTCTGAACATTCGAACCTGCAATCAGGCAATCAATAAACAATATATATATATATATATATTTAAAAATAAACAGCTGATAAGCGTGTATTTTTTGGCTCGCGTTAACCCTTTCCAAGTTCAGGGGAGCTTGTATATGGTTGTATGTAGAGATGACAAGAACATTTACAGCATCACCTAAAAAGTCATTAAACTTTTATCTAAACAATAACTTTGGCAAGGCTTGAACGTGTGCATAAAGTTAAGAACGGGACAGGGGTGGAGGTGGTGCGTTGCATTGTGTCTTGCTTTAATGTTCTAGCTCATTTTACTATAGCCCCTTACCTTAAATTCACTTTGAAATAGGTCGCTGGTAAGCATTATATCTATGTGCGATTCCAGCTCTGTCACAGGTATCATTGGATGTTCTGCTGTTCCATCAAAATTATCATTGGGCACACCGCTTTTGTCAGCCATCGCTAAATAAAAGAGCTTTATTGTAATTGGTTTTTCTTTCGGTTAATGTACAGTACCCTACGACTGTCGTACTAAGTAAAATTTCCAGGCTGCTTATCGGCATCTTATTAGTGGGTTTGGTGAAATGGCTTTGTGTCAAAAGGACAGGTGGTAGGTTTTGTACAATGTGTTGACTCGTCATACTCAGTCATGTATCATAATTGATATAAACAGAGTTGCTGATGCATGGTGAAGTATATGAGAGATTCTAGCTTTAATCATCCCAACTAAATGTTACGATCATCCAGATTTATGACAACTGGTTTATTTGTAGTAATAGAACCAGCGAGGGGATTGATAAGGGGTTTTCCTTTAAAAATTTAGGATGTGTACTGACAGCCAGCGAGGCTGGGTATCTATATTTGTATTGAATGAGGCGAGGTTATAATAACTTGGAAGGACATGGTGCACTTGACCAAGCAAACGTATCAGAAGCTATAATTCACTTAATCATAAAATCATGCAGCATAAGCTTTATAAAATTAAGAAAAGCTCAAAGGCTTTAAAGATCTACAATCATTAACATTCGTAGTGATGACGACGACGACGACCACGATGATGATGATGATGATGATGATGATGATGATGATGATGATGATGATGATGATGATGATGATGATGATGATGATGATGATTGTATTTAGTTTTTGGAAAGAAAAATTTCAAGCGATAATAGAGAATTTTCAAGCTTTAATATTCATTATGCAAAATTACTTCATTTGATTATTCATTAATGAGCAAATAGGGTTCAATAATATTTTAGGAAACCAAGTTTTACTGTTGATATGTAGAACAAGACCAATGGATTGGGACTTTAAGAGACGAAACAAGTCGTAAATCCATAATTCTTGAATATGTCATGGATTGGATAACAAGCCATGACGTCAATTTTCAGCAGTATTTGTACACAAAAGGACCCTACAAAATTTAGAAATTAAACTTAACTGCACAACGGATGTATCACTAAACCGAAACAGACAAAAAGTGAAACTGCAATGTCGCCAACCTGCGCCAAGCAAAGCTGTCGATATACGACACGCTAAGATAGACTTATTTGCTTCAGGGCATTCATATAGACGACACATGTGCTTAAGGAAAAAGGAGGTAGATGACGATGTGTATGCGGGCATTATCGATTTGCGAGGGTAACGACCAGCTATGATCTAAACACATGGTACAAAGAAAGAGTGTGAGAAAGAAAAAAGGAAAGAAAGAAAGAAAGGGAGGAAGGAAGGAAGGATGGAAAGAAGGAAGGAAGGAAGGAAGGAAGGAAGGAAGGAAGGCCAGCCGGCCCCATGGCCGACAGACCGACCGACCGAACGACCGAATGAAAGAAAGAAAGAGAGAGAGAGAGAGAAAGAAAGAAAGAAAGAAAGAAAGAAAGAAAGAAAGAAAGAAAGAAAGAAAGAAAGAAAGAAAGAAAGAAAGAAAAGATGGTACCAAATCAGCATCTCTACTGAGAATGCTCGCTAAGTTCTTTTTGATGTTCAAGTTATAGATCACGACAAACATTTCTCTGACTGAACATACATTTGAATGTACAATAGTGGCATTAGTTGTTCTCGAAATAATCGAAAAGTCTAAGAGAAGTAGGGGGGAGGACTTACGTAGATCTCCATTGTTGTTAGGTGACATGAAGGTCTCTTCGGAATAACTCGGCTTTGAACGTCTCCTTTTTCTATATGACACAATGGTAAAGCATCACAACAGAAATGTCGACACACATCATGATTCTATTGCTTTGTGAAGTTTTGTATTATATATATATATATATATATATATATATATATATATTACTCGTTGTGATGGTTTTTATCTCCAACAAAAAGAACATCAATTTTGTCGCAACGATGTCCTCTAACCTGGTGTTTCTTTACAATAATCTAATATTACATGCATATAAAATTCGGTTCAGAGAGCGTCAGGTTCAAGTGTGTCATTTTAAAGCATATGCGCTGACCAAGTAAGTTCCATAAATGTTTGAAAGTAAAATACGTTGTTATTTGTGCTTTCCCAAGAGAAGGAGGCGATCTAATTTTAAAGCTCACAGGTCATAGTGTTTTACCTAGTTAAGAATACTGAATAATTATAAGTTTTCATGAATTGAGTTTGAGGTCAGACCTAAGATCCAAACTCGACACCGTTTATAGGGATGAGCGGAAAAGGCTTTGTTTCCATATCCAACGTTCACGCCGAGTGGATTGGTTTGCAGGAGTCATCTACATGCCAAAAGTGCACAGTAACAGGACATAAAACTGATTTGGACGCAAAAGGTAATATCCCAATGACCAATCACACTTTTGATACAGTTTTGCACTTTTATCGGACTTTTGTCTCAAGTATATCATTTTGTAAATTGGAGAGTATGGGCAGTAGCAGGTGTGAAGGGCAGGAGAGGAAATGAAAGTTAATTTACTGTTCCCATACCGTATCAGGAGTATGAGGCCAACAATTATGCCACCGATAAGCAGAAAGGCTGCTACTGCAATGCCACCATAAAGCCCTGCATTTTGTTTACTGGCTATGTGACCTGAAAATATCGTAAAAACGGCAGACATGTACTCGGTTATTGAATAAATAAAATACAACTTAAAGTGCAGGGCAAAGCATAGATTCATTCAAGGTAGCACTGTTATAGGATAGTATGAAGCGTGTACGTGGGACAAAAACATACGATTGCATTTCATCTGGTACTACTGTATAGAAATATAAAGCACATGCACATAACAGAATTTAACACTGCAGCCAATGTGGCATTCTCACTCAATGATCTAACGTTCAAATATTGCTTTTCTTTGACATTGTGCATGGGTCTGTTATTATGACATCATGTACTTCACCACATGCTGCATGTTTTGCTTTTTATGTTTTAGACATCTAGATATGTCAAAATGACCTTTCGCATGCATGTTGTGAGGTGGGCTGCTCTACATAATAGTACAGAAACACATGATCCATATTCATTAATTCCAAACCAAACAATGACGGCAAAGAGATTTTAGACTTGCCAAAGCATCAAGATTTCTTTTCCAATACCAATGACATGTGAAGAAACAAATTTCACATCTGACTTGAGACAGGCAGTCACCCATAAAAGGCAACTGGTGGTTTTACACCGGTCCTCTTAACCTTAGAAATATTCATCATTAACTGCAGACACTAGTTCTTTTTCCAAAATGTATAGGCCTAACCACCCAAAACACAAATTTCATTTCTTCTGTCAAAAATAAAAAGAGACCTGTTAGGCCTATCACCTTTGAGTTCTCCCGACTTGTCAGTCAGCTAACTTTAAAGTAAAAGAGTAAAGTAGGCCTACATCGTTTTTGTGACATTTATTAATCTGGAACATTATAAACACACCCTACCCCCACTATAACTATGAGTCGGAGAACAAAGCCCACAGCACAACATAGCCAATGAAGTAATTTTCAAATAGTACAGAAACACATGATCCATATTCATTAATTACAAACCAAACAATGACGGAAAAGAGATTTCAGACTTGCCAAAGCATCAAGATTTCTTTTCCAATACCAATGTGAAGAAACAAATTTCACTTCTGACTTGAGACAGGCAGTCACCCATAAAAGACAACTGGTGGTTTTACACCGGTCCTCTCAACCTTAGATATATTCATCAGTAACTGCAGACACTCGTTCTTTTTCCAAAATGTATAGGCCTAACCACCCAAAACACAAATTTCATTTCTTCTGCCAAAAATAAACAGAGACCTGTTAGGCCTATCACCTTTTAGTTCTCCCGACTTGTCAGTCAGCTAACTTTAAAGTAAAAGGGTAAAGTAGGCCTACACCGTTTTTGTGACATTTATGAATCTGGAACATGATAAACACACCCTACCTTCACTATAACTATGAGTCGGAGAACAAAGCCCACAGCACAACATAGCCCATGAAGTAATTTTCAAATAGTACAAAAACAGATGATCCATATTCATTAATTCCAAACCCAACAATGACGGCAAAGATATTTCAGACTTGCCAAAGCATCAAGATTTCTTTTCCAATACCAATGTGAAGAAACAAATTTCATTCCTGACTTGAGACAGGCAGTCACCCATAAAAGACAACTGGTGGTCTAACACCGGTCCTCTCAACCTTAGAAATATTCATCATTAACTGCAGACACTAGTTCTTTTTCCAAAATGTATAGGCCTAACCACCCAAAACACAAATTTCATTTCTTCTGCCAAAAATAGACAGAAACCTGTTAGGCCTATCACCTTTTAGTTCTCCCGACTTGTCAGTCAGCTAACTTTAAAGTAAAAGAGTAAAGTAGGCCTACATCGTTTTTGTGACATTTGTGAATCTGGAACATGATAAACACACCCTACCTCCACTATAACTATGAGTCGGAGAACAAAGCCCACAGCACAACATAGCCAATGAAGTAATTTTCAAATAGTACAGGAACACATGATCCATATTCATTAATTCCAAACCCAACAATGACGGCAAAGAGATTTAAGACTTGTCAAAGCATCAAGATTTCTTTTCCAATACCAATGTGAGGAAACAAATTTCACTCCTGACTTGAGACAGGCAGTCACCCATAAAGCGTTGAACTGGATTTCTAAACGTTTTGTACCCTGTGCAATATATAATAACACCGTATACCGATTCTGTGTGGCAGCCATGGAAATACAGTAAATTATGTCAAAACAACTTCTCCAATGTGTATTGTGCTGCGACAGAACAGTATTGCATTTGCTTTTATTTGATCCATTGTAAAAAAAAAAAAAAAGTTCTTTTATTGCACCATGTACCATGATGCACTGATGGAACTTCGTTTGATGTTTATAGAAAAATGTCAGAATGGTTTCCAAAGATGATGTGTGATAGGTTCTAATCAAAATGAGTTTGTAATGTTGTTCAGTTATGCTGGACCTTTGTGCACACTGCTTGATGTGGAACAAACAAAAGGCTAAAGTTGACTTGCAAGTTAAGTATAAGAACAAGATCATTTTTAAGGCCATCATTACTGTTCTTAACAGCTATATATAATCTAACCATTGTTTTTTTCTAATTTCGATAACATTTTGAAAATCAGAAGATGACATCACCACTATGTAGAGAGACAAGAATGTCAAAGTACCTTCCCAACAGGTTTGAAGAGGATCCATCATATAGTTTGGAGGAGAATGACTGTAGCAAACCCAATTGATTGGCACAGTTGTCAATAGGAATATATGCATTAATCGATATGCACCAAAATTGAATATATATATATATATATATATATATATATATATATATATATATATATATATATATATATATATATATATATATATATATATATAAACAGACAAACAAACAAATAAATAAATGAATAAATCAATCAATCAATCAATCAACCAATCAATCAATCAATCAATCAGGGATCCACAGTAACATCATTCTGTACACATAGTTGTTTGATTTTTAAAAAGGAACATTTCTATCAAGTTTTAGCATAACTTGAGTAATGGGTTTTGTAGAAGGTAGTGCCTATAGTAAAAGCACACTAAAGTTTTATGAAAACCTAGAAAAAGCGCCACCTGTTGAACGCTTCGGGTCCGCAGAAGTGTCCTCATGTAATTTCAAAGTAACTGGCAGAGCGGTTTCAGTTTACCAGATTCTCCATAGAAAAGATACAAAAGAAAATTTTGTAACCCCCCCCCCCAAAAAAAAAGAAAAATAGAAACAAAATAAAAAAACGCAAAACCATCGCACCATAACCATTTAAAGATGTATGGTGCACACCCAATCAAGGTACACCCCGCGCCCTCCAAGTTTGAAGTGAATCTAGTGGACGGTTATAGAGAAGTTGAAAATGTAAAACCTTTTAAATTTAGATTCAAAGCTAGTGCTTCAAATTGTACAACAATTATCACGGGATGTAACACTGTGTTTGACTGCAATTAGGAATCATTACCGTAAATACAATAATGCAATTTATAAAACTGTGAAAGAAATTGCGTTTGGAGTGCCAGCAATTCTTCCGAGTATATATCTAAAATCAATTGTATCTAAAATCAAAGATTTGAAATTTAAAAGATCAGAGGTTTTAGATTCTTCTACAGTTGACACAAATTTACCCATGCAATAAGTCAAAGGTTCTTTTTCAAAAATAATGAGCAAAATTTTCAAACAGGATGGTAAACAATACATAACGATTGATTCATATTCAAAGAAAAAAAATTGTCGCACGATAAATATTTAAAAAATAACTTTAAATCTTACAGTGTTGAACCTTTGATAGATGCTATAAAATATCTTTGAGACAAAATGTTATTGTTCAATGCGGACCACTGTTTTTTTTTTTTTTCTGTTTCTTTTTCTTTTTTTTTTTTTCTTTTTTCTTTTTTTTTTTTATAAATAAAAGGCATTCCAGCCGGTAGCAAAGTGCTCCGTTACTTGCAAATGCATATTTAACCTTGCTTGAACGTAAGTATATGGATAAATGGACTATTCATTTTATATCCTTTCGCGGATAGTAACATTTTGGAAGCTATTAGATATACAGTAAAACCTGTCCTTGTGGACACCTGTCTACTGTGAACACCTGCTTAATGCGGACAGTTTTGGCCAGAAACAAATATTTTTAAGTCATTTTCATATTGGTGATACCTGTCTACAGTGGACACCTGTCTATTGTGCATCGCGGGCACTTTTTGGGGTACCAAATGCAAAAACAACCTGTCGATTGTGGACACAATATATCAATGGAGTTTTTGCAACTTGTCATGTTCCAAGCTGTAATGCCTGAACAATGCCGTGCATGTTAAGCAGGAAACAAAGACTAATTAACCCATTGTTTAGTGGCCTGTAACACATAATAAGCTCATTCAGCCAAGCAGTTAGGCTGCAATGCCTCAACGGATATGCCATATGTCTCTGAGCACTGGTGCTCCTGTTGAGTGAGGTTGCTTACGCTTTCTCTATCCATCGAACAATTAAGCTCCATAGATCAATCATTAAGCCTTAAAAAAGGAGACAATGAAACTCATGTGAAGTTATTCACAATTTGTACCAATAGCACATACAGTTATACTGTACTCAAAGGATAGGATATCCCTGTGGCATGTTTGTTGTTTGTTTCTTTTCTGTTAGTAAGAAAAAATACGGAAACTTTCTTTAACCCGGTAAGCCCATACATACACAATTTTGCCTTTAAAAGATAAAAACTGTAAAATCCCAAGTTAAGTTGGGTTTGAGTAAAGTGTGAGGAGCATAATGTACACAAACTGAGAGCAAATGCTGTATGATCACTTGTGCAAAAAGGCTTTACAAAGTTTACACTCAATCTCCAGAGTCACATTTCATTTTCGTGCCAGTTTGTAGCATTTAACAGTCACCATGGCCTCCCCTAGGAGTGCTAAGAGGAATGAGTTAACTATCAAAGACAAAGTTGCAGTGATAAAAGCTAGTGAAGAAGGAAAGAAGCTTCCTCACTACAAATGTACTCTGAGATCCAAAAAGTTCAGCCCCTGCCTATGGTGGACACTTGTCTCAATAGCAGGCACTTTTGCTAGAACCACAGGGGTCCGCAATAGACAGGTTATACTGAAGTACATTTTTGTCAAAAATTTTGAAATTTGTTCATATTGTTCAAAATTTCAAGACTTTGCTACAGTAAATTTGAGTCAAGAGGGTTTTGAGATGTACTTTTCATCGAACATTTCTACAAATTTTGCTGTAATTATCCAGAAATGGCCAGATAAAGTTTGCCTTTAAAATTCTTGGAGATTTTAGACTTGCCTGCTTTGCTGCTTATTTCATCTTTTGTCATCATTTTGTTTTGACATTTACCTGTCAGACTTTTTAGGCTAGCTTGTTTTCTGTTAGGTTAAACCTTCACAGGCTAGTGGTAGCAAGCAGCGGCCTACGACAGTCACAAACTTGCTTAATTGTACTTGACATCTGGTTAAAAAAAAATGATTGCATTTTCTTGATTTAAAAACCAATGACTCTCCTTTCTGATTTGCCCTCCAGGTTTTTCTGTTTATATCCAAAGATTGGTAGAAAGTTTTTGGCTGCAATAATTGTACAGATTTTAGACTTTCCTGTTTTGCTATTTTTTTTCTTTTGGCATCATTTTTTTTTTATATTCCCTTTCAGACATGTTTTTGTGGTCATGTTGAACCCCAGCAGCGGCCTAAGATACTTACAAGTTTATATAATTGCACTTTGATGATCTGGCTAAGAAAAACTATGTTTCGATAAAATATTTTTGACCTAAATGCTGATGACTTTTTTTTTCTTTGACATGCCAAAGAATACATTTACTCAATGTTAAAAAGTTACTCGAATTTGACTGTATTTAGTCAAATGTCCCAAAACCTGACCAATTATGTTGAAACATTGACACAGGGTTAGCAGCGAAATAGAGATTTATTCTTTGCAGACTTTGAAAGTGAGGAGTAGGTGTCATCATGGGTTTCGTTTAACATTTCAGGTGAAGGATGTCCATTGTTGCAGTACTTGTTAGGACTCCCCTCGCTTTGTTCAGGTGATCTAGCTACAAATGTTAATTTTACAATCAAATGGATTGAATATAATACACCACTTCAGTTGTACATTAGCACGTCGTTTAACTAAGATAACCTAACCAGTTAGGAAGGCTACAAACTGCTTCACGGGTAAGTCAAATTTTCTTGTCTGAATTGCACAGTACAATTTTAGTTATTATGTTTGGTTTGACAGGTATTCTTCATTCATAATGAAGCTCTGCATTTATTAGCAAAACTTCACGTATTTAGCTCATTTATCATTTGCCACGTTCATGATTATCTATTACTATGTGGGTTGCCTTTGCTGAATATTAAGCTTAGAAGGCGCTACTCAGAGGGATATGTACGAGAACAGGTTCTGAAACATGTTCTGAGTTGTTACCTGCTAGAGATTTAGGACTGAGCAACAGGATAATGCCTACGAGGAAGTGGTTCTGGACAAAGAGACAAAAATACTATTTCCAACTCCATCCCTATTTATTCACATGGTAATTATGTCGTCTACTACTACTACTACTACTACTACTACTACTACTACTACTACTACTACTACTACTACTACTACTACTACTACTACTACTACTACCAATATAACTACTACAACTACTTCTACTACTAACAATTATATATTTCTACTGATTCATTTAGAACCATCTTGGAGACAATATTGGCGAAGTTGAAGAAAGCGAAAACATAAAAAATAATGAAAAAGGGGGGAATGCAGCACCACCTGTTGATAAAATTGACGTTCGGGGCTCCACGGGCGCCCCCATTCACTTTCGAGGCAAAAGAACAAGTGTTTTTTTGATAAGGACAGTTTTGGAAGAATTCCCTCCCCCCAAAAAATAAATGATAAAATAAAAATAAAAACCAAAAACAAGAAGTAGACGAAGAAGAAGAAGAAGAAGAGGAAGAGGAAGAGGAAGAGGAGGAAGAGGAAGAGGAAGAGGAAGAGGAGGAAGAAGAAGAAGAAGAAGAGGAAGAGGAAGAGGAAGAGGAGGAAGAAGAAGAAGAAGAGGAAGAGGAAGAAGAAGAAGAAGAAGAAGAAGAAGAAACCTCACAGTAAATTTCCATTGCAATCCCAACTGACTTATATTGTAATACATGGGAGTGCGTCCAATAACAAACAGGTCCCTGACTTGAAAAGAATGCACTGATAACCTGGGATCCAGAATACTTCCAACCTTGAACAACTTTTTTACCCTCCCACGAAGCTGAAAAATAGTCCAAAAAACAGTTTTGGAAAACAGCACACACACACACACACACACAAACACACACACACACACACACACACACACACACACACACAAAGGAAAGAAAACAAGAAAACAAGTACATCGGGGGAAAAAAGAAAGAAAGAAAAAGACTGAACCACCAGCTGTTGACAAAATAATAGGGTTTCAGGCTTCTCAGAAGAGTTCCTGTGCAATTTGAAAACAAGTGACCTCCTGGTCTCCAAGAACATTTTAAAAATATTGCCAAGAGATGTTCTTTTAAACGGTTAAGCAAAAAACACAGCAAAAATCACACCGAAAAGGGTTAAAACCACAGCATAAACATCATCAGAAATAAAAGCAAAAACTGAAAAAAGGCAAGAAGAAAACATGAAAAAAAAAACAATGAAGCATGACAACTTGAGCAAACTTTGTAGAGACCCAACCAGGATAAATGTCCCTTCCAGTTTGAATTGGTTGAGGCAGAAGTTAAACATGTGCAGTGCTGATTGACGGAGAGACTGAGCACCCTAAGACAAACTCTGCTGACTGACAAGTCAGCTGAGCTTACATGGCATGCTATACAAATAGCGTATACACAGAAGCTGTACGAGCTTGGTAATAACGAAAGTATCTGGAAATATCTGTGGTATACATTAAACCTGTGTTTGAAATTGCTTACAACGTTGAAGTAAAATCTGCCAATGATACAACCATTTTTATATTCATTACCAGTTCAATATATTCGGCAAGGAAAAGAGCATAGAGTATAGGTAGGTGGAGTTATTACTGAATCTGCAGTTAAATTATCATATTGTTTTACCTAATATAATACCGTCCACATGCGGGACGCCCAGCGCTATAGTAAGAGAGGCATCGTAGGAATATTCCCGAGTACCACAGATACGTTTAGCCAAATTACCCTGAAAAGATTTCAACCGAGACGAATATTTTTTAGATACAAATATGGAACTGAGACTACAGGTTAACGCAGGATTACATTGTATATATTTTTCGATAAATGGGTCTTGGCACCATTGTTGTGAGCTGGATTTGACATTCCGATACTCTCAGGTGCATTATAACTTTGCCTACATTTATATTATTGATATGGTATGAGACATGGTTATTGCAAGTGTTATGGCAGTTTAACGTGACAGCCAGTATGTTGAGCTCATTATAAACTAATATAGGTTCGTGCTCGATATGCAGATTTGTGGGTTACATAATAACTTAGGGCCGATAACCATATATTTAGACTTATCGGGATTAAATCAAAATTACCGTTGCCTAGAATAATCCACACAACCATCAATGGACGATTGCAACCCTGCAACTACTGAAAAGCGTACATCATCTGCACACGACAACGAATGTCATTACCCAAAGAAAGCCGCATTGTCCAGTGATCCAACATATTTAAGCATGTCGTCAATAGCAAATATCAAATAAGCGTGGAAAAAAACCCACAACCCTGGTGTAAGCTTCTTTAAACAAGAAAAGATACACCAATATGGACGTTCCATTTCATTATTACTTGGGACTCGTAATACCAGTTGTGAAGTTAACCCAAGAGATTTAGGTAATAAATCTAGCAAAGAGAGCGCCATCATGCTAAATACTTTCGAAACAAGTACGTGCGTCTAATGTAGATACATAAGCTAACAATTTGAAGAGGAGGTCATCGGGCAAAATACTATCGAAACATGCATGTGCTTCCAATCTACATAATCAACAAAGCATCGTCAGAATAATTGATAACTGACCTTGTCTTCAGGCATGATAAATAAGGCAACAATTCTGTACTGAGCAAAGCTAAACATGAGACGGCAGTAATTATCCGCTCTATTGTGATTCAGAATAATTTTCCTTGAAATAAACACAAAAATACCAATAACGAAAAATTGCGGGAATAGCAATGTGAAAATAGAATAGAATAACAACGTAAGTCGGTCTAATGATGATGATGATGATGATGATGATGATGATGATGATGATGATGATGATGATGATGATGATGATGATGATATAACATGTGGTGCCTGGTATAGTATTTTTGTCAATGCGTAAACTGGATCCCACGATTCTTTTGGATATTATCTTAACGTCATATTCAACTTATATTACTTATTGTTTGTTGTTTTTTGGTTTTTAGTTATTGAATTATTTGGTATTATAAGTTGATTTTTCAGTTCATGTTTAGTAAACCGTTTTGAATTATTAAAACATAATGCTGTCATAATATGACCAACATATTTTTTTCTTGTAACCACTCTGACTGTTGGGACCAATGCCTTTAAATGCAGACTTTAGTAAACCCATGAGTTTCCGTTTTGGCAGAACAAATTTGAATTTCAAGGTTCTGTGCCTGTTTGATGATACCCTGGGGAGAGGGTGATTGGGTGTCGGATTAATACATTGGTAGGAATGAGGCAGGTTGCATTCTTTACTGATGATTATTGTATCTATGTCTGCATTGCTTCACAAGAGTATGTACTGCTGTTTATTTGTACATGGAAATTAAACAGGTGTGTTGACAGACTGAATTGTAATATATACTGAAAAACAGATTTCGTATGAAGTTTTAAAGCATACAACATATGAAATCCCTTGATTCGCCTATTTCCATGTAAAAAAAAAAAAAAAAGAAAAAAACATCATCAAGTAGTGCCAAAATTTCGTGGCAGGCGGGATCCAACATCTTCACATATCCTGTTCATGTCATGGAAATATGGCCAATACTCATTCGCAGGTCAAGGCAATTAATTGTTTTGGGTTTTGTCAATTATAAAGAAGCAAAAATTACTGGTGGAGACTTGTTATTCAAACTTAACATACCTTCCTCACACATGCTTCCAATGTAACCCTCTATGCATTGGCACTTATATGACCCAACGGTGTTCACGCATGTGCCATCATTTTTGCATGGTTCACCTGCGCATTCGTTTAAATCTAAAACAGAACAAAATGTTATTAATTAGATTGCATTTGTCTAGGACTTATGGAAAGAAGTGGCCTTATTGCTTCCCTTTTAAAAAAAAAACGTTGCAAGTTCTCCCTGCTACCATCAACACAAAAACCAGCTTTCTGTTCTTAGCTGCACATGAAACGTCAATAGTGTTTACTGAAGAATCACGCAAAAACCTCCTATTTTCTTCTGTTTCAATTATCAATGACAGCGTAAGTAATAAAAGTAGTTACAAACAATAGCGGCAGGGTACATCTTTTTCATTTACTGTTGAACCAGCAAGTTCTTGTGCTGCCGCCATTTCATGCTGCAATGTAACTGACCGAGAAACATTGCGCGCGACAATTATAGCCAATAATTCGGGGAAGGGGTTTTTTCGGGTACCGGGTCACATTCCGATACGCAAAAATAAACACCAATGATGTAACAATTGTAGGCATAGATGCTTGCATAATGTTATGTTATATATTTACGGCAACCGATTGTTGTTATGTGTCAAACAAAATCTGCAGAAATAATGTTATTTTAAGCAATTTTTTTTAGATTGAAATCTGCATTAAAATCACGGGATATCTCTCGCAGTCAAATATGAGTTTTTATGAGTCTAATTATTTTGATTAACACCTCATCGTACATGGACATCCCTGTACAAGTTTGTACAAACCTTGGGAACACCAAACATTTGCTGACATGTTCCTCTCAAAAGAAAGATACATTTGCTCTGAATTTATGATTTTTCTACAACTAGGTCTCCATAAATAAATAAATAAATAAGTAAATAAATAAATAAATAAATAAATAAATAAATAAATAAATAAATAAATAAATAAATAAATAAATAAATAAATAAATAAATAAATAAATAAATAAAATAAATAAATAAATAAATAAATAAATAAATAAATAAATAAATAAATAAATAAATAAATAAGTCAATAAATAAATAAATAAGTCAATAAATAAATAAATAAGTAGATAAATAAATAAATAAATAAATAAATAAATAAATAAATAAATAAATAAATACATACATACATAAATAAAGACGGATGGATAGATAGATAAATGATAGATAGATAGATAGATAGATAGATAGATAGATAGATAGATAGATAGATAGATAGATAGATAGATAGATAGATAGATAGATAGATAGATAGATAGATAGATAGATAGATAGATAGATAGATAGATAGATAGATAGATAGATAGATAGATAGATAGATAGATAGATAGATAGATAGATAGATAGATTACTATAATATGTCGACGTTCGTTATTACCGTGAACAGAACACAACATGTGTATATTCATGTCTAGAGGGTTCGAGCCCCACATTCTGAAATTTGTTATGCAGCGATAGTTTCCTTTTTAAAGTTGCATTTAAGGATATAGAGAAGTTAGCAGTGACTTTCACAAAATACTGAATGTAACTTGAGTCAAAAATGGAGTAGGGTAAACTGTACATTGTCCAAAAGCCAACAACTGGAGATGCTTTTCATTTCACATTCATTTTGTCGTGTTGGTTGCAATGTTTGTTTAACAATTACACAGGTGATCATCATAATTTACAACAAAATTTCGCTTAAACTTAATCAATTTGAACATATTGACCCCAAATCGGAAGCAAACTGAAGTTTATGACGTAAATAAATAAACTGGGTGTCAGTTTTTTTTTTTTTTTTTTTTTTTTAATTTTTCTTCGTTTTTTTCAACTGAGCGGGCCAAAGGTAGCTTGTCTTTGATGTGTCATATGTTCAACTTCAAACAGGTACATAAAAGGAACAATACAAACATTTCCAAATTTGAGACATGCTCTTTCATCTTTAGTGTGTTTTCTAATTTACAACTAATTTCATATCAAATTATATTAAAATGTCGGAGTTGAAGCCCAATTTATCTTACAAAATGATAATCCCCTTTTTGTGCTTTTGTAATTGCTGTGTGATATTGTAGCTACTACGACACTACTACTGTGCCAAAGAATTATTCCTGAGGTTTTGTTTTTTTCCAAAAATGCAAACTTTATTAGGCTTGTTGTATTTACAGAGTTATCTAAAGAAAAGTGTCCCTCATCACTAAATAAAAGCACCTGCTATCTTGCCGCATATCAACGTATTAAACATGGGGATGGTTTAATAAACCACCTGGATCTAAATCATTAAATTTTATGTTCACATGTGCTATTGTTTTTACATGGATAACTCAAACATTCCTGAATTTCTGTATAAAAAATAAGGCACTTTAACACATTTTTTTGCAAAGAGACTTAATGAAGAATAAAAGGCTGATTTTGGTTTTGTTTTAGTTATTGTTTGATTTTTTCTTCTCCGGGGCACTTTTTTTCAACTTTCCTATTTTAGTAGATTATATTTTTTTTCCTTTGAACAAGAAATAGTAAACGTAAGAATGAACGCAATTCAGTCATATTGTATGGATTACTCAGAAATAATGTACGCGATTTTCCCCTTTTTGCCTTTACACATGCCTGTTGCTGGCCCTCTGAAAATTTATCATAAGAGGTTAGTTGTTGGAGGTACAGTTCACAAAGCTGTGAATAATTTCAATTATTTTTTCATCAGTTTTAGCATAAGGTGAGGTTTAGTGCTGATAATGACACTTTAACCACACATACGCAGAAAGGCTACCCGACAAGAGGATGGCAGGGCATGTGATACCACGCCCGTGTTTTATACGGTGATATAGGTCATTAAAAATACTCCAACATAAATTTAAGTATGCAGAAAAATTATAGAGCGAGGAACTATCTGCAGTTCTGTTTTAGAACAATGAATATACAGTGGATATTCATTCAGAAATATGCTTGAATTTTGGTTACCTGTCCCACATCTGGTTCCAGTATAGCCTGACCGACACCGACAGATGTATGATGAGGTGTAGTCTACACAGACTCCGCCATTTTGACAAGGGTTACTTGAACATTCATCTATTTCTGTTGTAGCACAGCATGCTAACAAATTAATTTTACGCCTGCTATGTTTTGGTGAAATTATCACTTATGGAAACCTGGACCAAATTACAACATTAATCTTAATCAATATTGATTTAAGATTCCACATGGTTAAAAAGTGAAACAAAAATTATAAATTTAACGGTAATTGTTAATAAAATTAATAATTAATAGAATCAACCAGTCAATGTTATACAAAGAAAGAAAAACCAAAACTGTCTCTGTAGGCTTGCTCACGGTACATTCTTAAAGATTACCCAAAAATAATTTGTTTAGGCTTGCACAGAATATTTAAGATTATTGAAGTATGTTACATTTAAAAGTGTTATGCTTTATGACATTGTTTCGTCTTTTAATTTTATTCCAAGTCAATTTGAAAGAGTTTTGCATTAAATGAACGTTTTTCCTCATGACTGTCTGTATCGAAAGCCACATTCTATCGCTAGTGACGTTGAACATATTGCGCCCAAAGCTTGCTGAGGATAGCTGTTGAGTCAGTCCAAACTTGGGCATGGAAAGGGCTAATACATGAGACAGTATGGCAATTCTGGTCATTTGACAGAGGGTAGATTTAAGTGTGGTTCAAAATGTGGGCTACATTGTTGTATTGTAACATTTTCAGAAAGTGATTGCCTTCTGCCATGACTAAAGCGTAGTTAACTCGACTGTGAAAGAAACCTCTAGTCTCAATACTAAATAAAAATGCAACGGAAACCCCCTTTTAAGGCTAACTATGTAAAAAGTAATAGAAATAGGGTTTAAAATGGGAGAAGCTTTAACACGGGATGTAAATTTTTGAAGAAAAAACAAAGAACGGACTGTACATTTGTGGTTTAGACACATAGAAATTGTCTCTTCGTGGAATTGGTCTGAATTAAAGATCTACTGTTCGAGGTGCGCACAGCATACAGATTCCTTTCATCTCATTACTAACGTCAAATAATTTAACTACATTTCCCAGACGTCAGTTTGAACTGCTACAAAAGAAAATAAAGGTACGCATCTCCGACTGTCAATGTGTTCACAATGTACGTGAGATTTCACATCAATGGCGTTAAGATTTTTTTTACGACTCTAAGGCAACATTTTATTATTTCACTGATTTTGTTTTTACGTGACAAGTACATATATATATATATATATATATATATATATATACAGAGAGAGATTTAGGTACTTGATTATGAACAAGAAATTCGAGTTTGTGAAAATATCAGGATTGACTTACGCCAACTTCAATAAATGCTTTGCAAATTCAAGATCAGATTTCGTGTTTTTTCTTTTCTATTTATTTTATTTGTTTTTCAAAATATATTGGCAGCATAATAAATATAAACTATTTAAATGTTACTCTCTCATAAAGTGCTAAAGTTTTCGCCAAATCTACATATTTTCACTAAATTATGTGAAATGAAGAATATGAAATGATACTTTTGTTACCAATGAGGCAAAAAGTAAATTGTTTTGATCGCAAGCGTTTATTAGAAGACTTCATATATTTACCATCCAAAGCTTACCATATCAATACTGCGTGTTTTATTTTAGTTCGTTTATTTTTATATAATCTATTGTATTTAATTTCATTTTATTCTATTTTATCTATTTTATTTCATTTCCTTTTATCAGCATTTTTTAAAAACAATTTTACGCGATCAACCTCATGTATATGTGCATGGAGGCATATAGGACTGTGGCAACAAAATTTTGAGAAAGCTGAATATCACATCTTTGCGAGTGTGACTTATATGCGTCAGCTTGCGCCACCTTTAAGTGATGCTAACTAGTAGAAGATTTCGCCTCCCTCCCCTAAAAAGATAAAAAAGCAAGCAACCAAAATGATGATGATGATGATGATGATGATGATGATATTGATGATGATGATGATGATGATGATGATGATGATGATGATGATGATGATGATGATGATGATGATGATGATGATGATGATGATGTATAAATATCAACTGAGCCGTTTCAAGTAATCCTTGATGATGACCTATCAATTTTGGATGAAAGATTTGGTACTCCAGATTTTGCATCTATATCTTAAGGTTATCAATGAAATGTGGAACACAAAAATTAGCTGAGTATGTAGCTGCTCCCCTCCCCCTCCCCCCCCCAAAAAAAATAAAATAAAAGAAGTTTTAACACGTAATATCCCATTTTGATATCTGACTCAAGCTAAAGCAGAAGTGTACAGTAAAACATAAATAATATGGCCATGTGACCTTGATTTTAGACTGCGGGAAGGTCAGAATATGGTAATTTGCTGTCAATAATCTTGACAATTTGTCGTTAATCTAAAGGATTGATAATTGTGTTAGTAACACGAAATAAGTGTCTTTCTCGTAGTTGAATATAACTGCAGGTACGTCAGTGAAGGTGAGTAAAAACACATTTTTGAAGGTACATAATATCGGTATACAGCAGGATGGCATCTTGAAATTCCCCTCAATCTTCAAAACTGGACACACAAAATAGGCTTTTGCCAAGAAACATAGTCCAAAAACATAGGTAAGATACAAAGAAACTTTGCACCTAAATATTCCCGTTTCTGTCACTTGTCATTTGGAAATGAGCATCGCTGTGTGAAGCTTGCGCTCAAAATAGTAGATCTAATAAGTTAATTTGAAAGGCATGACGATAAAGTTATCTTTTAATTGACTCAAATGAACTTACGCTTGCACACAATAGATGCGCCCGTCCATGTTTTGTCAGCCTGACAAATACGTGTGGCGTCACCTCCTGCCCATTCAAAGCCTCGGTCACAGGTGTAATGTAGAGTCCTATTGAAGAGATAGCTTGTACCATTTTTACTGGCTCCTCTGGGAGTGGTCGGTTCCATACAAGATAAAACTGTGAAGTATGAAATACGTTACTCTTGCATCGCTTTTAATAAATTTGTAACATATAAAAAGATACATTTAATTTTTTGTAACAGGAGTGAGTTACTTTAACCTAAATTCATTTCAGATAGGAAAATGATTCTTGCTCCCGAGCAATAAAATATTTAAAATGGATTAAAAAATAAATAAATACATAAATGAATGAATGAATGAATGAATGAATGAATGAATTAATTGAATAGATAAAATGAAATGAGAAAAGATAGGATAAGATAAGAGGAGATAAAATAAAATAAAACAAAACAACAACAACCACAACAACAAAGTAAAATAAATAAGTCACTTAAATAGGGACAGTTATACGATTTTTGAATTTACCTTATGAAATGATAATCATACATACTAGATACTGTGTTCGCAAAAGCCACTTAAAACTGTGAGTACGAACGATGAACAAGGATCGTTTTATTGGCTATATCATATGTTTTGGCATTTATTTTATTTCCATGAATCAGCCACCATTTGGAATTGGTGAAGATGGAATTAGCCTTGACCAATTGTCTTGAAAGGCGATAGCTGTGTGTGATAGCTTGCCAGGCCGATATATCATCCAGAATTTTCCATTGATATGTTATTAAAAAAAAGAAAAACAAAAACAAAACAAAAACTAAAAAAAAAAACAAAAAAACAAAAAACAAACAGCACGTGACGCATGGAGTGCATATCTTGCTGTTTCCAACACATTTGTCACCCTTACAAGGACACCAGACAGAGTCCCAGAGAATTGTCTGATGGAAACCGTGGGGTGTATAGCAATCACGTTGTCACACGTAGATAGTTTTCATGCCATGGATCAAGATAAACTCGTTTTAGAATTGGCGCAATTATAATGAATATTCCACTTATCAGTGAATCTACATTCCAACATATTCCTCAAGCGCCTGTAGTAAAACTGATGCATGGAAAGTGTTAGGTCTTTAAAGGTACACGTTCTGTTACTTGTAAACTTGCATTTAATGCTAATCGTCAGACATCTGAACTTAAAGTCGAGCTAGCTGTGAATTATTTAAATATTATAAGGTTTTAAAAATGCCAGATGGTTTGTTCATAAATTCAACGCTCTGGCTGATTTTTTGAGTCGAAATTCAGTGCCGTTGTCAATGTAAGAGGTCATTTTAGGTCTAGCTGTTACAGAGAAATGTGCGTCTCCTGATCTTAAAAGAGCATGCGTATAGCTACACGTGTGCATAGTGATTGCCATTAAGTGCACTAGCCGATGTTGTATCACGGAAATAAAATCACTGGCCATATGGCAATTAGTGTTGACACCATTAGTCAGAAATCGTGTTATCGAATGTGTCCGACAGTGAAAAACACACGCTTCTGAAATCAAATTTCATTATTCGGGAAGAGGCGAGTGCTCCCTGACATTTATATAATTATGGTAAGGTTTTCATAACGCATTTATTCTGCGGAAACTGTTTTTCTCTTTTTATTCATTTTGACCTATTATAGCATATAAGACAAAAAGAAAATCTGGAACATATTAGATAGTTTACCCACTTCCACACGTCGGTTGTTGTCCACTCCAAAGTTTTGAAGATTGACACGTGCGTTGTGCATCGCCACTTTGAATTTCATATCCAAGTCCACAGGTATATGTCACTTTGTCTTTGTACAGATGTGATGAGCCAGAGACAGTGGCATGTTCAACGTCAATAGGAGGACCACATGAGATCCCTGCATATGAAGTTGGTACCAGCAAGGAATAATTGATATAAGAACAACCACGATCAGAGTCATAAGTCGACTCTATATCTTGGTTCGACAATATTTGGAGAAACATTGTTAGACGATACAGTGCACTTTTGATGTTCTTGAAGACATAATATCTTAAAGCTTGCTACCTATTTTTGTTGGATGATCTAAAGGAATATAGTCCTACCAAAAGTAATGGCACATTGACCATACAGTTGTCTATTTTTATGAACGCATTCACATCAGATCAAATTGCGTAAAATGGATTTGCAGTTTCAATTGCATACCTATAGATGATAAGGTTGAATTAAGGTGCAGATGTGTGAATCACTTAAAATGCACACACCAATCAATCCCAATATACGCACATGAATGGGCAACTTGAAAGCTTCGGACAGTTGTACACCAATTGCAATGAAAACTAATAAAGTTCGATCATGTACAACCAATGATCGGAAAAAAATAACAGGGTACCGTGTTGGCCTTCATTGTAGAGTATTGACTTTTTTATCTTTCTTATTTTTTTCAAAGAAAACTAACAAGTTAAACCTTTAACTTGCTTTGTTTCCTTCTTTTTCACGATCAGCCTCTCCGCATTGAACTATTGGCATTCCAAGTTTTATTTCAACGTCTCTTCTGTGACAATATATAAGAATTTACATATGTTGATAAGACAAAGGCAGTATTTCACGGGGAGACATGATACAATTGCATTTAGTGTAGGTTTCTTTAAATGCTCTGCCCCAACATAGACTTATTGAGGAAGCTTGGTTCGGACAATAACTTCCAACCTCCACAGAGGAAAGTGATTGACTAACCGATCATGAATTGACCTGAGAATGTCCCATTTTTATTTAAAATGTTCTGCTCTCTCACTATCACACTTTAAAGACCGTCTTTTCAAACATCATATTTGGAACTACATTAAAATAAAAAAAAAAGAAAAGAAAAAAAAAATTTCCCTGAAGCTATTTGTACACATCCTTCGCAGCCTATGACAATTTTGACGACATCGTTTCACACCGGTCAGACTTGCTTCTATCTACTGCCAAATAATTTCTACCGTTAGAGAAGTCGCCGTAAGACGCCTTTGATCCCCACCGAGATAGAAAGGCTTATTCGTTTCCGCAATTGGGCACGGAAGCGTCTGAAGAATATAGCTAATATGGTACGTCCATTATACATTTTAGATTTTCATGAAGGTCAAAAAGTTTTACCAGTTTTACATGAAATCCCGTCACCATGCCTTCAACAAAATCCGAAACTCAATGTCACCTTGTTTTGCTAAATTACTTTCTGTAAAGGATGATAACGAATTAGATCGAAAAAAAAATAGATAAATAAAAAAATAAATTTCAAAAAAAAAAATAAAAAACAAACAAACATAAAAACCAAAATGGTGGAGCTTATCTAAGTCTGTAAAGGTTGGTAACGAATTATATCTAAAACAATGATGGAGCTTAAGAACGTCTGTCCTCAGATCTAAAATCGACCAACATATTTCTCCAATTGTTGAAAATGATGAAACTATATCTTGCAATGTTAAAAATATATGACTTTTACAACTGGGATTTTACAAGTCAATGCACAACTTCTTCCGACATCGACTCCCCTCAAATGCCTAAATTTAGTCACCGTACCAAGTGCAGATCAACTGAAACCACGTTACATATGGCGGATATTTGAAGGTTTTACTGTCTCTAAGAATTACTTCTGCAACCGGGCCTGACAATATATCTTTCTGAAGAATACTGTTCCCTCCATTTGTAATCCTCTTACAAAAATATTGGAACTTTCTGTTAATCAAAATTACTTTCCCTAATCCTGAAAAGGTTCCAATAATTGTTCTGTCTTTAGACAATGCAACAGACAAATAAAAGTAACTATTGGTCAATATATTTGTAATGTTTCTTAAGTCTTTGAACGCCACAATTCAAAGTAAACAATCTGCAAACATTTCAAAACTCAGCTGGGTTTCAAGGCAGGCGACTCGAAAATCAATCAACAAAATGAGCGGTTTGGCATATCCTACCATCTCGTTACTTGGTTCGAAAGCTCTCTTTCTATTCACCGCCAAAGAGTTAGCATTCATGGTGAATCTTCTGCCTGGCTTCCTATCTAGGCTCGGGTGCTTCAGGGTTCTATCCTCTGGCCCGTTCTATTCTTGATTTATATAAATGACCTAGTGGTGATTCCCACATGTAAAGTAAGATTGTTCGATATTCAACGCCATCAAATCATTATCTGTTATATTTTCTGTGAAACGCGTGAAACTTAACCTCTTGCTGTTTTCTTGGGTGGGTCTCCAATTCCGGGGAGAGATAGTCATAGACTTTCCAGTACATGTATCACCTTGAGTCGTGACTTATTTTGGTGCATACACGTCACACGGATTATCAATAAAACAGGTCAAAGAATGTCTTTAATGTTGAGGCTTAAGTTTAAACTATCACGCAAATCCCTAGTCAAACTGTATTGTTCTATGATCCTTCCAGTTATTGGGTACGGTTTTGTATTGTTCTGCAACTGTGGTAAAGGGGTGTCTGGTCGGTGTGTATCGATTCAGTATATTGCCGCTAAAATGTGTACTGCTGCTTTGAAACATACGTCACATGTTAACTTACTTCGTGAACTCGGGTGTTCAGCTATTGCAGACAGACACAGACACTTCAAGCTTGTCCTCTTTTACAAAATGAACCACAAACTGACTCCTTCCTATCTCTCTTACCTAGTACCACGTGCTCCTGTTGGTAGTACTCTATGATGTACAATGTCAATGCGCCCCATTAGATGTAGAACATCGCGCCTGGGCAACTCTTTTCTCCCAGATGCTACTAAACAGTACAATAACCTTCCTTCCGACATTAGAGGTTCGCTTACCTTACAAATATTCAAATGCAATTTAAAACTACTCTTTGAGCAAAAGACAATGTTCCTGCGTTATACTATCATGGTGGCAGATTTGACAGTATTTACAATACGCAATGACGCCTGGATTCTCTAGATTAAGCTTTGATCTTCACAAAGTTAACGTCCTTCATGACCCACTCTGTGCTTGTTTTTATCCCACTGAAGACTTCAAGCATTTTCTTCTCTTTTGACCCAATTGCATCGCTTAGAGAAACAAATGACTTGATACTGTTATTCTTTTAATTGCTCCGGGGTGTAGCCCTCATTTTATAGTCCATATTTGTGGTGATATGTTAGTAGTAGTATACCTCCGTGGCAGTAACGAGCTTTCAAGGTGCCGAAATATCAAGATTAGTGATGCTTTTCAGCTTTACATAATATGTACCAGGCGCTTTAACTACACAATGTTTCGGTAACTGTAATTCATCATTTATTTGGACTATGCACATTTATTTGTATGACACTCTCTCTCTCCACATTGCGTAAATATTGAACTCAATTTCATACTGGCTCAATTTGTTTCTTGTATGTAATCAAATCCCGATATTCGTACTGCGATGCCACTAATATTATACATTTGCAACATTTCTGTTGTCCACTGTGTCGTGTACATACCTAGTGTTTGCCCCCATGTTCAAGAGAAGACATGCATCAGTCATCTTGATGGACCATAGAGCAGATTAAATTAGTACATCTAAACTAAAATTGTAATATTTTCAATTCTCACATAATCCAAGAGGAAGGAATCACATTATTGCAAAGCTGCAATTATCAATTCTGCTATGTTACACCACAACAGAAGAATGGTCAAAGGGAGTCAACAGGGATGTTGCAATACTCTTTGTGTAGCCTCTGAAATGCATTGGCGACTTCAAAATCTTATATGATCCCCAGCCGTCAAAGCTGTCCCCATTTAAGTGCACCTGTCAGCTCCTTTCAGCGACTCCACATACCAGAAAAGTGATTGAACTTGGCGTAGAGTGTTCTGCCGGAAGCCGGGTCAGGGAGAGGCACACATTTCTCAAGGGGAAAAAAAAACACTTCTTGGTGGCATGCTTTTTGGGTGGGGTCTTTTCAGGCCTATATTAGATGCTGCTGTTTTGGACAAGATTAGCCACGTGTATCACGGCCATTCACTGTGTGAAAATACTGTTTTTTCTCCCTTACATTGACTTGCCAACAGTAAATAAGCCAACTGAGACATGTGTAACTCATTGGATTGATCACTCACTTCCACAGATCGGTTGTTGTCCGCTCCAGCCTTCGGAAGATAGACATGTGCGTTGTTCATCGCCACTTTTAATTTCATATCCAGATATACACGTATATGTCACGTTGTCTCTGAACAGATATGTGCCAGACACAGTGGCATGTTTAACATGTCCAGGATGACCGCATGTAATCCCTGCATATGAAGTTGGTAAAGAATAATTTAGATGTAAGCAACCCAAATCCGTAAAAGATTGACTGCATCAGTTTCTTGAGAACACAAATTATGGTGCCCCGGTATGCAGAATTCAACTCCGTCAATAAATAGAGCAAAGAGCCTCATACTGGGCAAACAAGTCATATACATATATATATATATATATATATATATATATATATATATATATATATATATATATATATATATATGTGTGTGTGTGTGTGTGTGTGTGTGTGTGTGTGTGTGTGTGTCTATATTCTGGGGAACTTCGATAGAAGGACGACAGCGTTTGTGATATTCAGAATGATATATCTTTATGTTTAACGAATTGAATTTTGACCTTACAGCTGTCTATCTGTAGAAAGACAGGATTAATATTATTTTCAAGCATTCACATCAGAGCAAATAGGGCACTAAATATTGCGATATTTGTTGAATGCCTATTGTAGGTGATAAGGCTGAACAAAGGCGTAGATGTTTAGATAATTTAAATTTCTATATTTATCAATATCACCGAACCCGCATGAACAGGTAACTTGAAATCTTGATAGAGTTCTACACCAATTACAACAAAAGCAGATATGTTTTATGCAGCCAGTGATCGGAAAACAGTCACACGGTTCCGTGTGGGCCTCCATTCTGCAGTGTTGACTTTTAAAGTTTCTTATTTCGTCATAGAAAACTGACAATTTTAAACATTTAACATGCTTTGTCTCCTTCTTTTTACGATTGGTCTCTTAACATTGAACTATTGGCTTTTGAAATTAACTATTTTAACATAGCTTCTGTGACAATATTTATGTAATGGCATATTTTGATAGGGCAAAGTCAGTATTTCAGAAGAAGTTATGATATTATTGTATTAACAGAAGCTTTTTCAAACACTCAGCTCCGACAATAATAGTAAATGAGCAACCTTCATACACATGGTTTGGGCAACGTTTACAACATTTGTCAAGGAAAGTTGTTGACCTAGAGATCATGAAGTGACATGTAAATTGTACCATAATGTTACATAGTAACCAAAGAATGACCAATCAAAATTAAGAACGAGATTTTCAATACTGTTATTACAACCTCTTTAATGTATAAAGACCTCCCGTTCCCCGGCAGACAACACTGTCGCCATTTAGGTGCACTTCACGGGTCTATTCAGCAACACGCCATTATGAAGTGCACACACACACACACACACACACACACACACACACACACACACACACACATTTTTTATGGCAAGAATGTTTTCGGTAAAATCACTGTGAACGGCAATTATTACTAATACTTGAGCATAAGCAAATTTGTTGAAAATAAATTCACTGAATTAAAACACTCCAATGCAGCTATTAAAGTAATCCTGATGACATCAGCAACATGTGAAAGGTTATAGAGGTAAACTCCCCAACTTGTTGTGATGGAGTACCATTGTTGTTTTGAAATGGAGCAAATGTTCTATGTTGCGTCAATGTTTTGTTAACATATGCCAATCACATGCACGTCAGTAGTGTTTTTCTGTAACGCTTCTGAATCTTTCATCTTTATTGTTTACAGAGTTTATTTTGCTGAAGACCGGAAATGGCATTTGAATAACGTACCTCTCTAGATTATAAAAGAGTTAGACATGTCAAGTGTAACATAAACTAGGGATTTGAGCTCCCAGCCTCATATGGCCAGCAAAATTACAAAATCAAGAATGAGCATGTTTGTGTTTGTTACCTTGGGCTGTCCTAAGATGGCAACGCCTAAATTTGAAAAATCGACCGGTTGCCCTCACTGCCATATCGTTTGTGTTGTATCAAATTGAGCTATAGATCTATCAATAATAAAAAGGCGTTCAATTATTGGATTAGGTAAACAGACTCGCTTGACTCCCCTTTTTCGAGTTTGGCACATTCCAGATTTCACTCAGTTTATATCCATGTCTTGTAAAATTATGATTCCGGTGAAACATATCATGAAGCGATTGTACATTATGATTTCAAGCTTTGGATATTGTTTATTATTTAACTATCTACCTGTCCTTAATAATTTTGATTGCTTTATGTGTGTATTCTATTTCCCCATTCCCTGGAGCTGAATTACGTACTATTATAGCTATACATTAGTAGGTATAATCGTTGTAAGCGGCCATTTCCTTCTAACCAAAATAAGAAATCTACGCGCGCACACACACACACACACACACACACACACACACACACACACACACACAAACACACACACACACATATATACATAACGGGGAGAAAAGCCAAACACTGGAACAAAGGGAACATCACAGTTTTGCTACGATCTTTCATGTATTACAAATTGCTGTTTTCGGTACGATTAGTCATGGATCTTACCGTTATTAAATCTGAGGATTTATTTTTTTCTACTTTTCTTAAAGCAACTAAGACAACTTATTGGAATGTTCACCCACGTCCACACGTTGGCTGCAGTCCACTCCATGATTTTGACGGTAGACACGTGCGTTCTACATCACCACTTTGATTTTTGTATCCAAGAGCACAGGTATATTTCACTTTGTCTTTGTACAGATATGATGAGCCAGAGACAGTGCCATGTTCAACGTGTCCAGGATGACCGCAAGAGATCCCTGCGTGATTGACATAAGAGCATCCATAGTACATAATCAGGGTTATAGATAGAGCGTTTATCTTTGATGAGGAAAGAAATACTGGTGCATCGATATCCAGAATTCATATCCTTCAACACCCACAACCAAAAGCCTCTTATATGTAAATATATATATATATATATATATATATATATATATATATATATATATATATATATATATATATATATATATATATATATATATTTACATAGATATACATATATATGTATATATATGTATGTATATGTAGATATATATATATATATATATACATATATATATATATATATATATATATATATATATATATATATATATATATATATATATATATACATAGTAATAAAGAAGAAGTTAATTCCAGCATACAGATATGTTGAGCAAGAATTTTGTTACGGGCTTCCACCTGTTTACTGGAGCATGACATAAACATGACTATACGTGTATCAGAAATATACAGATAAAGCTCCTCAATTTTATGTTGTATACAGCCAATGATATGGTGTACAGTGATAATTTCACCACGCCCTCAAATTTTGCTGTGACACTTTATGGTCCCCTTTCTACTTTAATATCCAAGACAAGAAGCCAAAGGTATTTTTCGAAAAAAAAGAAGGAAAAAGACCCCCCCACACACACACACACATACACACATGAACAAAATAAAGCGGAAAAAACCCAAAAGATTTGGGTCTATCGCCGAAGCCAGACCGCAGTTTCTAGTGTTTCTAATAAATAGAACGTTTCATTTCCCCAACTAAGGTTCCACCCCGTGATGCACACGAACGCGGAACATGCCATACGTGTTTACACATTACATTATTGTGGCTATAGCATCCTTTCGAAACTATAATTATACATCGTTCCAGCAATATTTACAATAAGTTGTATTTTCTTTATGGAAAATAAGAAGTTCAGGAAAAAGTAGATAAGATTTCGTTCAATTCCTGCAGAATAAAATGTTATTTAGGCCATAGGCTTAAATTAAAGTTTATACTGACAGTTATGCGCTCATTCATATCGCCGTCTTTTCTGTACCAGCAGCTGGTTTTTCTCTGTGTACAGTGTACATGTTATCGGTCTTCCTTGGTGACACCAGATCGGCATATTCCAAATTCTTATGCTCGTTTAGGCCGCAATTCAGTTCCAGGGGTGTGTGCGGTGGACGATCCTTCCATTTCTGTGCTATACACTTTGGGTTTCTTGAAAGAAACATTAACAATGGGAAAAAATCAGAACAGTCCACGCAGAAGAAACGCAGCCAGGGTTTCTCAGACCAAATCTTTAAACGGTGCACGAGGGAAAGGTGTTTCCTCGTGGAATGTCAAGAGGTTAAAAACTGAGCTGAAAAACATCGGGATCAGTGTGCCTGACGGTTTAAGTCCAGCAGTATTGCGCCAATTGTATGAAGTCAACAGCAACGAAACGCAGGTATCCGACCGCAACGTGAACAGCACACCCCACGCCATTCCACCTATGCCTGAGGTTGACGTTCCACCTGCGGACCTGGGAACAAAGCAAGGCCATGAACGTGGTAGTGACGACCACAGCGTGCTTGACCATCCCGTCAACCGTGTTTCTATGGCCCGAGAATTCACGTTGGCTACAGCCTCCTCAAACTTGCACCAAGCCGGTCAGCGTACCCAACCTTGGGGCCCATGGCAGATGCCCCTCGCCACGATACCAGGCCACGCGGCAGACCTCCAGGGCAAGCTCACGACTCAGCCTTCTGCTCGATCTTCATTCGGAGTTCCCTCGGACTCTCTTCCGTATGTGGAAACGGTACCGGAGGCTTTGCGATCAAAGATCATTGAAGGCAAGGACATTAATCTCGCCTTTACTTCTAGTACCAGCCACCGAGCTAGGCGAATTACGTCAGCTCGAAGTTTCCGGCGGCCAAGGTTTGTTAAAACCGGTATCACTCATGGACAAACGTATGCAAAGAAATCTAACTCTGAGTGAATTTCTGGTTGCATTCACGAAGTTTAAAAGCATCATGTGTGAGGTTTATCCATACCGCAGACCAGAATTGGATGCCTACGAACGCGACATCATTGAAATGGCTTCACGTTATGGTGGGACCAGGTTCTACGAATACCACAAAGCTTTTTCCGCCAGGGCAGCTGCACTGTTGCAACAATACAATATCAAAGTTGACTGGTCGTGCAGAGATAACAAGTTATTTTGTTCGTACTTCGCGGGGTGTAAGCTAGTATCTTGTGAAATTTGTTCTAGTATAGAGCATGCTACTGACATGTGCATGCAGATACTTCAACCTTTTAACCAGTCTTTCCATCGTAAAAGGCAAACGGGTCTGGGATCCCAATTCGGGGCAGATATGCGTAGCCAGAGCAAGTTTATGTTTGGCGGCAGAGAAGTATGTAACAACTTTAACGCCGCACGAGGCTGTCAACGTAATCCCTGTAAATATCTGCACATTTGCAAGCTTTGCAAAGAAGATCATTCTCAAATTCTATGCCGCCTTGTCGTGAAAAGATCTGAAAAAGGTAATGTTCCTAGCGAGCAAGCAGCTGAATCATTAAAGAGCGCTGAGAACAAAAGTCAGTGTAAACTTCAAAAGCAAGTTTGTTCCTGCTTTGACTACCCAGTGCCACTTTGTGCCTGGATAATTTGCGAGCGTCAACCGCAATCAAAATAGAACAACTACAGAAGGAGTTGAAGGATCACCCCGATCAAAATTTCGTGCGTTTTCTTGTTTCTGGCCTCACTTTTGGTTTCCATACAGGCGTAAGTACATTGCCTACGCAAAGTATAGAATGCAAAAATTTACTTTCAGCAAGAAGTAACCCATATTTCGTTTCCGATTCATTAGCATCTGAGGTTCAGAACGGGTACATAATTGGTCCTTTTGACAAACCTCCGTTTGAACTGTATCGGGTTAATCCTATCGGGGTTGTCGAGGGTAAATATTCTGGTAAGAAACGCCTGATCATTGATTTATCTGCCGCTCACGACGACCCAGATAATCCTAGCCTGAACCAGTTGATTGACAAGGATAGCTACTCCCTTTCATACGTGACAGTTGATGATGCTATTCGGGTCATAAAAACCTACGGAAGGGGCTCACTTTTGTGTAAATTCGATATCAAGGACGCTTTCAAACAAATACCTATACACCCTTCTTTGTGGCCATAGTACGGTGTCAAATGGAAAAATAGGTAGTCTGGTTCAGAAGAATATTATTTTAAGACACGTCTGGCTTTCGGCAGCAGGTCAAGCCCTAAACTGTTTAATTCGTTGTCACAGGCTATTTGTTACATAGCAAAGTACAATATTCTATTGATTGTATTTTGCATCTTCCCGATGATTTCGTCACTATTGACAGACCCGATACATTGGCGGATCGCACCATGGCGGTCATGACTTTGATTTTTAAGAAACTGTGCATTCCATTGGCCGAACACAAAACCGCAGGCCCTACCACCCAAATTGAATACTTAGGTATCACTTTGGACACATTAAAGATGGAAGCTAGACCCCCCAAAAACAAATTGGAGCGCATAACCTAATTAGTCATGCAGTTTTCTGAAAAGAAAACTTGCACAAAATGGGAGTTGTTGAGTCTGCTAGGGCATTTGCATGATGCATCACGTATAATCTTGCCTGGCAGAAGTTTCGTTTCTCATCTAATACATTTGTCCACCACCGTTCCCGAACTACGCTATCACGTATCTTTAAACACGCAGTGTAGGGCGGACTTGTGCATGTGAACAACTGTCTTGAGCTTATGGAATGGACTTTCTATGTTCTATGACGATCATGTCACCTCATCCGCGGACCTTCACCTATTTTCAGACGCTTCATCAGTAAAGGGTCACGCTGTGTATTTGCAAGGTCACTGGTATCAATCGCGCTGGGACGACCTTATTCTAAGTAACCTTACACAAAA
Organism: Hermodice carunculata; assembly: GCA_964020975.1. Classification (NCBI taxonomy): domain Eukaryota; kingdom Metazoa; phylum Annelida; class Polychaeta; order Eunicida; family Amphinomidae; genus Hermodice; species Hermodice carunculata. The sequence continues at coordinate 49,031,154 of OZ026623.1, read as the reverse complement.
TGATGAATTGTCCATGGCATTCATGGAACTCTACCCCATTGTTGCTGCAGCAGTACTGTGGGGCCACCAATGGGCTGGAAAACGCATTGAGTTTCATTGCGATAAGCAAGCTACGGTCTACATTATTAATAAAGGTCGTTCAAAGTGCTTAAAGATTATGCCCCTAATGAGAAGATTAACATATATATCTGCCACCCATTCCTTTGTGGTTCTGGCTACATGATCGCATCGCGCGCGAATGGGATCGCGGACGCGCTGAGCAGATTTGATAATGTTCTTTTTCGCCAGTTGGCGCCCCTTGAAGACCCCTCCCCCTGCCAGTGCCCGGAACCCTGGGAGCTGATGTGGCCTTGAGTAGAGCGGTGAGAGAGATATGGAATTCGTCTGTGAACACAAATACCCAGGCTGTATATAACGCGGGCGCAAAAAAACTTTGTCCGGTTTTTGTCTATGTATAATATATCACAAGGACAGCATCTCCCCGACGTGACAGAGGAAGTACTGGTTCATTACGTTGCTCATTGTCACCACATGTTACACCTAAAACATTCTACTATTAAACTTTATTTAGCTGGCATTAGACGGGCTTATATTGCCCAAGGCCGTGCAGACTCCTTGTGCGGACAAGTTGGGCAGCCATACACCAGGCTGCTCCATATGTTGCGTGGAATTAAGAAGTTACAAGGCACTGTCACCTCACTTCGATTACTTATAACGGTCGATATACTGAGACAGAATTGCACAGCACTTAATACTGGTGTGTACGGCCCATATGTTGACTCATTAATGAAAACAGCATGTATCGTAGCCTTCTTTGGATTTCTGAGATGTGGAGAATTCACGTCTCTTGACGGAAAGTTTCAACCAGAGTTACGTTTGTGTTTTAAGGACATTCGACCACTCCCGACGAGAGATGGCTATGCCCTAACTCTAAAGGCCTCCAAGACGGATCCCTTTCGGGCGGGTGTTAAGAAATTTTTGTTCAGCAATGGGGATTCAGTCTGTCCAAGGGCAGCTATTCAAGCTTATTTACAAAAACGCTGCTCCATGGGCGCCACACCCAGCGACCCGCTTTTTATTAACTCAGACGGTCACATTATGAGTCGAAAGTGGTTCTTAACCAAATTGTCCAATATTTAAATACGACTGGGCTTTAACGTTAACGCTTTTTCTGGCCATTCATTTCGGTCAGGGGCTGCTACCAGCGCCGCAAGAGCCAACCTCCCCGATCACTTGATTCGTGTGTTAGGTCGATGGTCGTCTGATTGTTATTGTAGATACATTAAAACTCAAGCTCCTGTGCTTCAACAAGCTCAGCAAAAGATGTGTCATTAGTTATACTGTAACATGTATATGTAGTCTGTTGCAGGTTTCAGCATATGATGTGCTATTGGGACCAAGAGCTCAGTGTTCCACATTTACACTCTATTGATACCGCATTAACCTTTCTCCTGCTGTGTCATATTTCTTGGATATGTACATTGGACATTTATGGCATACTTACTTGGACATTAATCACCAACTGCTTAAGTTTGATGGTAGTAGTCGCGTGTGGCTGTTACAGATCATTACCGGGACACTAACAGCGTCTCACTGACGATTGGTTTACTCGGCTTCAGACGTTTACGTTGGTGCCCCTCTATACTGTGAAGTTTGTGTTTTGTTTTGTTGTTATTCTTAAATTTTATTTCTTACCTATCATATGGTATATATCATGCCCTTTTTTCCAGGTTGTCAGGTGGTTCTGTTTTTGCTCATATCAGCTTCATAATATCATGGGGGCCTCGCACCTGCCATCACCAGTTTTCTGCTCGCCACGAGCTTCGTTTTGGGACTTACGGTGTCCATTGCTTGCTGTGAAATCCAACAAGATACACTTTCGAGGGGAAATCCAGGCCCCCTCACACGAACGTGCGCTATCTGACGATTTCACCACAATGAACCACCTCTGCTCCCCCATTCATATTATATTGGATGGCCAGCCTTGTGCCCTCAAAGCCAAATGAATAAACTTTGTTAAATTTACTTCTTGCCTATGTTATTTTGTTCAGTATAAAATTCCGATTAAAACATGCGCAAGGTAATCGTTTGCCCCAGCCTGATTTCGTCATCTAATGCACATCAGTATAATCTGGCTTGATATGGAATGTAGACCACACACACACACACACACACACACACACACACACACACACACACACACACACATATATATATATATTGCACCGAACGAGCGGTACTCGAGCCCACAACCTTTGGCTCAAGTCGTCTAGCTAAAAGGATATATATATATATATATATATATATATATATGGGTGGATGGAAGGATAGAAAGACACAAGGACAGACACACAGATGGATGGATGGATGGATGGATGGATGGATAGATAGATAGATAGATAGATAGTTAGATGGATGGATGGATGGGTGGATGGATGGATGGATGGATGGATAGATGGATAGATAGATAGATAGATAGATAGATAGATAGATAGATAGATAGATAGATAGATAGATAGATAGATAGATTGATAGATAGATAGATAGATAGATAGATAGATAGATAGATAGATAGATAGATAGATAGATAGATAGATAGATAGATAGATAGATGAAAAAAGCTCGTGGTTTAATTTATTTCTGTTCATTTCTTGCCAAAGGGGCCGAATGTTGCTCTGTCCTTCCTCGTCACGTATTAGTTCATATCAACCACACTATCCTTACATCTTTAAACTTGGATTGTCGTCCCAAAGCCTCCCTTTCAGGAAAAGCAAGCAGACTGTTGAATGTTTTGACACACACTGCTGATTTATTGAAATTTGCTTGTGAAGGAGAGCAAAACTTTAATTCCAGGTTATTTTACATTTAACAGTTGGTACTAACAGTCACATAAACCCAGTATCATAAATTCCAGAACTGCAAAATTCATATGCTGCACTGTACACGAGTTTGTTCTGTGGTTAGGTTCCGGTTCAGCATACAAGCAGCACCATCCGACCAGGGAAACCCATTCCTTTTCCCAATTAACGCTAATCCTGGACCCTATCATCATGGTGTAACTTGATAAGCAACACAAAGATACACATATATTGCTAAATTTTATGCTTTTACCACAGCACCTGGCTGTATGAGGTAGCACTAATCTTCCATGAGGCCTTGGATGATCACAGCATGCAAATGATGAAGGACAATGCGAGTACACAACAAAATAAAAAATATAGAACAATCTGTATGGAAGTTTTTTAGCACACTAAATAAACTGATAATAATACTCAACAAATAAAAAACATATTGCATCACAAGTTGTCACAACATGGTGAAACATGTCATCCTGAAAAAAAGAACAAAAACAAACAAACAAACAAACAAACAAACAAACAAACAAAAATATGAGCGCTTTTCAAAGTACAAAAGATAATAGCAATAATAATAATGACGAGATGATGATAAATCACGACAATATAAATGATACAAGTAACAAATCGAAACTAGTCAAGGGTGTGTCATCTGGATCCTAAGGCTAGGGTAGAGGATGAAACCACCATTATATTTACTGTATATTCTCACATTAGCATAAAGGCGTATAACTTTTGTTGCGTCACTTTTTAAAATAAAGTATGCAGTTGGTGTTCTGCAGACACCTTTCATTGAAAACATTCAAAATAAAAAAAGCGAGTCTATAGATAGAATCAAAAGTTATGCCAGTGTTTACCTGTCATAGCCAGGAAACACGTGCTCCGAGCACGGCTTGCCAGCATTACGTCACTGCGTATGAATATGTGATTTGCCCTCTGTTTCTAAAACTCGTCATGGAAAGAATATCTGTCAAACCATACAACACAAACAGGCTGATAAGCCCATGTAATAGTCTAGCTGAAACAGTGGGTTAATTACAGGTAAATGCCCCCCAAAGGTGTCAGCACACGACAACCAAGAACTATTTAGTGCGGTAACCTGCACCTGCTTGGCCGCAATGGTGTATTCATACCGTAGGGGACACAAGAGGTAGCCTTGCGGTAGGGACAAAAGTGGGAATGGGAAGGGGGAATGGGAAGGCGCAGTAAAAATGTTACTTTTGAGAACATTCTTTTTGAATGAGCGACTGTAAAGGTAGTCATAATTTTGAGATATAGGGAGTTCCAATCAAATGCCCTCCTGTGGGACGTCCTCTATTTACCAACGTTGAGCCGGAAAGGAAATAAAGATACAGTGTGGATGTATATAAAAAGCTTTGTGGAATTCGAAGTAATGCATGTGGAATACAAACTGTGAGTGGTTTTATACAAAAGAAAGATAAGAAAGAAAGAAAGAAAGAAGGAAAGAAAGAAGAAAGGAAGGAAAGAGAGAAAGATTAGAAAGAAAGAAAAACAGAAAGGAGGGAAGGGAAAAAAGAAAGAAGGAAGGAAGGAAAGTAGGAAGGAAAGAAGGAAGGAAATGAAGAAAGATTAGAAAGAAAGAAAGAGAGAAAAAGAGAGAAAGAATGAAAGAAAGAAAGAAAGAAAATAAGAAAGAAAGAAAAAAAGAAGGAAGTAAGGACGGAAAGAAATAAAGAAAGAAGGAAGGAAAGAAAGAAAGAAGGAAAGAAAAGAGAAAGAAAGAAAGGTAGATAGAAAAAAGGAAGGAAGGAAAGAAGGAAGGACGGAAAGAAATAAAGAAAGAAAGAAGGAAGAAAGAAAGAAAGAAAGAAGGAAAGAAAGAAAGAAAGAAAGAAGGAAGGAGAGACAGAAAGAAAGAAAGAGAGTAAGAAAGAAAAAAAACAAAGAAAGAAACAAAAACACAAACAAACAAACAAGGAGTATAACAGGACGGTAGTCACTTATCACCTATGTAAGCAAATAATATCTTACTACCCTTTCTTTTTCAATAACTAATATAGATAAGATGGTATCGTTGTTCATGTGCCATCATGGTTCCGAACTTCACGTTGTTCAAACACATAACAATTACCATTCATTTTTTTGGAAATTGATCTTATGTTTGTTTTGTCTTAAATCCCCAAAATAAGTAGCACTCAACATATAGATTATGGCCGGTTAACCTTTTGCTGACATCAGCAAAGATACAGGGACAGTCATGTGCTCAGCTGGCCGTGCATGCAAAGACTGAGATGCTTTCTTGCAATCAGAATTATATGAAGGTCAATTTATTTAAGTCCATTGTCATTATTTGCAAAATCAATCTTGACTCGCACACAGTTCATTTTTTAAATAAAAAAGTGACAAAATCCCTTATTATCAAGATATATGCCAATATGTCAGTTCAAAACGTAAAAGATCACTCAAGATCAGTTTAACAACACGAAGACGAACCAAACAGGTACTTGACTGCTTGTATTTAGTACCCTTGGCCCTCGTATCCAAAAGTAGTGAGATATAAGCCAACTTATTATAGTCGCTTCTATTCCTATTGCATAGTGACAATGGTAACACGTCTAAATGCCAGCCAACAGATATGGCCATGTTAGTCTCCATTAACTTACATAGCCAGCAATGAGCCGACATAGAACCTGAAATTAAAAATACCTTAAAATCAGATATCCCGAGTATCACCACATATGAACACATTTGTTTGACCCTCCAGCCAATTACTTTTCGTCAAAATTGGTTGGAGTCTGAGCGCCATTTTCGGAGAAGTCGGTAATGATAATTAAAAAAGAAACACACACACACACACACACACACACACACACACACACACACACAGGCACACAAGCACACACGCACAACTGCATTAAAAATAGTTACAAATCACAGCGCTGCATGTTTAACAAGTTAAGGGCTAAGAGTCCCTGGAAGTGACCCTGTACAAACTCAAAGCAATTGGCCAGGTAATTTTGCAATGGACCAGGCGGTTTCGCTGAAATTAAACAAGACCTCTCCCCCCCCCCCGCAAAGAAAATAAATAATAATAAATAAAAAAAGAATAGATAGATAAATAAATAAATAAATAAATAAATAAATAAATAAATAAATAAATAAATAAATAAATAAATAAATAAATCGTTGGAACCAGACCAATAAAAAATGCTTCATGAACAACCATTTATGTTCGACCTCGTCAAGTTTAAAGAGGATCTATCCAACGATTTTGCGAGATGTCGAAGATTTGATCGAAAACACACGATTTACAGACGAATGGACGAATGAACGCCGACTACCTACGCAGACTCATCCTATCAGTTCAGCTGAAAGACAACACATATATGCGCTAAAACGTACAGCATCAAGAAACTTACTCAATGACCTTCGTTCACAAGTTGAAAGCGAGGGGACAATTTTCAAAACAGTTTAGCCACTGGTGCTTTGAATAAATGTATAAACTAAGCATTCAGTGCCTGCTTCCTTGAGTGAATGTGGACCCAGTTGCTAAAGGTACAGTTTTATAGGCAGACAGCCACATTCAACTTAAAATTATTCGGTCGACGTGCTAGCAGTGAATCAGCTTGCGGTGAGCATCAATGTGGGTGTATGAACTCATGAATAAATGTACAGGACAGGAAAAATAACAACTTAAGTTTGTAGAAAGTAATAAACACGCTAAAAGAGGGAAATTTACATTTCAGATCTATCAAACTGCATGTATTTAGTTGGAAGCTTTGATATGTCAAAGGCGCTCGGGAACTGCTTTTGCAATAAGTCCGCTTTTGCCTACTATTCACAAATTTGAACCCCTAACCTGGGGAATACGATTTTTTTTTATAATTACATCATCCCTTTGTGTTTTTGTATCATGCTATACATCTTTGTTGCTCTCTGTAAGATGGCTCAAATATAGAGGAGGCCGTCTCATATTGGGGGAGGGGAAATAGTCAGGTTAATTTTGTTATTTGATATACAAAGGGCAAGAGAGTATAGTGTACTCACTAAGTAAGTTTCTTTGGCGGTAATTATGATATTCGGGCTCCCGTATTAGCGACATATGCACGATCTGTATCCAGATTGGCAAGGTTTGATTGACAAACGAACTCCATCAGCACATGGTATTAAGAAGGAGATTACGATAGTTCAGGGTGTATATCACTGTTTAAAGAAATGAGATTTGCTTTTTTTTAAAAATTCAAATGGTGACATTGCTGAAATTGAGGTATTCATATCTCTCCCATGATTGTTTTTTTTTTTTAGAAAATTAAAAGTTGTCAGCGTTCTTGTCTGATTTCTTTAAGAGAATATTCTCAGATTCCCATTGGCCTATCACACGCCATTGAAGGGTGTGGGCAACAGTAATTTAGCCACAAAAAGTCAGAGACCACACACCATAACAACCCTGTGTGCTTTTCTAAAAGAGACGAACAAGATGTTATCGCTAAGTTACCCTTTTCAATGATACTTCCTTCAAAATTAGCGGCTTGTTTTACTAGATAGTATCTTACTAAGTGCTGTGGATTTGATCCAACAACTAGAAGTACCTTCACCGCAATTTTTGGACTGAATGGTCCGCCATTTGCTTAAATAAGATCATGGTGACACCAAAAACTAGTCAGTTCATCCTGCCAGGTAGGATAGCATATTACCATATCTGATCAAAATACAAATCGCAGTGCCGATAATGTGTACATCCTGAAGGATGAACATGCGAACGGACATCCGCATAATGGACCCCCGGGGGGCAGACCCTTAATTATTCCTGCGAAACTTTAATCCGACCATAATACATGTAGGCATTCTGGAGATATTATGGTAACGAGCCCTAAAGAACACCTTATTAAGCTGCCATTTCTTCAAATTAGGTCATGGTGACTTCAAAATATAATCAGTTCATATTGTGATGCAAGATAATTATACTGCAAAATATGAACAAAACACGTGGAATTATTCTCGGGATATCGAGCCCTAAAAATCATATAATTAGGCTGCCGTTTGCTCACAATAGGTCATGATGACACCGAATCTAATAAGATCATTCTGACATACAAGATAATCATACTATAAAATTTCAGCAAAATGCATTGGAGCATTCTGGAGATATTGCACTAACAAGCCCGAACGAGCATGTAATTAAGCTGCCAGTTGCTCAAATTAGTTCATGGGGTGGCACCAAAATCTAATCAGTTCATATTGCCTGGAAAAGTAAGGATATTTCAAAATTTGAACAAAATACAAGGAGGCATTCTGTAGATAGCGCGGTAACGAGAATGTGAACAGCCGGACGGACAGCCCGAAAATAGAAAGCCCCCCCCCTCCCCCCATGGGGCGGACCCTTAATAACAGCACCATGGTCTGTGTAATTTGAAACATAAAGCAGAGTGTCAGCATGAAAATGGCTACTGATATCGGAGTATCTTGAAAAGCTCCTGCAGAAGCCGGTGAGTTCAACGTTGGTCCGAGTTTATGCCAGGAATTGTCTCCTCGGGAGGGAATAGTGCCATTATTTGGAAGCACAAATATTTCATCAGAGAAATGAAATGATTGATTAATATGGATGACAAGTGACGTACCGTGGATTGTTATTCTTATTTCATCATAGAAATTAGTAACCCACTGCAAATATGGAACAAAGGGTATTTTCTTACTTTGTTGACAGTTAGACTCAGTGTATCCAGCTTCACATTTGCCATCAGGGCACAGCCCATTTTCATCATCACACTTTTTTTGGCATTTACAAGATGTGCGGCACCCAAATCCAAAAAAATCACCACTGCAAACTGAAACACAAAGACGTAAACGTAGTGTTTTGTTCGTACAAAGTGTGGACAAAAGTGTTGTTTTTATTGTATGGTATCATGGGGGTAGACGCCAAATTAAAGGCATTTTATCATAGGTTTTGTGTTATGTTTCCTCACATTAATATCAACATATTTTTTCATAAATTGCATCTAAAAATTCAAACATTGTGAGACCGGTTTTGAAGTCCCTCAAAAATGCCTGCTGGGAAGCAGTCAAAATATAGCATGGGCTGGACATGATAAAAGCTTCAAAAGCAATGTCTTACCAATGACTGAAGTGTAGATTAACAGTGTAAAACAGTATATTGTATAACGTACGTACGACTTTGTGCCTGCTAAAACTCTCACGATAATTACTGGCTAGATCGTACAAATGCATTACGTCTTCGGTATAACAGTCAAATAATATACATGGCATTCACACCCCGAAGTAGAAACTCGCAACTTGTGGAAGTAGTCTATTTTTCTGTCTGACCATTCAAAACGAGAATTAGTCTTCCGCTTCAGTAACAAAGAGAACTTATGATTCTGCATCTGGCGGTAAAACAGGCTTTGCAAATGTCTTTTCTGGTCTACAGGCTATCAAAATGTTTAATTTAGAAGGATGAAACCAAAATATAAAAACATTATGTATGGCATGCAATAATAAAAAAATATATTTATGTGTAATTAGCAATTTATTCGGTCTTTTTCTGATTCTGTCGTTAACGGACAATGAAAAATGCTTTCAAGAATTGAACCTTTTTTTTTTAAATTAACTTCATATTACCAAGAGCCCGGCCTTGCTGCGACTTGTATAAATCCTAAAGGTTGTGTCAAATGTTCTTAAATTTAAGTACATTGAGATGTGTAGTACTCATGGGATAAGATGTATTGTACTTTTTTCAAGACCAATTACTATTAGTTTAAATCAAGTCATTAATAGCAGCGGATCTTTATCCCCCAAAAGCGGATTTGTGTGTGTGTGTGTGTGTGTGTGTGTGTGTGTGTGTGTGTGTGTGTGTGTGCGTGCGTGTGCTTTTTTTGTATCAAATCAGCTTTACATATTTTTAAAACATCCATCTCAAGTGCCGATGCAATTAAGACTTTGGCCACGTGGTAATCAGAGTGCGCGTAGTATAAGTTATAAGGAGCTTCAATTGGTAGGCAGTACTAATACCGAAATGAGGATGAGAAAAATGCTCTACTTCAGCAGGATTACTTTCTTTTCAGCTGGTTCATAATACATTATATATAAGGGTAGGCTTTTCCAACACGTGTGTACTGGGAGGTCTAAATGCCACTGATACATCACACTGAAGCTACTAACAAGCCAATATCGAAAGGTCACAGTGTGCTTAAAAGAAGATTTCTTACATTGTAAAGATTCATTTCAAGTAGTTCGACTTGAGTCATCGAAAAGAATTAAGTGCCATGCACTTGAAACGTTCATGGTTCAGGTATGATTGTTGATCTTAAATAAACCTTCAGCATTATAGAAAAACAAAAACAAAAAACACAAAAACAGCCAGCATTGGACTACTCGACAGCAAACAAGGATCTGACGATAATCCTCGGGTATTCGATAATTCATTGGAATCTTACGCGCGTATTACATGGTGAACTTATTTAACAGGCATTTTGTATATTCTGATATTAAATGCAATAATTCTTTGTATCCCTACACAATAAGCAAGAACCACCTGACAGTAAAGTATTTACATAAGAATATTAAAAACGTTTCTACGTCATATCAATTGAACAATGTTGATATATGAGTGCATATAGTTGCTCTATATTTAATTCAATTACCAAAATTGTTTTCTTTTTGCTTGCACATGGCCTACAAACTTTTTTTGTAAAATAAAAGATAAGGGTAATGTATATATATATATATATATATATATGTATATATATATATATATATATATATATATATATATATATATATATATATATATATATATGTATATATATATATATATATATATATATATATATATATATATATATATATATATATATATATATATATATATATATATATATATATATATATATATATATATATGGGGGGGGGTCTTCATGGAACTTGGCCAATAAAAAAAATGGATTGGGGAGGACTGGTATGGACCCAACAGAGGAACATGTAATTGCAGTATCATATGTGTGCAGGATCAACTAATCATTGTGGAGGGTAAAGTCATACCACTAAGCTCTCCATTGTGGCAACAATCAATGGTAGTTCAAAGATAGGCAGAATGTCGTCACTGCAACATTTGGCAAAGTCATTTCCTGAGTTAAGTATGTAAATAACAACAGCTCATGTATGGCTATAGTTTCCAATAGTGTTTTCATCAAACAGGAACGGGGTCATGAACGGCAACCAAGAATATATGTGATAATACTTTTCCGTTTGAATAATTTTCCTTTTTTTCAGATTTCCTGTACTATATAATCCACTCTGTTCCCACAGAGGTCTCACCGGGACGGCAAAACACGTGTTCGTGAGCACATTTATAATCGACGTGCTCGCTGGAAATAGGAAAGATGCGAAGATAGCTATGTCGAAAATAGTCGAGAGGTAAGGGGTTTCTGGTTTTCAAAGCCATAAGGCTTTACGAGTCTAATATTGTTACCTCAATTCATTCATGGGGGTTTCAATTATGTGAACACACACACACACACACAGTGTGTGTGTGTGTGTGTGTGTGTGTGTGTGTGTGTGTGTGTGTGTGTGTGTGTGTGTGAAAATACTATTATTATTGTCATTATTGTAAAGGCTACAAAATCGAGCTGTAAAGACAATATTACAATTCAGTGCCTTTAGACACACCAAACTCACAAGTGCTGAATGGTCTGAAGTTGTCAGACCTAGACCAAAGAATACTTTACCATTGATGTGTACTTTTTAATGTCTAAATGGGTATGTGCCAGAATATTGAAGCGAACAAAGTCAGTCAACAGAGTCATACTCACTATACAAGATACAGCGCGGGTAAACATCCAAAATACAATGAAGTTGCTGTTCAGCCCACATTATGTTACAAGGGAGCCACAGAATGTACAATTTAAATGACCAAACCAAGATGGCTTCGGGTTTCACCACTTTTAAGAGGCTCTTAGCTAGAAGTATCCTTGACAAGCGTGAAGGATGATTTTATTAATATCATCTGTGAGGTACTTTTTTTTTCTTTTTTTTTTTTTCTTGTTTTCTTATTCTACTTTTGTTTGTTTGTTTTGTTTTGGTTTTATTTTGTTTACTTTTAGTCTATTGGTATGTCCCTATGAATTTTGTAAATATCCTATGATGTCAGGTCCTCTTTGGAAATCAATTTTAACTGTAAGAGCTGCCTGGCTATTTGAAAAACTTAACTTCACTTGGTTTGAAATCATTATTATTATTATTATTATTATTATTATTATTATTATTATTATTATTATTATTATTATTATTATTATTATTATTGTTGTTGTTGTTGTTGTTGTTGTTATTATTATTATTATCATTATTATTATTATTATTATCATTATCATTATCATTATTATCATTATTAATATCATTATTATTATTATAATTATTATTATTATGAATGTTTTTATTATTATTATGATGATTATTATCATTATTATTGGTGGTAGAAGCAGTAGCTGTTGTAGTAGTAGTATCACCATTATTGTTATCATACCCCTGCGAAATGAAAAAATTTAATACAAGTGGTACATCAAAATAATATAGACATAGCACAATGGAGAAAGGAAAACAAAAAGCGAACAGATTAATCAGGTAGTTTATCACACTGATAAAACTGAGGAGCAAGACCAAATGTAAAACCAATGTAAGGGTAAAAGTAAAATATTTAAAATTTAAAACGGTTCTGCAGCATAACCAGAGGCCGTCCATGGAGTGTGGCCCCTACTGTGGGAACGGCAGCAAGAGTCAGGGGAAGTCGGCCAGACGGTCCGCCTCCGCCCTCCCACCGTTAAAGAAGGATTTAACGCTTTCAGTGCCAAGTTGTGAACGGAGTCAACAACCCGTTTGTATTAATTGTTGCTTTTCATTAAACAAAAGATTTCTGATTCCAGAAACCACAACTTCGTAGTCTATAGATCAGTGCGAAACTGTCTGTGTTCACTTTGGATCGACGGGAACCGAACATAATTCCCCGACTCCAGACTACATGCCCAATGTCAGAATTATTTTTCTTAATATTTCGAAAGCTCGTATTATACACAATGAGATTAGACTCGTAAAACATGCAATCAGTATCATTGACGCAACCCCGACAACTTAAGCTTTCGCACGTACCCTGCCCTTACCTTCATATCCGGATGCTTTAACTTCACAAAGAGTCAAATAGCCATCATGTGTTGCCTCTACAGTTCCACTGGGATCGTAAGTTGTACTAGACTTTTTCTGGATGCCAATGTATAACCCGGTCAATTCCTGCGTACACACAATAGTGGCGTTCCCTCCTGCTGGAACAGTCTGGCCGTAATACTTACACAACGACTGTCTGCCAAGCTCAGGGTCCATACCGACTGTTATATTCAACCTTTGCATACGATTTGGAGCTGGAAAAAGAGTAAGTCAATATGTGATCTGTCAAGTATCATAACCAGCGACAAATATGATATTTAGTACTCACACACAAAGCAAGACCCTGGCATACATGATTGTAAAACATCCAGAAGATTCATTTAAAATTAGACATCGTTTCTACCATTCAATTTAAATATACCCCAACGTTTGCCCACTTGTACATCATGTGCTCTGGATTTTGCAATGACGGCATATTCCTTGCAATTATTCCCGTCAGTTTACGGAGGCACTTGGGAAGCTTTCCACATCCAAGTTTACATTCTGCTTTCACATGGGTCAGGTACAAAATACAATACATGACCAAATGCAAGGTGTACCATGATGTATGTTTTATAAGTTACCGCATTAGTGTATATTCTTGTTTTCTTTTTTAACTCTATTGGATAGTAAGGTGATATTATGTTAACAGCAAAAGTGATATACATGTATTTGAAGAAAAGTTCCTTTCGGTAAATTTTGATCATTAATTTTGACGATGGGGTGGCTGAAGAGCCGCTGGATGTACCACAAATGCGGCTACTTGCCATACCATCAAAACGGGCTGTGCAATGTTTGTAAAACAATAGTCTGTTAGTCCCTCAATGCATATTTCACGGAAAGCGAAAGGTCAAAGTCACAAAAAATATAGCGATAACTTCACCATCCCTGATTCCCTGTCATACACGTGTACGTTCATCTCTAAAAAATGCAGATAGGTATAAGACTACTGATCCCCAATGACTGTCAGCTATGTTAACCAGTTCATTCACACCCCAGTTGAAATGACTAGTCACCACACATGCATTGGTTTGGTTAAACCTCTATTTTAAGTAAAACATATTTTATTAGCAAAAATCAATAGGCCGACAGGTTCACCAGCCTATTTAAGGGCCTTTTGTATTTTTACAAAAGACTACAGTGAGTTTTTGGGCACCAATAAACAGACAGATCACGCACTGGACCACAACTAGGAAGAGCAAAAAGGGGGGGAAAGGGATTGCTGTCTAAGCATAAATACAATAGAAATAGCTGCAAGAGAAAACCAGACTAAATCACGTTCTAAATCCACCAGATCATTTAATGTACTTATGGACGGCCTAAAAAAATCCACACTTTGACTTGTGTAATTCCTCTTCCTTTTATTCCGAACAGGAAAGTTTTCAAGTTAAAATTACCGAGAGTTATTATTTTACATTACACTTCGTAACGTAGTATTGCATACTTATTATATTCGAAGAAAAAGTGATAGATAGTTCCCTGATAAGCTCTACATGAGCATGATGGGGACTCTACAACGTTAATTTTGTACATATCAATGTTCAGCTAGATACAGGCCATTCTCATTCTTAAAATGGATTATGGCAAAGTCCTATCTTCGAAGTAATACAATTTGTTACGTCTTGGACTGTTCCTGTTCTGTTCTCGTTTAAAGTGGTCAATATCCTCAGTGATCCTAACTGACCGGGGATTGAATTTCATTCACGAACGGTTGATGGAAGGAAGGAATTATAATATGTAGCATTCTTGGCATTATTGGCTCTTATTTGCTCTTTCCTTGCTGAAACGGTTCCCGGTAGAGCGGTAAAAAGGTATGCTGGGTCTATTCCATAAACAATCTTAGGCAGAAATATCTGCTTTTTTTTCTGCGCTCAGCTAATTTTTTCCCAGCCAGTTTCTAATTAAATATGTTGGAGACTAGTGTGAGGAAAAACCCATGTGTCCAACCGGGGTACAACCAGCTGAACAGATTCAAGTCTAGCCCTGTCAGGCTTTGCGCATCCATCCCAGACCACACTGCTGTACTCGAGGCAAGGGTGTATATAGGAAACGTAAAACAGATTTAAGGGCTTTTCTGTGCAACTTGTACTGAAGACGATAAAGGGCACCAACAAGCTCTCGGGATTCTGCAAAAATGCAATTCAGATGGACTGACCATGGAAAGTCCGAAAATAGCCAAAGATCCAGGTGTCTGAGCACCTTCACATATTCAAGAGATTATTGTTCTTGAAAGTCAAGTTGGGATGATCTACAAGGATAGTTTTTTTGCTGCTTAATTGTCAAGGTATTAGTTCTTTCGGGTTTAAAAGAGACAAGCCATTGATCTGACCATTGGGGCATTGATTCCAGATCATGATTTAGAATCTCAGCCGCTTCGGTTGGATTATCAACTGTGATAAAAAGTGTCGTGTCATCGGCAAAGAGACGTATTTGTGACCTAAGAATATCCACAATGTTGTTTACAGACACAAGAAAGAATAAGGGCCCCAAGACTGAACCTCCTAGATTCAACCTATCTTTTCTTGTCTGTGCCTGATGCAAATAAAAAAAGAAAAAAAAAATCCCATGTTCAAGGTAATATGCGAGAGCAAAGCTATTCTTTATAGTGCTAGATTAAATAGATTTTACTTCAACTGAGTGGTCAGTCAGCTGAGGTTATAGTATAGTTGTCTCTCCATTGTCGTCCGTCAATTGTTCACACTACATCCGTCAACATTTCGCCACATGGACTTTGTTCCCCCTCCCCCCCCCCCCAAGAAAGAAATAGAAAAATGATCTGATTCACTTGAAACAAGGCGAAAATGTTCCTTGAGTGCATCTCTACCAAGCCTGTTCAAATGGTTATTGTACAAACAAACAAAAAACAAAAAAACAAAAAAAAAAAACAAAAAAAATAAAAAAAAGACAAAAAAAGACAAAAAAAAAAAAAAAAAAAAAAAAACAAAAAAAAAAAAAAAAAAAAAAACAAACAACCCCCCCCCCAAAAAAAAAATCTCCGAAACCGCCTGAACAAAACTTTACAGGGACTTTTTTGGGGAGCCCCAGACCTTACCTTGTAAATCTGACGCTTGTATGTGTGTGTGGGTTTTGGTGTAGTTTTTTCACTGTATTTTCTTATTTTTTGTTTGTTTGTGTATTTTTATTTTATTAATTATTTTTATCTTTTTTTTTTGTGCTATTTTTGGCTTCTGCTGTAAAACTGCAACTCAGCTTGTTCTGAAATATTGTCGTCCTGCAGCTTGTGGGATAACTAAACAAATGTTTTTCGCCACGTGGCGATATTCTGGATCTCGTATTCTTAACGATTATTTTCAGTTCGGGTACATGTTAGTAAATGCATTCATTCTATAGATTATCATCCAAGTCAATGACGAATTGCAATGGGAATTCGGATTTGTTGACTCTTTCTCCAAAACGGTCAACCTGATTCGCCTAAGACTTGATGGAGATGTACCTTGGGTGGGTCCCTAATGAATTTGTTTAAATGGACACGCTTCAGTGATTTATAGATTTTAGAATCTTTAGCCAAAATTGCAAAAAAAACAAAAAGAAAAAAAGAGAAAAGAAAAAAGAAATCTCCGAAGAAACCACTGAGCAAAATGCTTTGAAGTTGCATAGCGACACATCTGAGAACCACTGACCCTTTTCAAGCAAAGGTGGTGCGGTGTCTGGTTTTTGTTGGCATGTCAATGTGTGTGTTTTTCCCTATTTTCAACTTCTGCTCCAAGACCGTAACATAGATTGTTCTGACATTTTTTTTCGGTTAATGCACGCGTTCTTATGGATTACCCTGAGAACAGATTGAGACTTGCTATTGGTTCCATATTAAGGCTAGTTGAGGACAGGTTGTTTACACCCCCCCCCCCCCCTTGTTTTCTATTCTTTACGTTCGTGGGAGGTGCAGTGCCATTCCATAATACAAACCTTACCGGTATATGTATTATAGATTGTAACACTTCGGACAACATACACTTTATCCATCTGTATTTTCCACCAGGCTTTAGCGTCGTTCAAAGTGTGTGTACAGCCAAGAATGCTGTTGGGTTGTTTAGGATCTATGAACACACCGTCTGTGGCTTTGGAAGCAGTATACCTTGTGTCTGCAGTAGAACTCTGAGAGGAATTTCCGATTTCAAGCGGCAATTCGTCTAAGAAAGAAAAAAAAATAAGCGTAGCTTGTACTCCCAGTCCACAGCTAAGTCTCTTTCTTTGCGTTGTAATTACCTACTTTGAAATGAAATTTTATTTCCACCTGTGAAATTTACATTATAAGTATGCATCAAATTACACTTTACTCCAATTAATCAACAATATTAGATAACATGTTAACACAAGACTATGTTGAAATATAAACAACTATATGGGGCCATAAAGCGCACTCGTTCTGCAATGTGACAATATTTACGTTTTGTAAACAAGTTGCACGGGACGACAGGTACAAATACAAAGTTTACCTTTCCCAGCTGGATATATATATATATATATATATATATATATATATATATATATATAATCATTTTGCTACGAGAATCCGCTGCACAAATTAATATAATGGGCATTATTACCCATTTTCACGTCAAAATAATATACCTCTTTCATGGTTGAGAAAAAAAATAGCACAGCTGTGCTTTCTGCATTTTCGCTAGGACACTTCTATTTTGCATACGTGACTATGGGGCTATCTTGTGACTCCTGCCGAACAAGACACCTGGCCAAACCAACCGTCAAAAAAAAAAAAAAAAAAAGGAAGAAGACACCGCGGCGGTCTACTAGACCGGTTTTATTACATGTCACAAATGAACACAAGGTTGGCGCTCTCAAAGACTGTGTTCATCTGGTTATATATATATATATATATATATATATATATATATATATATATATATATATATATATATATATATATATATATATATATATATATATGTATGTGTGTGTGTGTGTGTGTGTGTGTGTGTGCGTGTGTGTGTGTGCGTGTGTGTGTGTGTCTTTGGTGGTTTATGGGCAGAATTGTAATCCTCAGACCGTATGATGGGCAGTTGTTCTGTTTATGGGCAGTTGAAAAATGCCCGTAAACCATCTTTCCCTTAAATACAATGTGCTACCTAGGGGGTTTCCGAAATGTACAATTAGCAAATCTGGCCACATATTATGCGAAGCTATAAATGCCCAGAAATTGTGGTAATGTATACTTGCTATATACTGCCCATAGTCCGGAGTTAACTTATACGTGTACAACTGACCATGAGTGGCACATGTTTGGATTACCTGTGCCTGATTATGTCAGCGGCGATGACGGAGGCTGATAGTCCCCTGATTCAGTAGTGGCCGCTCTAAGAAATGCACTCACGACAGGTCCCCTCTCACACGTGTGTGAATGGTCGATTGACTGGCGAGTGCAAGAGGGCCCTGGGAAATGTTAGCGTCAGCTTACCAGCTTTAACCCTCCATAAATAAGGTTTTTTACTACTACTACTACTACTACTACTACTACTACTACTACTACTACTACTACTACTACTACTACTACTACTACTACTACTACTACTACTACTATTACTACTACTACTACCACTACTATCATCACCACCACCACCACCACCACCACCACCACCACCACTACTACTACTATTACTACTTTTTATTCAACTGCGAATGGCCCCTAAAATGTTTAATTTTGCAATATTAATATTTATGTGGCTCTCCACTTGCCTGCCGCAGCCTTCTGTTAAAGAGATACGCTAATGGGATATGCACGTCGCCTATGCATACTTCCTGTAAAGAAGCTCCCTTCAGTTGGCTGGTACAACCTCATTATAACGAGTTCAAGAATACATTGGCCTCAGTGCATACACTTGGGCCAGGTACCAAGATATATGCAAAAACGTACAACTGATGCACTCACTGCTCTGTTTGCATGTGTTTAAATTTATTTATATATGTATATATATATATATATATATATATATTATATATATATATATATATATATATATATATAATATTGGTAGTTTGTCCATGATTGGGTAATTTGTGACAAATTACAGCTTGTTGGCCTCTTACCTTTACCTGTGATTTATAAATTTTGAATTTTTAAAATGTTTAATTAGCTTGCTGATACATTTAATTTATACTTTGTTTATCTATCGCTGTATGCTGTTGTGTGAGAATTAAGATAATTTTCTTCACCGAACTTACTGTACAGATTTTTGTTGTAATGCCTTGTATAAGCTACTTTGGCAGGTCTTGGTTTTTCTATACCCGCCAGAATGGTATTTCACTGTAGTTTTTTGTTTTGTCTATTGTTTTACCTTAGCGGGACCTAATTACCCTTGTTTTGCAAGTTTAGTTTCACTCAGGTGGTCGACATGTGAAGACGTTTCGTTACAGCCCGAGAACTCATCGTCTGAGATCGTTTAAATTATCTTTCTCGTGTGCGTGATTTTTTTTAATCACACAGATTGCTGTATTTTATGATTCTGATAGTAATCACCTATCGAGTGTGGTGTTGGTTGTTCTGGACTGCTCAGTCTGCTGTTGGTATACTTCGTCATTTTTGGTGCCTACATATTATTGTGGAAAAACAAGAAAGCGTTTGACTCCACTATATAGGCGTAACTACTAAAGCTTTTTTTTTTTTTTTCAAAAAGGCGGATTAGCCTTACAACATGAAGTTGATTTTCAAAGGACCCTATGTTACTACGGATGATGCAGTAATACTCTAACAAGGTTGTACAAAAAGTACGATAAGGCCCATTTTGAAATGTGGATGTGTTGTTTTTGGTAACTGTACACAAATATGTCTGACAGAGTCTCTCGAGTCTGTACAGCATGAAGTGGCTCATATACGTCTGGGTGCCATTAAACGCACACTGTCATGAAAAATGTGTGTGGCTGTTTGTTTTCATTTGGACAGGTCACTGTAATCATTCAGTGTGTGCCAGGTCAGTGAGTTCAATGAATACTGTGCAGGGTCACTGCAGAACCACTGAGCTGACCTATTTGTGGGTGACTCACATGGAACTTGTAACATGCGAAATAGGCTAGAGTGCCGACCTTCATTCATGGGAGGTGGTCAAAGCAGATCTCAAATTGCACTGTGATGTGTGATTGATTGGAAAACTCTGGAACGATGTAGATATTTCTTTGAGTCTATGTTTCTGACTGAGAGTAGAGAGAAGAGGAGAACAGAGAGGCGAACAGGAGAAGAGATAATTCTGAAGGATCTGACAAAAGCTGTGTTGTCATCAAGCCATTGGGACTGTGGGCGATTGTTTACATTGTACCTTTGAAGTGTGGACAGTCTCTTGAGTGGACTTGTTAATTTAGTGTTACCCATTTACACTTGTACTTGTGGAGTCGGGACATTGTCTATGAGTGGACTAGTATATTGTACCGCATTGGAACCAAACCGTGCCTCTGTGGGATTGGATCAGCGCCACATCTTTCAGTACCACAATGCACTCAAACCGTACCTCTCTGGGATTTGTACCACATCATTTGACACCATTCATAGGACTTAAAACAGTGGGACCGTACCTGTGGATTATCTCACCAGGAATTAGAACTTACCTGAGACTGTTTTGCTATTGTTATTACCAGCGGAGATAAGTTATCCTACTTTGTACACATTTTGATTGCTAATATATTGTAATTGTTAAAGTGATATAATTGTTGTCATTCTTTGTTGAGTTCTGTTACTATTCAAAAGGTGGGCATTGTAACACAGCCACGTCATCTTTTACTTAGTAAGTTAGGCTGGGCAACTCTAGCTAATGGACGTAAATATATTTAATTAATCCTATTCTATAAAATGGTCATTGGACTAACCCTGGCTTATCTTTTGGATCTGGTACCAAACAATCCTGGTCATGTTACTATTGTAAAATTTAATAAATCGTCGTAGCCTAAAGAAATTTAAGCACCCTTCCAAGTGATTTGATAACTCTTTTATTCCCTCTACCATTCAACTTTGGAACGAACTTCCTCATGACATAAGATCATTAAGTACCCTCTTCCCGTTTAAATCAATCATGAAAAGTGCTTTGTTATCCGTAGATCATGTTCCAGCTCATTACTCACACGGCGACCGATTTCCAAACATCATGCATACTCGGTTACGGCTGGGTATGGCCCAATTAAATTCCCAACTTCCCGAGTTTAATAATCGCCCATCACCCACATTTAAATGCTTACATCCTGTAAAACTATGTTTCTCTATTTTCAGATTGTCATCTTTATTACACTTTCTGGACATCCTTTGTGAAAACCGTTTGTGGTATACTGGCTCCGGGAGTAGCTCCTACATTGGTAGTCTATTTAGGAAGTGATTTATTGATTGATATCTTTATCCATGGAAATGAAAACCTCTCTGGTGGTCTTAATATCGAAAATATTTTATGCTGTTCACAACTTAATATCTGGGTTCCGGACATATGAGTTTGACTGAATGCGTTTGCTAGTCCTGACTACAGATTTCGCTTAGATAAGACATTGATATATTTCGATAAATGACCATCTTCTTTATTCTAATGGACGCAATGTAAACTGGTATACAAATCATCACTTGCTGTTTCGGTAAAATCGCCTTCTTTAAAATTTGCAAGGTTTTCCTCACTGGCTGTGTTGGTAATGTTGGTATCTTTATCTAGGGATGCTGTGATTTCTTGGGCGATTTGTGTTTATAAACTGATGATTTCAGTTGGATAAGAAGAGACCCCTTTTTATCCCCATCTGAAATAAGGCAGTGGAAGAGGTAAGACGACGCACTACCGACGACAGTGAGGAACGAGCTACGGCATATCATATATTTCAAGAAAAAAGCACGGACGAATTCTTTTCAGTGCAAACGATGGGTGTATTGTATTATTTTATATTTGTTTGTTTTTGTGGACATCTTTGCAATTTTTTTTAAAAAAGTGGTAGGTCAGACAAAATTGCAATAATGCGCCGTCCTGTTATGCAGTACGTGCAGGTATAAGCACTCGAAAAAATATGCAAGTTAAAGCCGTTTAAATACTTTGCATCATTCCTTGCGTCTACAGTATTACTCATTACATGATGGTACGTCGAATTTACTATTGTTGTTAGAATGCCTGAAATGATGAAAAATCTTCACCTTGTACGGTCTGTGGGTCGTTTTGTACTTTGATTGTGTCAAGACATAAAGGTATGTCTTGACACAATTAAAGGTCTTGGCTTGCGCTAGAGGTTGCCCCGTTTGCATGTATTGTGCTGTACTGTGTGTTTCCACAAAAATCTATTTGACTAGAAATAACACCAGGCGTCCGTATATATCGCTTTCTTCTGTTCCAAAAGATTGATTTGTATAATATTTGTCTACAAGAACCTGAGAAACTGAAAACCACCAGCGAGAGTCCGTATAAACTGCGTTTATCTGATAAAATGTTTTATGCTGAGTGAACGTTTCCAAAAGAATCTGCTAAAAAGTAAAGAAGCGCATGGCTTCAGGTAAAAAACATTTGCTCATGTGTTCCTTTGCTCTGCGCTGCGTAGTATGTTTTCACTGGGATATGTTAAAGTGGAAAAGTTGAAGGTAGTATGGTCAGTTCATCTTTTCCAGTGCATGTGCTCCGTAATAGGCATTGTATCGCTGCATGCTGCTGTGTATATTTACACAATAACCTGATAAACGGAAATAGCCACGCGGCATCGGTAGTGTGTGCATCTATCAAAATGCACTGCGCTGTATGGTGCTGTGTACACTGAGGGATATCATTCCGAATACCTAGAAAACTATATCAATTTGTTTTTATTTTGCAGGTCCAAATGCACTTTCCTTCGGGACAATCGCCTAGCAGCCACAGTTCAATACCTAAGGTCCAAATTAGCTACTACCGTCGGTAGCCGCTAAAGCGCCAGGGTCATTTCCCGGTGCACCTTGCGGCAAGTTAGGTTGTTTCAATATAGCAGCCATATTGTGCCATAGGTAAGGTACAGGGAAATCACATTGCAATGTTGATCGTTATTTTCCTACGTACTATGGAAGTATTTACAAGCTACAACGACAGTCTAAAATTGCAAAGTTCCTGACTGTAAGCCAGACAATGGAAAACTGGGTAAATGGGATAAATACCCCTGGATGCAAGGGGTAGATCCACGGTTTTCCGACAAAGAAACACAGAAACGATGGCAGTGGTTGAATATGGTGAAAGGACCAGAAGATTATGAACCACCAGGCAAATTTGACAGAATTTGTTCAAGATAGTTTGTTGGGGGTAAAGGTGCGACACCAGAACACCCACTGTCCACGTTATTTCCGTATAACAATTGGACGATTGCAGAAAAACAACGCACAACAAACCGGTGGCAGAACCGTGTGAGACGGCCGAAGATCGAGTGACTTACCCAATAACGGAGAAAGCCCAGTTGGTAAGTGGAGAGCGCGTGTGCGATCGCTGCGTTGCTGCGTAGCTCACAGTAATAGCTAATTTGCACCAAAGCTATTGCCCAGCGTGCACCGATTACCTTTTTAGCGACATCAAATGGCGCTATCGCTTAATATGTCTTATTTGGCGTATAAAGTTGGCGATGTCTGTCAATCATTGAACGGTATCGGTGAATCATTTATGGATATATCTCAATTATTAAGGAATATCATGAAATGAGACAATTCACAGATATCACTAAATTAGACCATTTAGAGATATCGCTAAATGGATCAGGGATATCACCAAATGACTGAAAGATATCGATAATGATTCGGCGATTTCGATGAATGATTTACTGATATATCCAAACATGAATATGTGTGAAAACGACTTCCAAAACTGTCGTGTAGTAGACCCTGCCAATACTGTTTTAGTGAGCCCTTTTCACTAAATGCGACCCATCCTTTTACTATTTTAAGTCTCCCCCTGCAGAGAAGGAAAGCATATTTCCACATGTGTTGGACAATGTAGTTTCATATGGAATTGTCAGTTTACAAAAGAACCCAAATAGTGTTCGAGAACATGTTTGCTGGCCAGCTAATATTACCGAACTTGATTTTAGTGAGGAAAGTGTGGGAATGTTACCATGAAACGGTGTTGACAATAAAGATGGGTGCATTTAATTTGAAAGATGGGAAAATGGAAAGTTCAACTCATGCAGAAGATAATGACAGTTCTTTTTTTATTTTGAATTTGACGCAAGGGAGTACAGGTTGAATGCAGAAACTTTCTATTAACTGTACAAACTCTGTCATGAGTGGAACAATTTGACTCCATATAAGATTAAATTCATTGATTATACTCTTACTTTTGGATAATTCTACCATACCTCAGTCATGCCTTCAGGCGGAGGGTGGAGAACATCTCAATTATGGGCATAACTTATGTTATTACTTACATACTACAAGACATAGTGGTAAGGAAACTGTCCTAATAAACTCCACAATTTGCTCTATGTACAAACGCCTTGCATATTGAGTTTCATAGTCAGGGGAAGATTATTTTGATTTGTTTGTTGAACAACACTATAGTACCACCTTTACCCAGAAATGTTTCATGTCTATAACTCAAAAGACAGTTGTCTCTGTGTGAAGTCATATGTAACCAGCCACATATCATGGGTACTTCTGATAAAAGTATTGGTTTTCTGTGGTATGACCTTTTTTTGTTAATGGGCCAATACCAAAGTCGGGCAACAAGAGGTACACTCAGAACAATTTTGAAAATTCACATATAAAGCTAAATGGTGAACGTGTCAGAAAAAAAATCTGGCTGTCGAGCTGGAGGGCAGATCAACCAAAAAATATTGTCTGTCTCACAATTGAGCTCTTTTCAAGTAAGTATGATGACGTCACCTGACCACCTGATATGAGTAAGCATGTGAATTATTTTCATTAAACATTCTGTCAACATAACGTAATATTCTTTAAGCATTTTTCAAACAACCGTCCAATCAATAATTTTCTTACAATTTATATTTGTTATATAATTATGTTCATGTTGCTCTGGGTGTGTGTGTGTGTGTGTGTGTGTGTGTGTGTATATATATATATATAGGTGTGTGTGTGTGTGTGTGTGTGTGTGTGTGTATACTTTGGTGGGGCCGGGGTATTCATGTGTTTCGGTGTTTGTGCCTAGGTTCTGGCTTTGTCAAGTAAATTTAGTTGATTATTTTACCACGATATTTGACATCAACCTGCATAAAAGCTCCTTCAATTACATTATAAACATTCTTGGTCCTTTTTTGAACGTTTAGCAAGTTGCTTTGTATATGAATGTGAGAATATTGACACAAATGTGTAGAATTCTGGTTACACGCTGTCTTTAATACATGATGGATTATTTAGCTCTTCCTTTATATCTTTCGATGAGACGAGGAACATGGTGATAATATCATTACTTTGGAGAGTTGTACCTAGTGGCTCAATTCGGTACTACTGTTTTGATGCTTCTTTACCTGTACAAGACAGTTATTTTTCACATCAGACAGAAAAGTGGTAAGTTAAAAACAAATTATGAAAATCAAAATAGACTTTATTAAAATAAAATCCTGAAAATGAAAAAAAATTAACTAGGAAGGACAAGTGGAATTTGATATAATTTATAATATTTTTTGCAAGACTAAATTCTAATGAATACATATGTTGAGTTTCAGGATAAAGTTCCTACATTTACTGTAAGATTATGCGT
Organism: Hermodice carunculata; assembly: GCA_964020975.1. Taxonomy (NCBI): domain Eukaryota; kingdom Metazoa; phylum Annelida; class Polychaeta; order Eunicida; family Amphinomidae; genus Hermodice; species Hermodice carunculata. Next base: position 49,005,512 of record OZ026623.1, on the reverse strand, counting down.
TTTGCCTGCGTCATTTGTGGTTTAACTCAAATCCATTGTATGTATGTATATATATATATATATATATATATATATATATATATATATATATATATATATATATATATATATTATATGATGTGCACATTTCACTTTGAAAGGAACCTTCTTGTGTTCAGACATGCTTCCATACCTCAGGTTGTGCATTCTAGTCACACTTTATAGTTGTAGACTAGTCAAAGGGACATATTATCTTTTATCTTACTATAGTATCATTATTTTTCATTTGACGGGCAGCCATTTTGTTTTCGTTACTTTGAGGGCTAAATATGCAAAATTAAAGCTCGGTAAACAGCAATTTCGTGTTCAGCATGCCCAAATTGTGTAAAACGGACTGTTTACCAAATTCTACCAAAATGCCTTAACATCTCTTAGATAGAGATTTTTTTTCTTTCAATTTTTGGGACCAGACTATTCATATCAATCACACAACAATATTGTAGCACGATATGTTTAGTTGTGAAAATGCTAGACACCAGACATAAAAGAAAAGTTTATTTGTATGTAGCTCCAGACGAATTTGAGAAATAAGCCACATTCTGAAAAGTTAGCAACACGTAAAGGCTATAATTAGGTACAGTGCCCGCTTTGTTTTACCACGAATATTTAGTGACAGGTACATTCTGTGATTAAAATTCATTGAGCAGTGGGGACCTACATAATGCACCACAGTATGAGAAGGTGCTCTTGTTGAGTAAAATCATATCCAGTCTATTTTTTGCAGATTTCTGGGGGCCTGTAGCTAATTCATGTTACCGAATTTTGAGAAGGTGCTCTTGTTGAAATCAAATTGGTCCATTGCGTAAAGATCACTCGGTGCTCATAGCGGAAACAATCTGCCAGTTACCAAGTCATACCATTTATTTTTCGGATGTTCACATTCTGCATATGATATTGCATTGGAAATAGCTATTAAGTATTGCTGTGGTCATATTCTGTTCTATGCATATACTAATACTTTGTAAATACTAGGTGCTGATGGACTCAAAATGGTAACAATCTCTTGAAGAACACACATTCATGGGTTTTTCATGGATTGAATGCATGTGATTAAGTACATGTAACTATACGTTAATGCTGTGTTCTATTCTATGTATCATGCAGATTTTGTACATATTTTACACTTTGTATCGGTTTTAACATCAGCCAGTGCCCTCCCTTACTCATTGAGTGGTATATGTTTATCCAAACACACTTCGAAATATGTTATCTGTAATAATGGCCAAGCTTACTTTTGCACATTGCATGATAGTTGAAGGACAAGTAAGGAATACAATTGTCAATAACCAATAACTATGTTGGGTTCCAATGTAATAAAACAGTGATTCATTATACAGTGGTACCTGCTGTATGTGGTCTCCCTTTAGTCGGGAAAATTATAATGGTCTTGATATGAATATTTTGCATTGCAAATATTGTGGTCTCAAAACAGGTGGCTAACAATATGGAGACAAAAGCTTGCAAACTACACTGCAACATTGGTGTATTTTTATTGTTGTAAGTTAAATGGTGTCCAGCAATATGAATGTCTACAAAGCGTACTGAAATTCATGAACTTGAGTAATTCTATGATACAAACATTTTTTTTAATGTTTGGAACGAGCAAGACTCGAACTTGCAACCTGTGGCACCAGTCGCATGTAATTTAAATCTTATGATACTGCCCACGTGCACCGCTGTGGTCCTGGCCACATGTAATGGGTCAAACATCAAACAACATTGTTGAAGCTGCCACATGCCTTGCGAAATTATTGTAGGTTTTCATGTTTTAATTTGATTGTGTGCTCTGAAAGGCTATGAAGAGCTGCATTTGGATATTTGCAGTTGTAAATATTGTGGTCTTAAAGCAGGTGGCTAACGATGTAAAGGTGTTGCTCTTAAAGTACATTGTAACATTAATGTGTTGTTTCATCATGTTTTAACTTTATGGTGAGTACCAGTAGGAAGGTATCCAAAGTATGCCAACTCATATTTTATCATGTTTTTTTTAACATGAACATGTTCTACCATACATTACACACACACACAAACACACAAACACACACACATACACATACACAGACACAGACACACATATATATGTATATATATATATATATATATATATATATATATATATATATATATATATATATATATATATATATATATATATATATATATATATATGTGTGTGTGTGTGTGTGTGTGTGTGTGTGTGTGCGGTTTTTTTGTTTGTTTTGTTTTTGAGAAAAACTCGACTTGGGTTGTGCTATTCTCTGCCGTATGGGAAATAAAATAATTTTTTCTCTGTTTTTGCCGACCAAAGACTTCACACTGTATTGCCCAGCTTCAGTAAAACATACCCCAGTCGTATAACAATACATAAACAGAAACAGAGAAACGTGTGTGTGTGTGTGTGTGTGTGTGTGTGTGTGTGTGTGTTCATCTAAGATTTACTAATATAGCTCAACCATGTCCCTTTGATTGCGAGACAGACAGTAATATATAGAATGGCGCATTTGAGGGTCTAACTGGCACCTTTTGAAAGCATGCGGGAACAGATGATAGTGGCATATATGTGCAGACATTGTGGGTCATCAGTGGGCTGACTGACGTCATGCAAAATACTCTTTCTCTGTTGATAATGTCCAATTGATATGGGAAAAAACATGTATTTTTTAGCGCAGTGTAAGGGACACGGTTGATGGCTGGCTGGAAGTTGTACCCGACAGAAAGTGAGGGGCAGACAGCTGCAACACAGTTGGGGGGGGGGGGGGGGGAGGGTATAAGCTGCATCCGCTTGCAGGCCTTGGTGCACATGGGGCCTGGATGGACAATGGACAAATGGGGTTCAGGAAGTCTAGTGTGCTGCTGGCTGAATTGCACACTTCATGCAATGAAGACGTGGTCATTGTATGTGTCCCATGCAATTTGTATGGAAGGGAACAAGCACTCTAGCACAGAAGATTACGGCCTGAAGGTCACAAGGTACTTCAATGTATACATATGCAAATATAAGGTTCTTGTCACACACGTATACCGTATACACACACAGACACAGACACAGACATAGACACACACACACACAAACACACACACACATATATATACTGGTCGGTGTGAAAAATTAATCACAGTACATTACATTCAGGCGTATCCTTCCATTATCATCCATTAAATATATGAGAACTGATAGACTGAAAGGGTATGGGTGATTTTACTGGTAGGTCCAATAGACTGCTTGGTTGCACTTCTATGATATTTACTGGATACAAGAGTTACATATTGATACTCACATGCATTGGTGACAACAATATACAGCGATAGAAGTCCCAGATACAGCACATGGACTTTCAGCAATGTGTTACCAACGCCTTTTGTTGCAAAGCATGACAAAAGATCCATTATAAGGATGAAGGTCCTCTTACCAGTGATATTCCAGTCCGCAAGTCTGAGCATACACAAGCAAGTAGGATTATGGCATATGCCTTCAGTCTAACTTTACGAATGACGAACCTTTAGTTCAACTTTTGTGCAACATATTAATCTTCCAGTGCAAGAGAAAAGCGACATAATCTTTTCCAATTTCTGGAGAAGATGTTCTTGCAAATTTTACCCAAACGTTAATCACTCAGAGAATTTCACGAAATGGACCTCGATGTGCTTTATGATAGAAAATATAATTCGAAAATAACATGAATACACACATGAAATAAAAACTTTACCACTTTACATACACGAAATGTACAAATACGTATACCCAGAGGTAGATTCCTTTATTTGTAAAACAACCCCAGATACACAAGGACAACACAAACAAGAGTTTGTAGTGTCCCCATTTGATAGAAACATATGGGTCAGCAAATCCCTTTACATCACAGTGAACCTGAAAGTTACCCCCCCCCCCATATGAGGACTGAAGAATTTTGGAAATATCATCTTCTAATCTACCTGAAGTGCATATTGTATCAATACTTCAATAAAATGTGCTTAAATCAAAATATAGGTGGTCAACCATGCACAGGGTGAGCAGCACCACCTACCTGTGAATTTAGAACTAACCCAGATATCCCTTATTCTCCTTTGGACCCAAATATCCATCGAATGGCTTAAACGCCTGAGAGATTTGAACTCATTGATAGTAAATAGATATTCTTCACTGAAAGAAATCCGCTTCGTCAGACTGTAACAATGTAGTGACAACCTGTTGGTGATCTTTTTTGAAAAAAAAAATGTATTCATAATTTTCCACACATGGTTTATAAAATATACGAACCCACTGACAATCGAACTCTACATTCAGTTATAAAATCAACGTTCATGCTTACTTTATTAACCATTTAAAATATAGGCTCTTTCGCATTTAAAACAATTTTTTTTTCATTTCCCAAGTTTTTTTGTCGAGTCCAGGAGCACGTGTTTTAGCCTGTGGAACTATTCAATATATGTCTCGTCCTGGTCAAAATAGTGGCAACATCCCAAAAGCCCCAAAAGTAGCTAAGATTGTAGATGTGCCTTTTGTTATGTTGTTTTAATCATTTATATTCATTTATAAAAGGAAAACAATTCTAACGCTAGGCTTTGCTCTGTATAATTCTTTTATGATATGCTGTCGACGAAATGTGTAAACGAACAAAAAGGGAATAATATATAATCAACTTATTGGTGCACGAAATATGATAGTACGCTAGCTAGGATAAATCAAGCCATTAATAATAACAATAATAATAATAATAATAATAATAATAATAATAATAATAATAATAATAATAATAATAATAACGATGATGATGATGATGATGATGATGATGATGATGATGATGACGACGACAACAACAGTAACAATATTAAGAAGGATAAGAAGAAGCAGAAGAAGAAGAAGAAGAAGAAGAAAGAAGAAGAAGAGAGAAAAGAAGAAGAAGAAGAAGAAGAAGAAGAAGAAGAAAAAGAAGAAGAAGAAAAGAAGAAGAAGTTACCGTTTATATATTTTGGGGTCACGGCCCATCCACATATCCCCTGCAATATATGCTTAATGCTGGGAAGTGCAAGAGAGAGAGAGAGAGAGAGGAGAGAGAGAGAGAGAGAGAGGAGAGAGAGAGAGAGAGAGAGAGAGAGAGAGAGAGAGAGAGAGAGAGAGAGAGAGCATATATGCTTAATGCTGGGAAGTGCAAGAGAGAGAGAGAGAGAGAGAGAGAGAGAGAGAGAGAGAGAGAGAGAGAGAGAGAGAGAGAGAGAGAGAGAGAGAGAGAGAGAGAGGAGAGAGAGAGAGAGAGAGAGAGAGAGAGAGAGAGAGAGAGAGAGAGAGAGAGAGAGAGAGAGAGAGAGAGAGAGAGAGAGAGAGAGAGAGAGGTTGTGGACTTCACCAGTTATTCTCCCGTAACTGAAAACGTTATTACCTATTTTGAAAAAAAAACACATATACGGAATCCTGGCTGCAAGGGTTGTTCTTGAAGCGTAACAGTTTTAATCCGAATTGAAAATCAAGGTCAAAAGGCAATTGGAATATAGAAGACATCTTGTGAACGTTCTGTATCCCACAGCTTTTCAGTTAGGCCTGCACTACTTTTAGAACTTAAGAACTAAATGAAAGCCTATGCCTATTTCCATGTTTGTGACTGATTATGTCATTTTGACCAGATTTTTTAAGTCATTAAGCACACAGAAAAAAAACATTAATTATATATCTTGATAAAGAGTAAGGCTATTGAAGCCAAATGTAACATCAACGTGTATCACGTGGAAATTTGATATTGTATGAAGTGGTCTACCTTGATCAATTTCTCAGGGTCAAGAGGGAATGCATTTCAATTAATGATTTTTGGTGATAGTCGTCAGCAGACCATTATGCTCATAGGCCTCTTGTGCTGTTGATGTTACAACTTACTTTAAAAAAATACCACCAACCTTCGTGTGGACATTCACAAACATAAAGAGTCAAGGAAACGATAGCATATACAATGGTCATATTATGATGCTAATCTGAAAGTACGACCTTTTTTAAAAGTGCCACAAACTGGATAGACATAAATGATAGGCTTTAAATTCGTAATGTACAATTCCATGTGACCCCCATTATGCCTCCAGCACAACTTTAGGAATAAATTACGCATGTATTTCAAAAGCTTGATTTGCAATTCATTCTGACTTTCAACAACCGTGATTTTTGGCTGTCTCCAAATGCAATACGTCTGTATAGTGATCGTAATATTATGATACTTACAGATCCGGTGTGGACATCTCCAACAATCACCAAGAATAGTTTCGTGGAATTTAGGTCTTAAAATATGCGGCAATCCTCCGATGTTGTGTTACTTCCTTAGTCAGTTTATACTTTTTTCAAAGTATAAAAAATGCACATTCTTGATGTATTTTGGACCAAACAACTTCCTGGTTGGTGACACAATTTAAGAGGCTGCCATGCGTCAATGATTTCCGAATTTCTCTTTGCCATTTTAGCATGCTTACAGGACAAGGAGCGCACAGTAGATGAATGATGAAAAGAGAGAAAAAAATCATGATTTTTATCATTTGGAATCGTACATTACGTTGCAAGAGATTTCTCACATATTATATACAGTGAAATCTGCGAAATACGACTGTGGCTGTTGGTATTTTTCTTTTAACCTTTCCCCTTTCACAAACGTGTCTGTAATTGTTTTGCGTCTGCTCAAGGTTTATGTTTATACAACTTGCAAAGACCAAAAAATGCATAACATCAACAATATTTGTTATAACACTCTCCTTGTTCGAAAGGTAATTTCCAAAACGTTAACATTTTATGCGGGATTCTAACCATCAAGTATGCTGATTTTCTGGTTTTCCATCTGCACAAATTCGAAAAATCCTACCTTCTTATGCTAAAAAACTTGAAAAAAATATTACGTGCATTTTCGTAAGTTGATATTTTTGGGTTTTTTTTTTTTTTGTTTCTCTTTCTGTTTCTTTTTTTCTTTTCTTTTTGTTGTTGTTGATGCGGAGTTGTGTGAAACTAAGTAAAACGTGACTTTATGTACTGCTTTCAAACTAGCAAACGAATGAAGAAAAGTTGCTTGATTTGGACACAAATGTGACTTTTACACAATGCTTTAAAATAAGAAAATAAATTAAGGGGACAATTCCTTAATTTGGGCAAAAACACACTTTACCCAAGTTATGTAAAGTGTGGTAAAATAGAAAGAAATGTCCTTAATTGAAACAAACACACACACACACACACACACACACACACACATATATATATATATATATATATATATATATATATTTGCCATAGTCATGTAAAAGTGAAAAAAAGTTTAAGGAAATTTGCTTAATTTAACCAAAAATGTTCTTTTACTCGCAAGTAAAATTGAGATTTATACAGTATCTCCAGAACAAGTCTATGGACATTCATAAAACTTCCTCACAAATTCCATTGGTACGGATCTTTCCTACATAATGGTTTTCATGTCCGTAAGGTTAAAGTTCACAGGGGCATAGCAATGTCAGTCTGTTTCTGTGTAGTATTTTTTGAAGCGTTTGATAACAGTTCACTACATTTAGACATTTAATGTAGTAGAGGAGAGTTCACTTTGCACTTGTCACAAGTGATCTTGAGGTCAAAGGTCACGGGGCTGTTTGAAAAAATGTGTTCCAGCACATACATGTAGCAGGATTTCAGGGGGAAAATTTCACACTGATTAAAACATGGATCGAGCTAAGACTCTTGTGAAGAAGGTTTTTCCGTGACCTTGAGACCAAAGGGAAAGGTCATGAGGGCGCTGCATGAGCCTTTTTCAACTGATGTTAGACTGAAAACTAGATATAGCTACAATGCAAGGGTTCCGCCCTAACGAGAATGTCATTAGGCTGCCATTTGCTCAAAATAGTTCATGGTGACACCAAAATCATATAGTTCCTCTTGGATGAGAGAAGCGTATTGCAAAATATGAGCAAAATACATGGAGGCATTCTGTAGATATCGCGGTAACAAGAATGTGCGCATCCAAACGTCCAGATGGACGGACAAACAGTAAACATAAAGGGTCCCCACCCCTAGGGTGCACTCTTATAAAAGGTCAATGAAACTTCCGTGTTCTTGGGTAAAAGTCTACCTTATATGTACCAAGTGTTGTAAAGAAACTTTGCTTTATTGTAACACATTTTTCTGTGCGCCAAAAAACCTTCCTACAGGTTCAAGGACATTCCATTGCAGTGGTTTTTAAAAAAAAATATGCAGTACACTTTTCTTCTTGTCAATAAAACCTGTTCTTGGGAGATAAATGGAATGGGAACTAGTTATAATATAGGCAAACACAACATGTACCTTAATTCTGGTGGGTAATGGACACTATGGTCTTTTAAGTTACATGTTTATGGCAAAACAACATGCATTGCATGAAGTATTCAAAACGTGGTAGTCTTAAATATTAGGACAAATAAACTATACAATTGGCATTCTGCAAATTAATCATGTTGTCTGGTTTTATTTCGGAATATTTTCATAGCTCTAGGGGCGAACACACAGCATAGAATTTGGTCAATCAACAGAAAGTATTTTACTGCACTCTACATTTGAACATTGTTTCATATTTATATGCACCCACAGTGCATATTGTGCTGTTATAATAAAATCAACTCTCATACAAATCCATCTTCATATACATGGTTCTTGAGTTCTAAAGTTTATGTAGGGGCCCTTTTCATTGGGGTATCAAGAATGTCTGTTTCAGAACTGTTATACCAATGCTTATGATATACATCACTTCCTGGTGATTATGTGCAGTGCTCATGTCGTCGTTGCAGCATTCTTTATCTCAGACTGGTCATGTACTGACGCACATATCAAAATTGCTAAGATGTATGCAAATTTTGCAAGTCAGTCTTTAAACTCTGTCCATTTCTATCTTCCTCGTTAAATCTACTTCACTTTGACGCCCGATTAAAATATATTTCTCTTTATATCAAAAGTCTCTTTTTTATCAATCTTATTTTATAAATATCATTTAATATATCAGGATGCATTCAAATGTATCCTGGTTTTTTCCATCATGTAGCATGTCGAAGGAATGTCCTTAAAAATGGCTGTTTTATGTCTTATTTCCTAATTCACCAAACATTTTAATCATATCTAAGCATTTTGAGAACATTCAATAATTTAAAAGTCCATTATATGGAAAGATTGAAAAATAGCTCTCTTTATTTGTAATTTTATAAGTATTCTAGGATAATTCTTTTGAATAATTATGAACTTCATGTCCTGCATGACCAAATTTGGCATTTTCTTGTCCGCCAATTTTCAACGCCTGAAGTCCACACTTTTTTTTTTGCATCAATATTTTTCCCAATATGACATAAGCTAAAATCATTCCTATTGCGTTGAAGGTAGTTGCTATTTTACATAACAACAACCGTATTGTTATTTTACCATGTTTGGTCAATGGTCTCAACTAAAACATAAGGTTGTCCTCATTTGCCTTCACAAGCACTCCTACAGATTTAATTGATGGAGGTTACCTTCTTTCAGGTGTATTTTTGCTGCTCTTCTGTCTGGTGGGATTGCGGTTAGTATTGCTGCAGAGTTGGAAAGCCATTTTTGGGCTTCCATACCCGCAGTACTCTCCAGGTAATTTTATTACCTGTAAGGTCTCGGTCCATCTTTTACACTATGAACTGAGTCAAAGGAGTCATCCATGCTTGTGGTATTCAGACCTGTTTCTATTAATAATAGTTTTCTCTCCTGGTCTTGCTTGGCATTTTCTTATGCGGCGAACTAGGCCAGGAAAGGTGATGCGTTGACCCCAAATACGACTCTATGGAACTCCTACACATCAGGCTCTTGTGTTTGATCTGGATCACACAACAAGAAATGATGATTCGATCCATTTTTGTTCTCTATATCGATTTGCAAATGCATTTTACTGATGTCGCAGACCAAAGCCACTTTTTAAAAAAAAATTTCATTGTTTTTTTTAATTTCTGAACTGCATTATGAGATTCATTACATCTTGGTGTAACTTGACTCCCTGATGAATTTTGTCATGAAGCAACATGCTCTCTGATTTCGCCAAAGCATCAAACACAATGCACAATTTATTTGGGGCTGTCCTTTACCATTGGGAAGTGTGCTAGATACCACGTTGTAGTTTGTTGTTCAAGTGTGATCTTTTTCTTCTGACCCTTCTCGAAATACTGTTCAATAATTTTATTATATGTGTCTCCTGGGTCAATTTTCCAAGAGATGCTTGTCAGTGCTCTGCAGTTGACTGATTACCATCTGTTTGTTGCTTGGCAATTTTAAATCTTTACCTTTATATGAAATTCCTACTTTATATCTTGTATTTTAATATCCCAGTGATTTTCCTCTTCTTCAACTGCTGCTTGATCTACTCTTTTGAATATTCTTTTTCCATCCACACTTCCTTTATTTGCCAGAATTGCCGAACTGTGTAGTTGCTTTCGTGCAAGACCAAGCCTTTGTGATAAAGGTAGCTTCTTCAGAGGTTTGTGCATGGATTTCCTTGTTGCCCTTTTTCCAGCATACCAATACAAGACCACCCCTGTGTCTTTAGTCCTGCTGTAGGCTGTCTTGGTTTACCAAGAACTTATGGGATGATGTGAAGCAAATCTATGCCAATCTGCAGATCTACCTGATTTCGTTTTACAAACTTAGGAAAGTCTATATCTTTAGAAATGTCGAATGTCACTTTTTCCTCATTCTGGTTAAAGGCTCCTGCTACATTGTCTTAAGCTCTTGCTGTTATAATTATGTTTGCTTTTTTTTTGTCCAAAATTTCCAGTCCCACTTTCACAGGCATTGTTTTGAATATCTCCTGTTGACAATCCAGAACATTGACTGTTGCTCTTGTGATGTTTCCTTGTAGACCCAGCTCTGCTGCAACACTTCTATTCAGGTAGGTACATGTACTTGCATTATCTAACAATGCATTCACTTCGATACTACATGTTCCATTCTTAAGGATGACTGGTAATGTTTTCACTGAAATGCATTTTGACTCTTTCTTACATTTGTCATTTACAGTCGTTATGATGGTCACATGTACTGGTGCTCAGTGGTTTCTGTGTGCTGGAGTTTGTCCTCTCTTCCAGGAAGAAACACACATTTGCTTCACATCACATTTGTCAACCTGTACTTTCTGGCTCTGTAAATTTCTCCACATCTTCTTTAATTTCTGTTTGTCGGATTGGCTTGAAAATGGTGCATGTCCTCAAATTGCATGGCTAACCTTTGCCTGGCACCACCATACTTCGTTTTGTCTTTGGCTCCTTGATAGGCAGCTGGTGAATGGTTGAAGCTTTCCATTACCTTTCAGTCATTGCGTTTTAGATGTTCCCTGAGCTGTAGTAGTTTCTATTCTGGAGTTGCTGGGGCTCTATCAATGCATGCCGCAAGGCAGCTTTACAACTTTCATAGGTTTTAATTTATCCCGAGAGTACTGGGATGGATAGACACTTCAGTTCTCAGTACATGTCTTGCTGCACTGCTAGATTGTCCCTGTTGGGTGCTGGGGGAGGGGGGGGTTATTTGATCCAGGCCCACCATACCAGCCATGTGTGCGTGTTACTTCAGCCTGGGATGCCTGACCGTGGCCTTCATCAATATATTGGGATCTGTTTCACACCTTTTCCTTGAAACTTTTTCAATCATTATCTTTCCATGGAATTCCCTGATTTTCCTCAACTGCAGCTGGATCTACTCTTTTGAATTCTTTTTGAAACTTCCAAGTTTCTTTTTTCTGTGTTTTTTTCTGAATTTTAGCTCGCTTTTTTTTTACTTCATTCCATGTTGTTTTCATAACTGAGACCCTTTGTTTCTTCATTCATGTTTTATCTTATCCTTTTTTCTTCTCGTTTTCCGTTTGTTACTTTCGTTTTTTTTTTCTGCATTGGTTATGGGTCTGTGATTGCTCCTTAGCATTTTCTCCTTCACCAATGATGTTGCTGTCACACTCTTTTTCATCCTTGCCCCTTTTGGATGTCTTTCTTGTCATCTTTGTTGTGATTTTGGTTCTTTCTGTTTTCAAAGTACACATACTGCACCAGCTGCCTGTGAATTTTTCTAACTTTTCCATCGCAGTACATGTTTTTGCAAGTCATACATATTTTGTTTTCTGCAGTACATATCTCCTAGTGTCATCATGACATGGGTAGCCTTCTATTGTGTGTCACCCATTCCTGCTGCTGTAGAAGTGGGCCCATATAGGTCTCAGGTTTGCCAGTGTCACATTTCTCTATTAACTGTATCACTCGCCTTCTGATGGGCGTGAGTTTTGCCAAGCGTAATCTCCCCATCTTAACTTCTGGGTTAGATTTTGTCCTGTCTCAACCACTTTCTCACTTTCTGCCTCCTTTTCTGCACTTTTGCTATCTCTCTTACTGTATTATCTTCATATTAATGTTTCACTGTTCCGTCAGCAACACTGTCTGAAGCGGAATGGTTGTCAGCATCTTCTGCATCTTTCTTTGCTGAACCCTCTTCCAATTCCTCTTAACACCCTTATCTATGTCCTTCGACCAGTTTATATTCACTCGGGAGTACAGAATGTCTGTTTTAGAACTTTTATATCAATAATTATGGTATACCGCACTCACTGGTGATGAGATGCAGCACCCATGCCATCTTCTGGGCATTCTTCATATATCTCAGACTGGGCATCCACTGATCTACATATCGCACATGGAAATTTCTCAGATATATGCAAATTTTGCTAGTCATTCTTTTAACTCCTTCTGCCCAGGCTCTGCGTCCTTGGGGTGATGATGATGTCACTTATCTTCTGTCTACGTTTGTGTCTTATGCAGGTTCACTACCATGTGGAACATCAAGTTCCTAGCTCCAACACATCTCAACGTATCATGTCGCTAGTGAAGTTTACATGATGAGTCCCGAGACCTTGAAAACCAGGCCAAAGTCAGCAACCTATTCCAAAATCTAAAATCAAAATAGATAGTAGCCTATCAAAGTTTATCCCTAGAAAGTATGACATAGATCTGGGCAAATTTGTTTAAATTGTCACCATTATATGAAATGTACACACTTGGCCTATGCAGATGAATCACAATGCACAAAAATTGATTAAAAAAAAATCATTGTGCCACTTGCCAAATAAATTAAGGTCTGCCCCCCCCTCCTACGTTTCCTTTGCAACTTCGAAGGAATCATTTTATTTTATATGGCATTGTGACCTTGACCTATGACCTGAAGGTCATTCACAATCATATGGAAAAAGTCCCCAAATTTATGGAATAATCTGCACCCAAAATTTGCAAATGAATCTGGCTTTTAGTTTTCAAAAAAATCAGAATGAGAACTATTATTGCAGACCCCATTGCCGTACATGGTCACCAATATGAATCATATTTCAAATATAATAGATAAGGCTTGAGCATGTATAACCTGTCTCCACATCCTCAGGTTTAATTTGTTAAACACCACATTAAACAAATTGCATAAATGTGTAGTACGTACCTTCCTTGAATATGGTTGCGTTATGTTTGAAAGATGATCAAATGCGCTTGGCAACATGTTGAAATCAGAACTGTACAGACCAGCACTTTTTTTTTTTAAATAGATACCATAAAACCCTGCCTCTCATACTGTTTTACAACTACGTAATAATCTGTGAAACTGCCTTTGCCAGACACAAATTAAACCAGTTTGACAGTGCACAATTTATATTGTCTTGTGACAGGAAAATATATTTACTTTCAAATTGACACTGTGACATAAATCTTACTGTCTTATGAAAAACAGGCACACTCAAACGTTTTAAAAGAAAATGAAGCAGAGTCTTAAATAAGATAAATGGTAGTGAAAACATGGAAAATCTGTTCATCAGGGATCAAGGTACTTATCAAATTGTGAGAGTACCATTTAATATTGTAATCCAATGGCCTGGGTAACCTGTATCACTTTGGTATATTATGTGCAATTTTGCATAAACACTGACATAAATGTTATTGGTGGGATCTAGGTTAAAGGAAATTTTCCCTTGTTGACAGCATCTATTTCATTATGCAATGTATGTAGATCCCATTGACTTTGATCCAATACACTGGAAAATAAATGAAACATATGATGCATCTAAGTCTGCAAAGAGTTAAACAATGTGGTTGGTAACATGGACTGAATTTGTGTGCCAAATTTGTTGTATTTTATTGGTCACATTCACCAAGTTTTTTGATAGCCCCTCTATTTTCAGACACCACAATATTAGTTTTATTCAACAGGGTTATACTCTAGTGTAAAGCATGTAACATACCAGTTTCAGGATATTTTAGCTGCTTAATAGCCAGTTTAATGCGGCATAAATCAGAACTTGTATTCACACCCAAAATAAATGCCTATCAATTTACCTAATGTGTTAATGAGGGCCCATTTACCCCGTACTTAATGCATTAGTGGCCTTTTTAGAATGACTCAAGGCGCCTTGTCCTTTGCTTTGTAATAACACTTCCAAGCAGTTCCATTCATCAAATTCATTTTGATATTTCAACTGGGATCAACTTGTGTGTATTGTTTGCAAAGATTGCAAGCTGTTTCTAGAAGATTTCACTTGTCGATCTATTTTGCCTTTTGTGCATCATTTCCTGTATGATGGTGTCAAATGCATGTAGTTCAGTATATATATATATATATATATATATATATATATATATATATATATATGGCTGAAATGATACTTATATGGTCTCAGGACCAAGAAAAAAATGGAATCCAGGATTTCTAAGCTCCATATATATCCTTTGCCTTACAGAAGAACACTCCTGTTTCAGAGCTGACAGGTCCTAATAAACAAAGTATAATGAGCACACAAGGTTCCATGTTATCTAATGGAAGAGAGAGCGAGAGAAACAGAAAGAGAGAGAGAGAGAGAGAGAGAGAGAGAGAGAGACACTAAAGAGGCGATGGAAAAAATTAAAAATTATAATCTAACAAAAGGTTCACAAATGAAGGCAAAAACTATTTTGAAACAAAAGTTCATAAAAAGTAAAAATTATCATTAAAAATAACGTGCGTTATTCCTATAATAACAATGTTCTTCCTTGATATAGGTAATATCAATTGAATCAAGGCTTATATGAAAACCCAGCATGCAAACATTTTCCACGAAGCCAAATTCCAACATATCTTATACCATTTTCTTATACAACGCTATACAATATATAAACAACTTAATATAATATATACATGAAACACCAAGGCTTGACCCAGTGCTTGTCTTTCTAATTTTGTCTGATTTGTAAGTGGCGAGGAACACTTTAAGCCATCAGCTTAGTGAAATAAAGCTTTCAATGCCAAAACCTTGATCTGAGGGATTGGCTGTACTTTGTTTAAACAGTGGACCTACATACGAAAGCAAATATTTTAGGTATATCTGGCCATCTAACCTTACAAAATGAAAACAAAGATGTATAAGAAAATGAATACAAACACTCCAATAATCATTCAAACAGCCAGTTCACTTTTTTTACATGCAATAAAGCCAGGTTCAACATAGTCCACCTTTGGTCTCCTAGGAATATTAGCTTCAGTATTTTCTTCATTCATTTGCCGCATCTTGCATACAGGCCAGGGGGCTCTCCACCTTGGTCTTAGATTATAATTGGGAACTATAGGTTCCCCTGATAGAGGGCTGGTGTCACCGTCTTCAGCATTTTAATTATCATGATCCATCTTATAAGTAATTTGGTTTGCATTTTCTTCCTGACCTAATTTAGCAGCATTATTATCTTCAGAAAAATGTGGATCAGGACTCAGGACATTTCTATTCATGCCATCTAAATCACTAGTACTAGCTAAGGGTTCATTATTTTCTTCCTTACTCAATGAGTGTGGAACCACACTTGGAAAGGTTAATTTATCTTGCCTTAACAATTGTTTTCTTTCAGGCATTGTATCATTTTCTTCCTGCCTAAATGGAGCCCTATCGCAGTTTGGTGTTCATCACAGTCTGCTTCTGGGTGGACAGGTCGTAAATGCTTTGCATGAACAATTGGACTGTCCCTTGATGATTGATATGTGATTCTAAAGTGCACTGGAGACAATTTCTCCATTATACTATAAAATGGTTGCCATGGAGATACAAATTTTGGTATCTTCCCTACCAATGCATTACGATCATAAAAGTATACAGGGATTATCACCTCGAATTCCAGCTTTGCATTCTTAATCATAATAGCACTTATTCTGTTATCTTGCATCTTTCATGTGTTGTTTAACATAAGCAACAGAATGATGGAAGCGCTCACGCATTGCTGGGACATATTACTCCCACATGTATTTTAGACATGGATGCAAAACTGTATCCAGAGGCAGGGCAGGATCATGCCCATAACATAGAAAAAAGGGTGTATACATTGAGCCTTCAGAAACTGATGTTTGTAGCTCATTGAGGCTGAGGGAACATACCTGTCCCATGTCATCTGATCATTGTTGGCAATTTGTTTAGCTATAGCATTATTCATGACACTATGATATCTTTTTATGTTTGCATTACCACTTGGTTGATAAGGTACAGTGGTAATAAGTACTATATTTAATTATGTGCTTAAAATACCAATGATTCTGGCACAATGCTACATCCTACGGTCTAATAACAAGGCCTTCATATAACTATGTCTTGGTATAAAGTCTTCCAATAAGACACGTGCTTGTGTCTCAGATGACTTATTAGGGACACAATATGCTACTTGCTTATTTGAAAAACGATCAATTAGGATAGTGACATAATTAACCCCATTCTCACTGGTAGGAAATGGACCACAAGTATTGCTTACAACTGTTTGGAAAGGTCCATTAGGTAAAGACCATTTTGCATTTCATATGTCCTCTTTCTAAGTTTCCATAAATTACAAGCAAGGCACTTTTGTACTTGCAAGAGACCGCCTTTGTACATGTTCTTCCACCAATACCTTTGCCTGATTTTATCATTAGTTTTATCAATACCCATGTGGCCTTGTTTATCATGGTACCCTGTTAATACAACTCGTACAAGAGAAACTGGTAGTACAAGCTGCAGTCTTGGTTCAGGATCTAGCCTCACAACTTAAGGCTACATAAAATGACAATGCATCACCAAGAACAAATTCAGGGGTAAATCTACTCCTTTCCCCTTTTCCTTCCAGTTCTTTAATTATTTTGGAGGCAATTTGTGCTCACTTTGGAAATCATTTAATCGTACTATTTGATGGGAGGCTAACAAAGGATCGAAGTAAACTTTCATGACTAGATAGATCACCCCCCCCCCCCCCTTTTCAGGTGGGTCATTGCTACAATAGGCTGTTTTGTAGGTTTGCTAGTATTCAAAACTTGCAGTTCCTTTTGGAACTTCTGTGTACCATTATGGTAATCGGCCATTTGCTTTCCATTTACATTATTTCTGACAGTCAACTTACTAAGTGCGTCACTCTTGTTAACGTTGCCAGGGCTATAATGTATTTTACTACGTCATATTCTGACAACATAATAGCCCATTGTTGTACCCTTGCATTCTTCATTTCAGATGAAAATAGGGATTCGATTGGAGCATGATCAGCATACACATGAGTCTTTGCTGCAGGTAAATAATGCCTGAGGTTCTGCATGGACTAAACAATAGGATATGCTTCATGCTCAATATGTGACCATTTTGGTGTTAATTGGTGTGATTAAAACTGGATAGCTCTTTCCCCATCAGGCCAAGACTGGCAAAGCTGGGCCCCTATAGCATAACCAGATGCATCTGTATGCAAATGAAATAGCTTTGACATGTCTGCTTGCCTCAGAACGGGACTGACTGTCAGACAATACTTTGAGGTCTCAAATGCATTCTGTTCTATATCTCCTCATTAAAAATGTGCATTTTTACATGTCAGTGCTGTGAGTGGTTTGGCAATTGTGCTAAAATAGGGAATAAATTCCTATAAAACCCAACCATAGCAATATGTAATCAATAACTATTCTAAACTGTCCATTTGCTTTGGGAACAAATAAAGAAGACCTGCCCCAAGGGCTGCTACATGGCCTAATAATACTTGTTTTTAACATCTTCATTACCTTTCTTATTCATTTTGTTGACAATAAGGCATTCTGTAAATCTTTTGTTCGATAGGGCCACATCCATTAATCTCTATGGGAATTTCAAAGTCTAGCCCTTCACCAAGTTCTTATATGTCTTCTGCAAATACATCTGCATATTGCTTAAGTAATGTTTGCATTTTGTGCCTTTGTGCAGGAGGTAAGTAGCCCAAAT
This sequence comes from Hermodice carunculata, assembly GCA_964020975.1. Lineage (NCBI taxonomy): Eukaryota > Metazoa > Annelida > Polychaeta > Eunicida > Amphinomidae > Hermodice > Hermodice carunculata. Next base: position 48,987,258 of record OZ026623.1, on the reverse strand, counting down.
TAACTGCTGGACTGGATTTGCTTTTAAGTCCTTTCGATTCCATAATATTATGTACGTGAACTTCCCTTTCATCAATACCCCCATTACGTTTTTCTACCAAATACACATCTTTTTCAATAAATGTTTCTACAAATGCTATTGCTATGCCTGGTTTAATCATAAATGATGACCCCGTAATATTTGTAATTTCAAAGGGAACATCTCTTGTAACACCAACATCACCTGAAATGGGAGAAGCCATTAATCCTGGCTGGTCAAGGAAAATGGGACTATTGCCCATGGGTGTCAGCAAACAAGTGCCTTTTATTGTGCCATTTACAATATTGCACATATAATATAACTTGAGCTAAGAGGAATATATTGTTTCTTTTGTACATCTTCTAATGATACACTTAATCCTTCATCCTTTCAATTGATACATCATGTCCCTCGTAAAAAAAAATCACCTTCAACCTTGTGTAACATCTTCCACTGATGGTTTCTACCTGGGCGGAGTTCACATCGGTTATTGTAGCGTTCCCCAGGATATCATTCACGACAGTGAATGCGATCAGGCCAAAAAAAAGCAAGGTATTAACTCAGTGCAGGTTGTATAAGGATCGGGTATGTTTTGCGTTGCTATGTTTCTGCTCCAGCATGGTTTAAAGACAACACACCCAAGTTGCCTTACGTTTTGGGCTGCCATACTTTGCCTTATATTAGACAGAGATGTATCCACAGCTATCCCCACCAATGCCAATATTTGAAATGATGATGATGATGATGATGATGATGATGATGATGATGATGATGATGATGATGATGATGATGATGATGATGATGATGATGATGATCATGATGATGATGATGATTGAATGTCTTTATTTTTGTACACCCAGCCAGAGTTACCAGTGTTCTTCCATGGGGGATAAGTAAACATTCATACAGTATCTATGCTATTTTTTACAAATATATGACAGCCAAAATAAAGTGACAAGCACTTAAAACATAGAAAATATGTAAAAATAACAAGCCTTATGGTTGCATATTAAAGAAGGTTAATCATGTGAACAGTAGGTAAACTAGTCAAGAGAGTTCCAGACTGTTCATAATTTAAAACGAAAGACTCCTTAAAAGAACCTTTCTTGACACTGGGAATAGAGTGGGTACTTTTTGTATCATACATATCAGAATTGGAACATGAAGTTAGCTGATCGCATAGATAGTCCGTTGGAAGTTTAATTATACATTTATACATCAGGGTAGCAGTATGGTATTTCCTACGCTGCTCCAACATTTGCAATCCTAGATTAAAAACAATATCAAGTTTGTTGTATTTCTAAACAGGTTTTTGAGGTCTATGAAACCCACCAGCACAACAAATGTTCCACACATTGTTTACATTGTCTCCTTTTGGCTGGATACAAGAGAAAAGAATTGTTTGAAGCACACTGCTTGGGAGCGAGATTCTTAAATGGCGGAGGGCAGAGTACAACTAGTTATTCATGCACCATTTTGCACACATCCACTAAAACTTGACACCTGGTCAACCGATCGTCAATAGTAACATTAATGTACTTTACATTCCCTACCGATTTTCTCACCGTACAAAGAAACGTCTAACGCCTTATTGTTAAAATGGAGACTCATAATTAGATCATATACCAAATTAGTAAACAAAACGTCTAGATTCTGATATGAATGTTTTAACAGCCTCAAAGATGAATACATTATCTGTGTCTGGCAACTCCTCATCACATTTCAACAGAATATTTAATAAAATGTCACTAGAGCACTGAAATATTAGAGTCGGATTTACACCTGGAGCGAGTAAGTGACACACATTGTTTAGCAGACGGACCCTTTGCACAGTAAACTTGGGGCAGAACAAAAGGTTATGTTTCCTATCTTCAGTAGGATGAGAGCATGCGGACGTTGAGGCTGGGACGATATTGACATGATACACATGGAGATTTAAAAGAGAAAAAGTTAAGACGTAGGTGTGTGTGGCATATGTTTCTGAAACGACTTCCTTGTTTAAAGTATCAGGGCTTTTTGTCATCATTCAAGGGCAATAAATTAAATTCAGATTGGAACTGAGGCAGGGAATTGGAGACACAAGCGTCAACTTTAAACTATTCCATAATTTGATAGCCGAGAGGAGAAATTAATCGCCGAAGCAATTGGTGGAAAGCCTAATTTGGCATAATTCAGTACAATTTCTCAACAGACACCCAGTAATGAAAGCAACATTGTGAGGAACGAGATCATGTAGGTATTGTGAAGGCAACCTATTATATGAAATAATTAGTTTGAAGTATTTCCTCTGATTTCACAGAGTTTGCCATTCACACTCTTAAAGAATTAAGACAATTGGAGTGTATCTAGTTGCGCCACGGCAGATGCTCGATGCCCCCCACTGCACAGCTTCTACAGAAGGTGACATGTTTATCATGCAATAGACAAACACGATACACCCACATTCGAGGACAGGGTGAATCATAGCACTATACAACTGTATGAGGGTGTGGCGAGAGAGTTTGTATTTGAGTCTACAGCAACCAGTTGGCTGGCTTTATTTAGAATGTGTGTTGTATGCTGGGGCCATGACAAATTGTTTTAAAGTGCAACCCCAAGATGGGTATATTAAATAGCCTCAGGCATGGGCGTGTTTCCGAACAGTAGGAGAAGATGATCTGGCTTGTTTCGTTTAGCTGAGAACGTCATTGAAATAGATTTAATACCATGAAATGCCATCCGCCACGGCTTGCCCCAACAATGGATTTGTACAAGATTAGAATTACAGCTTTCAGCTGTCGCCGTTGGTTTGTGGACAATTTCAAGAATACTGGTATCATCTGCAAATAAATGATGTCACAGGTAAAAGTAGCAGTGATGTCTTTTATGTAAACTAGGAGAAGTAAGGGACCAAGAAGGAACCTTGGGGCAGTCCAGCCTCTATAGCGAGCCAAGGGATCCAGGGATCTGGGGAATATGAGGTGCATCAGCAGGGATTGAATAGATCAGCAAAAGAACGTGAGATTAAAGGGACACGGTTTTTAAGAAGGGTGTTGCCCATATCATCGGGACCACAAGCAGAACTAGTTTTCAGAGACTTTAAAATCTTTTTTTGAGCTAATAGATCGAAGAAGCGCTGTCCAAGTTCACTGACAGTGTGAGGAGAATCTCAACTTACACAGCAATCATTAAAATCACCTGTTAAGAGGAGTATTTTAGGGTTAAGTTCGATAACAGACAAAATGGAATGAGATAAATTGTCAAAAAATAGCTTTCTCTCTGTGTGGCAGATTGACCTGATGGAGGATAATAAACACCTTGGATTAGTTTACCAGAAGGGCCAGTAATTTCACCCCAGATGGGTTTGCTACTGGAAGTTTCCAGTCACCGCATCTTCTAACAGGTGGTTGTCTGTTACATATAGGGCAAACGCTCCCCCAAACCAGTTTCACGTTCCTTGTGTAATGGGGTTTAAAAGCTTTCAATTGCTGAAAGAGCATCAGGGCAGGTATTATCGAGCCATGTTTCCGATAGAGAAATGACTTCTAAATTTTATAGACTCCCATAAAATACTTATTTCTTCAAGTTTACAATCAGATTTTAACCTTTCTACATTAGCATGACATACAGAAAACTTATTGAGAACAATATTATTAACTGGTCCAGGGTTTGGATGAATACTCGTGGAGAGCACCTTACGTATCCATACCGTCATGTCTCAAACGGCACAGACATACACGTACGGTAACTAATACTGCGGCAAATACTATGAAAAAGGTAAAGGAGAAGATGAAACTATGATTGTGATATGTATATGTGGACACGTCGGCAGACATGGACAGGAACATAAATCCATCTTCCTCTTGAAATAACCCTACCCCAGCCCTATATTGATACAAACAGATGCCCAGTACAGAATCAAATACTTGTTCACGACCGGTAAAATAAATTTGAAACTACTCTAATACCGTAGTTTTGAAGCTTTGATAAAATTATTTTGTGATTTATGGTGTCAAAGCACTTTTGTAAATCACCAAAAAAAACAATCAAACAAACAAACAAACAAAAACAAAACAACACAAAAAAAACAAAAAGAAAACAAAACAAAACAAAAAAAAAAACCAAAACAAAAAAAAAAAAAACAAAAACAAAAAAAAACCAAAAAAAAAAAAAAAAAAAAAAAAAAAAAAAAAAATCCGGCAAGGAGACCGTCATATAGGTTGTTTAACCAACCCTCCACCATTTTGTATAAACCAGCTTGTGTGGAATGCTTCTTCATATAAGAAAATTGTTCAGGTGTTAAGAAAGAATATGATGAAAGGTAATCCAGGAGTTGACGCTGTATTTCTTTTTCCAGTGTTTTAGCTACTTTACACATCAACAAATTTGGTCGATAGTTAGACAACATATACTTATCGCCTGAGCCCTTATATAAGCGAGTTACATAGCCAAGTTTCCAATCAACTGGAATAGATGATGTACATAGAGACAGATTAAAAACGAGTGAGGGAAGCAGTTAAGTTTTGTGACCCTAAACAAAGCAGTTTTGTATCCATTCCAAAGGCTCCAATTCACTGTGACATGGTAAATTAGAGTGAAAACAAAAGACGGAATCAACTTGAATTTCTCGAAATTTGAATTGATGTATACTGTTGGGACATTTCCCAGGATACCTGGTATCAGGTGTAAGTAGACTAGTAAAGAAGTCACCAGGAATAACAAAAAAAAAAAAAAAACAAAAAAAAACCGGTTTATAAACCAAAATCTCGGATGGACATTGATTTGAGAAAGCTAACATTGAAATGTACTTCTTAAAGCTTCCCACCGTTTGCGTGGCTTCTTTGGTTACACTTTAACCATACAGTATGGGGACAAAGGACCAATTTCGGTTTATTTTTGAATACATGTGGCATTATGTTCTGAATTTAAAAGTCAATCGTCATGAAAATTGACAGATGACGATATATTTTAGATAGTGTTATTACCATATCCAAACCGTAGTCATAATGAAACTAATCCAAGTCATCTCCGACCAAAGGCAATGTTCCTTGGTATGCATAGCTGAAACACATAAATTTATAGTTTGTATTAACCCAAAAGAGACCAAAACGCATGTGCAAAGGTCCATAGGATCGAAAAAGCCATGTCTAGTTTGAACATGACAGAATGCAAAAAGTGTTGTTTAAAATTACAGGCCTATTTCAATAAATTGGCTTCAACAGGTGCACCATTCATGCGCATATAGGACCATACAATTTATGAAAGGGGACCAAATTTGCAGCACATCAGAGAAGGTGTAAGGGCAGGTTCTTAATTTGTTGAAAATGTCAATAAAATTAAGTATATAAAAAAGATGAAACCACCATCTCAACAATGATCATCATCCATATAAGTCCCCAAAATGACACTAACACCAACATCAATCCATCAGAAAAGCCCCCTAGCCCTAAAATGACTAACAACAAGAATCCAAACAACATGATTATATTATATAATTCGATGTGTTTTATGCATGTAGTTAAAGACATGATGTTGCTTTAACGGAGTTAAACTAAGAGTACTTTAAAAAGAAAAGTGTTTGAATGTGCAAATATAGAAAGTACATTGGTTCCAATGTTAAACATCAGCCAGAAGCAAGTGACATTAGGCCTAAACCATAAAAAACATAGTCAAAAATTGCATTACAATAGCCAAAATTTGTAAGGATAGCAGTCACATTTCAAGTATGGTTTCCAGAAGTATTTTTGAAAGGAAAATTAAATGTTCAAGAGAGCATAGAATCTCACAAGTCATCTAACAAGTCATTTATTAAGGTAATAATCTAGAAATTTAAAAAAAAAACCCTATAGTATGCCATTGTAAGTCATCTGCAGGTATTTGACCTTCAACTTACTTTAAATGGCATTAAACATCACAGTGTAGCTGTAAACTGGTTTCTATGTAAATTTTCCTCCCGACACATGCACATTTACCAAAAATGGCAACTTTCTTTGAAAAGAGTGAATTCTCACGATTATAATAAGACAAAAAGTATTTGGCATATAACTGTATATTGGCTGATCTAGTATATACTGAGTAGAAAGGGTATTTTCCGAAAATATCAGAAAAACATTTTAAGTGCCTCAATAAAATATGTCCACCATTCGATGCAGTTAAAAGAGTAGATGAATTTGATTTAAAGAAAAAAAACTGTTTAGTCTAAGTGAAAATATATCCAAATATATATACATATATGTAGTATGCTGCTTACCCAGGCTTCATATTTTGTGGCACAGATGAAACATATATATTACACAATGACTCAAAACTGTTTGTATGGGTTTTGTGAAATCCGCCCCCCCCCCCCCCTTTGCCTTGCTGTTTGTAATCTGTTGCATGTAACAATCTGCATATTGTAATGGTTTCGAGCCGGAACTGGTGAATGTATGTTCTTTGAAGTGGGCAAATAATTTTTCGCGCAAGGCAATTTAGCTGAAACAATCCTCGAGAAATCAACTGGGACATCAAGTTATCGCACGTTCTGTGTCGATTGTCAGTCCAAAATATCGCATTGAAAGAGTTAATTGCGGTTGTGAGAATAATGTTTTAATCCCGATGGACTACAATATATGTATAGACTCTATATGTCAAAATTGTTGCAGCAATATTCAGAATACTAATACTTGGTTTGTGCGAGAAAAGTATCGTCTACTAGGTATCCAGCTGAAAACTTTACCTGGCTGCTGATGGTTACTCTGCAAAAACTTTGGTTTACAGTTCCGAATAAACTAAGCTTGTGTGTGGTGTGCTTAACACTACGACAGAAAAGGTATCCGTGCGAAAAAAAACTGCTAGGATTTTTTTAAACGAAATGTGTTTACGTGTCGCTTTACAACGATATAAGGTGCCTGTTGATTATTAACTCAAGCATAAACTCTTAGTTAACGGAGATGAATTCTTGTTCCTGCACTCACTTTTTTCTTTCTTCAATATGAGTAGAATTCCTTATGAAAACCCCGAGCAACTTATTCAAAGGCTGAGTGAAACAGATCGAAAAAGTGAGAAGTAACACATATGTGAATTGATTTCGCAAAATAGGTTTTATTTCTTAATTTGTCCGGCCTGCAGCCACTGTTTCCCAGTCAAGATACCCAAGATTTGTACACAGCAAAATACTAGCACGTTATCACAGCTTGCGTCCGATGCATTAGATACATCGACTAAAATTCAACAATCCCTTTCAACTGTTACTCTATCTCCCAGTTCCGTCTAAACAAAATTCGTATATAATTTATCCAGCTCTGCAGTTCGGACTGCTCTTCAGTCGTTCCCAAAATCCTTCACATAGAAAACCAGTGGGTGGTCGCTTCACTGGCAAGCTGGGTCTGTAGCACGAGTTGTTCGATTTTTTTTCCGCAAAAATATGCTTCAAACCATCTTTACATCTGCGACCTGAAGCTATATCCTGTTACTTGCATGCATATAATTGACAGAGAATGAAAACGAATCTGAATCAAAGCGAATTTCCCCATCGTATTTTCGCGATATTCTTTGCTATTAATACAAATGGCAATCAACAAACGACTTGTAACAATCCAGAATGTTGTCTGCTTCCGCCTTGGACAGAAAAGGTATGCATGCCCTGAGAGACGCTGTAGCTATGCGAAAACAATCAGCAGCGGCACACACAACTCTTTTCGTTGATCGAGACTCTTTTGTGTGTTTAAAATACAATATGTTATGACAATTGTACATCTGCTGGGTGTTCCACGCGCTCCATATTAGGCCACTTTGTACATACCCATTAAATGCCAAACGTATCAACCCATTGAACGCATTATTCGTCAGTTGGTTTACTAATCTGAATCATCAAAAACATATCACAATCAAGTTGTCCATGCAAAGGACCCTTTTTCAAGTACCAACATCAGTGGTTGAAATAAGATGATGTTCGGGATAGAAAATAATCATAATCCTGGTTAAAAACTGCCGACTCGGTTAAAAAATAAAAACTTTAAGGTTAATATTTGATAAAAACAAAAAATCACATGTAATACTACATATATCGGAAATCTTGACTAACTCAATACGATATATCAAGGTTCCTTTATCAAAAATCATAGAAACAAATCTGTGTGCGCCCGTCGGAAATTCAAAGCTGGTCGCTGAATATTTGCAACCACCTGCATTACTCTGGAGGTGTGAACCTCATTTCGGGCGTATAATCTTAAATTTCAGCGATATTGTTGTATTGCTCTAGAGTAATTTTATTGAGGATGTTACTTTTTTAATAAGCATGTAAACTTCGCAGACAGGCACGCTTTGAGAAACTTTCATATGCACTTAACACTTAGAAGTGTGAATAAGTGACTGTAGTCTCCATTCAAAGGTACAAGCAGTAAATTAATACATCCACTGGTCATTGAATAACAATGTAGGTCGCCTACACATTAGGACTACTCCTGGAGGCTGTCGGGAAAATAGAAACTAATTAACTTGTTTTGAGGTAACAATGCTATATTTTGCCATCTGAGCAATAGCAAATATACCAAAAACTTTCACGTAACATGTATTTATTTTGTATATTAGGATTTAGTTCTGCGAATATGTATATAAGTATAAAAGCTCATTGCTAAAAATATAAATTCTAGTTATGAAAGATATCAATTTAGCTATGTAAAAATATAAATGCCAGCGGTATACAAAATTAATTGAAAAAAAATCACGGACTGCAACCTTGAGATGTATGATGAACTGAACGTCAGTTGATAAGAATCTTATAGACAGATGAAACAGCCCATGATTCAGAAAGTCTTGTAATATGGCACATTGTCCTCTAAGTTATTCCTGCTTATAATAAGGCCAACATGGCAAAATATAATTTTGGTGAAAAATGTTATGAAATTCCGAAATTAGCATTTGACCGATGTAGTTGAATACGAAAAGAGCTTTTAGTAATTTTTTTTTATGATTAAGGGCAGTGGCTTTTTAACTTGGCGTAACAGTATGGCTGTCTGTCATAAGTGAATTAAATGATATCAAGCACAAAGATTTCCGTATAAACCCACTTTTGTTGAATTATCAATTATTCTCGTTGACACTCAAAAAACATTCTAAGAGGATTTCCACATTCATACATACGTATTTGCTGCAACTGCACGCGGGAATACCCGTGCTACAGGGCAATTAACATCTTGGGTAACCAAATATCAATCTGATGTTCCGTATATCATAATGACAGAATGTTGGGTGTAAATACCCATCCGTGACTTGCATTTCACACAAAAAGTATACTGCATTGTGATGAGTATTTCCGAAATGGAAACATTCCGTGCAAGTTTGTTATCGTTTCCATTGAGTTGCTGTGCCCATTGGCTGTTTTCATAACATCACATGACATCTATTTGAAATTGGCATACTCATTGAACTGTTCCATATAGGCCAGCGCCACCTCGTGACAAAACTGGTACTGCTCCTGTATAAATAAAAAAATCAGAATTTTCAGTAAAGATGGGGATGTTGAAAGTGGAAGAATATGCAGAGAATATCAGTTGTCAAAACACAAGCCAGGTTCACAAAGGCTGTTGATATATATATATATATATACTTGTTTATTTATTTATTTGTTTTTTTGCTTGTTTGTTTACTTGTTTGTTTGTTTTTTGTTTGTTTTGTTTGCTTGCTTGTTTGTTTGTTTGGTTGTTTGTTTGTTCATTCATTTTAATTTGCTTAATTTGTCTCATGGTGACTGTGTTCGAAAATCATACGTCGGTGTTTTGTTATTTATATATATATATATATATATATATATATATATATATATATATATATATATATATATATATATATATATATATATATATATATATATATATATATATATATATATATATATATATATACATACATATATATAACGTAACTCTTTTTGTTAGGGATTTCAAATTTTTGACTTTATGCAATTTCCTACTTATTCTTGTTAAACTTGGTGATTATATATCTTGACGTATTCTCCTCCACAACTGAAGCGGCAGTGGAATAACTCATATGGCTGGTACTAGCTGAAACCTTTTCTATGTTGTGGTCAGGCTAATTCTTATAAGACATTAATGAGCATGACAAAAAACGCACATCGTTGCTGCATCTTATGTGTTTGATATTCAAGGATTTGCTAATGATGTATATGCTAGGGTGGACTTACACTGCATTCTATCATGGCAAAGTAACAGCGCGCAATAAGAGTGTATTGGTCCCCGGACTCCAGTATTAATTGGAGCAAAAATACTACGAGCAGTGATCTCGTCCTTGCGAAATTGAAGATGGGATTCACATTTTGAAATCCATATTTAGATGTTGGGTGTACGGCTTTCAAAAATTGACAAGTTTAAAATTACAGTATGAGTTGAGATATTGGATTCACTGTAAAGGTGAGAATACGGGTTATGAAGACTAATGACCTGACCGCCAAACCCCCCCCCCCCTGCCTTTTACAGAGCGTTTGGCTACAAATAGGGCATCATTTATTTTTTATACGAAACAACTTATAACGATAGGTATTATGACTGGCTTGCATAGGTCATATATATATATATATATATATATATATATATATATATATATATATATATATATATATATATATATATATATATATATATATATATATATATATATATATATAACAAGTTGCCACTGACGCTAGTTAACCCACCACTTCCATTTCTTTTTACTGGTATATTATTATGCAATTACCAGAGGTCAGACGACCAGTAGCAACATAAAACTATGCTAAGGCACATCTACTATATGAGATCTACCTACCCTGGAAATTTCCGAAGACTAGCTGTTATATGTTTCGAGATACGGACAATCAAAAGTGACGCTCAACCCATTCATTTGATAACACACACACACACACACACACACACACACACACACACACACACACACACACACACACACACACACAAAACAAAAACAAACAAATAAACAAAAAAGAAGAAGAAACAAAACCCAAAACAAGAAACACCCCCCCCCCCAAAAAAAAAACAACACACACACACAAGCAAATAACATACATGAACAGTGTAGATAGCTTCCTGCAAAGACACACCTGTCACACGACAACTTGCATTCACTTCGATAATAAATTTTGATGGACATCTAATTTGACTGCCATTTGTTTAAATATGGTCATGGTGACACCAAAATCTACTCAGATCCCGCTTCTTTTGTAGAGGTGACTGCACAAAATCCATCCTGAGAATTCCAAAAAGGCAAGCTGTTCTAGTTTCTAAGACATGTGGTAAAAATTTTGAGGGTGCTTGATGTTATTCTTTACCCATTAAATGAAAGACAAAACGTAGCCATATAAAACTATGCCTATGCATGCCTGATATATGACATCTTTCTGCCCTGGAAACCTCAGAGGCCTACATGCTATATTTTTCAAGACATGGGCAATTAAAATCATGGGAAAATTTTAAGGGTTCTTAACAAACTTTGTTAATCAATTAATGAAGGACGATAATTAAGCACAAAAATATGCCTATATACATGTATATATACGCGTACTACATCAGATGTACCTGTCCTGAAAACTGGAGGGGGGGTGCAACTGTTATATTTTGAGAGATATGGGTTGGACAAAAATGTGGGCAAGATATTAAGCTGTTAAAAACATTGTTAATTGTTTAAAGAAAAAGGACAATTAGGCCAAAATCAATATGCCTATGCACGCCTATTATAGAAGCTGCACTTACCTTTAAAATTTGAAAAAAAGCTGGCTCTTACATTTTTTAAGATATGGGGGAAGAAATTGGGGGGGGGGGGTGTTGTGGCTGCTTTAGGAATTATGTTAATTTATTAAAGATGGATGAAGATTAGGCAGGATGCAAATTTCAAAGTCCAAATGACCTTGACCTCTAACCTTTGCAGGTCACATTTAAATTGCAAAATATGTACAATGTTACAAATCCCAAAATGTATGCCCAACATGAACAAAATCAGATAAAAATTGACGAAGTTATGGCACGATAGAACTTTCAAAGGGCCAAATGACCTTAAGCTTTGCCCTTTAGGGGTTCCATTTTCTTACAAAGATGTGCCATGTTGCAATACCTACAATTTGAGTCCAACATGATTAAAATTGGATGGAAATTGGCCGAAGTTTTATGGCCGAATGAAACTTTCAAAAAAATTGACCAAGTTATGGCTAGAATAAGCCGCCATCGAAAGTGGCCTTTGACCCCAAAATGACCTTTGACCTTGAGACGACCCCTATCTGAAGTGAACCTTCACATTCAGCATGGTATTTTAACCTAAAACTGATGTTTGATCTTGACATGACCTTGACATTTGAGATGACCATTGACTTGCTATGATCGAGCTCCTATACACTCGGAACCATATCTGCTATAGTAGGTAAGATATTGTAGATTTTTAAGATTTTATTTAGCCCTGGTTTGCGTAATATTGAAAAGCATGACCTCTCATAATAAAAAGTGAAGACTTCATCTATAGAAGCACAATCGTGCAAAGTTTGGAGTTTCTACATATAATATTTTTGAAATGAAATCAAATGTCGGACAAATTTGCTTTTAAAGAAAGAAAGAAGGAAAGAAAGAAAGGAATGGAGGAAAGAAGGAAAGGAGGAAGGAAGAAAGAGAAAGAAAGAAAGAAAGAAGAAAGAAGGAAAAACAGAATACCTAGAAAAACATATATATATATATATATAGTGCTTAACCATTTGAACAGATTTACTGGGACCTACGTATGTTACATGCCTCAAAAAGGATCTGACTGACGGTTTCAGCAACGCCAAAAACTCCATTTTATTATGAATATGACCCAATAGACAGATGTATGGACACACAGATACCTCAATCCATCCTTTACCCTCAACTGCCAGATTGCGGATGAAAAACGCTTGAAAATTGTTTCAGTAGTATTTGGCCTTTTTTTTTTAGAAGACGAATTGTGGGCGACATAGTGACCCCATATTATGGCTTAGGAAGCTGCCAAAACAGTAAAAATAATGCAAAATGACACATAAGTTAAGAAATGTTTTCTCCCACAATTTATGCCAACTTAAATCTCAAATCTGTCTTTATAGCTCAGTGGCTAACAGGAGTTTTGGGGGACCAACCTCTACCCAGGGTATAACAAGCTAAAACGTATATCACTTTTTTGTGCAACATGTCTAGTTACCGAAATGGATGGTTGTACAAACAATAAATGGATTTATAGTATATGTATGCATTCGTTTCCATGGCAACCTTTCCCAAAAATGACAAAAGACATGAAAACAATAAACCTTGAATATTTTTCTTAATATTTAACAGAGAAACATGTAGTTGGTATGGAATTAAAGCAAACAAAATTGTCTTTTAATCTAATGAAAAAATATGCTAATTAGCTGATTAACATATTAATTAATATGCATAAATTATAATTTTTTGGTAAAAAACATGGAAATTTATATTTATAAAGCGCATAAAATGCTTAAAATTCATCCAAATCTTTAAAAACTTTATTTCATATTTTAAAAAAGCTTCTAAGCTTTATTTTGATACCCTATTTTGTAAGATTAGCCTTTTGGAAGCGACAAAATCTTAATTTCATGTGATGCATGTCTCAATGCAAAATATCTCATTTCAGCTTAAATTACGCAAGTTTGACAGTTCCGTCGTGGAGTAAACTTGATATACATATGTATCAAACATAAATATTGCATGGGAGTGTTTCTGACAATGAAATAAGCTAATTAAAAAGAAAGCTGCTCAATCAATTTATTGATAAAATAATTAGTTAATTGGTGGATTAATTGATCAGCTAATTAACTGGTAAAAGATGTTATCGAAAGGCAATCGAATACCGGCTGCTTTAATTGTACCATATCCATGGACAAGTACAAAAGTTGAGCACTAAAAAGAACCCCTGCACCCGCCTACAGCCTCTAACCCCACCCCACACCCACCCTCATCACCACCCATATCTCATACACCACACATAAGTACATGTATATTCGAATCCACTGAGAGGTACTTTTACGGGCTGTAAAACCTACCTATTACACATAACGGGCATCTCTAGGAGTATATCATCAGGTTAAGTCTACAAGAATATGCATATGCTACTTTCCATAACCCGCTTTTCAATTTTTGAATAATTTTTATATATTTTTATTAGCTGAATATAGATCGGCTGTTCTGCTCACATGCTTAATATATAAAAATGAAGACGCTATATACCAAAATATCCCCCCTTTTATGATTAAAATAAAGGCACAATACTAAACATGTATCTAAAATAGGAAATATTTTGAAAAGAAACGAAAAAGGTATCATTCAAATGTATATTTACCGCAATTTTTGGTGAAAATGTACTTACACGATGTTAACCCTCCTGCGCGAGGGACCGAACTCCCCATTGGGTCCCTCGCGCAGGAGGGTTACCACCAGCACATTAGTGGGACCAAAATACTCATATCAGGATTGTCCGCCATATCAGTATTTATTGGATCCTTGGTACCTTGGTGCAAAATAGGAATATTGACACCTTGATTAACTATTTTGATGTTGTCTTCCATACATAGAAAACATCGTACCTTGGACACTTGGAATGGTATGGATAATTTTGGTGCTGACACAAATAAAATTCAGTTTACTCTTTTCTCTATGGAAGCATACGTCAAATAAATGCATTTATCTGCATCTTGTGTAGGTGTGTGTGTGTGTGTGTGTGTGTGTGTGTGTGTGTGTGTGTGTGTGTTTGTGAATTTTGAGTATAGCAGTATAATTATATTGTAAAGGTCCATTTTCGTTTCTTTCATAAGGATACAATTTGTAGTAATACAATGTGCATGAAATGTCTTTGTGTCCAACAGCAAAATACCGATTGTTATGTTAGTTGTCTTCTGGGCAATACAAAGCTTTGTTGTATACTATTACATGTATAACTATCTTGCAACGATTATTTTCCTTTATTTTATGTCGTGTACAATTTGTAGTTATAAATTATGCTTGCAATGTCATATCATGAGTATGCATCTTCTAGTTTATCTTCCAACATTTTATGTGTTGCAGCATGAAAAGCAACATGGATTTAGAGCCACCAAATAAGTGTCTTTGCATCAAACAGCCAAATACAGATCATTGTCTTCTGTGCAATAGAAAGCTTATTGAGAGAAATAAACTTGATCCTATTGTCAGAAACCCTACAGTGTAGGGGCTAGAAACACTATTATCAGTATTTGAAGCACGAAAAGACGAGGTGTATGACAGGGTGATGCCATTTTAATCTAGTATATTATCTGGGAAAATAAAAGTCGCTTTTCATAAAAATTGCAGAGCCACTTATACCAGTAAGCACAACAGTCCAGATGCTGAAGTTTCTCAGTTGCCTGAAGTGTTACCATCTACATCTACATCTCCTGCCTCAGGCTTGAACAGAGATGATTCCTCGAAATTTAACATAAGACGAGAAACCAAAAGAAAAAGGGGGAAAAGTTGACTTTAATTTCTACAGGGACAGGTCAGAGCACCAGAGAAAAGGTTCTAGCTGCAGCATCTGCAAGGCAAGACAATGCGTTGCAATTACGAATGATATCTTATCCAGATCTCTTTGCATTTGATGGCAAATACCACAGGTCTTGTTACGCTGCCTTTGTATCTGAACGCAACATAAATGCAGCTCAAAGAAAGTGCTCTGAGAGAGAAACTCTGCCTTGTGATTCTGTTTTTAGTGAAATTGTTGATGAAATCGAGAATTCTGTGCGGTCCAAACAGAAATTGGTGACTACTTTGGCACAAATCGAGGCTGACTATGTTGGAAAACTGTCAAAATTAGGTGTAGTGACAGAAGTGCACTCACGGAAACTAAAGGCTAGATTAAGTCAGCACTTTGGAGATAAACTGGTATATATCAACCGTAATGGCAAGGCTGATCTTGTTTGTTCCAGCACTGTGACTGTAGGTGATGCACTGAAAAAGGCATCTGAACTTCATAGTAGCATGTCTGATATCGATAGCTATGAAGACATCAGTGACTCAGGTAGTCCCATAGATGTCGATGAAAGACAATTGCTTCACTCTGCCGTAGGTGTACTACGATACCAGATGTCGTCTATTAAAGTTTCAAACCCATACTATGAGCCCAGTACAGATATTTCTGTTCAAGCTTGTGCAAACTTTATACCAGATTTGCTCTATGATTTCATTTTGTGGTTAGTAGACGAATATTCATACACCAACGTTTTGGATTGCAATGAACAATTATCCTAAAAAGAACAATCTTGGAGTGTTAGCCTTGTGCCATGATATCATTGCCAGTTCTCGGCAGATTTGCACTCCCATATCTTTAGGATTAGGTTTCTATGTCCACCATGAGTTCGGAAGCAAGAAACTTGTAGACAGTTTAAATGCATTAGGACATTGTATCCCATACGATGAAGTGCGTAGATTTTTAACATCTGCAGCATTAGATCAGAGTAGTGAAGATACATATATTTCAAGAGGACTTGAGCCTAATGATGGAATCCAAATCGATGCTGCCATTGACAACTTTGACCAAAACGAGGACAATTTAGACGGAAAAGCCACAACTCAGGCCATGGCTTCTGTTGTATACAAGAAAAGCCAGTGTGATACAAACAGTAATTCTCTGATCCCGAGACAAAGACAGATATCACTCAGATGTGATTCAAAAGATGATATGCTTCACAGGTATATCATTACATTTTGAACTGGCCTTGGATTATCGAGATAGTATATTTTTTGTAAATACAATAAAATGTTATCATTATCATTGCTAACCTACCTCTTCTATCAATTTCATGTAGGACTACATAATGATGATAAGATTATTCTAAATGACGATTAAGTGCATCAGTGAAATACAAAACTGTTTACATGCATAAATACATAGATTCAGTCTCTGTCAGGGTAATAAATTAATGATTTGGTCCATTAAAATCTTACTATATGTTTGAATGATAGCAGATTGGTACCTGACCATCGTAAAATGTCTAACCTACACAATAATGCTAACTGTAATCAGGCGCAGAGTGTTTACATTCTTGACAAGTTTTGATGTCATATGTTTTGTTTCTGTCTTCTTTTTCCATATATGGCATAATTATGCTGATTCATTTTACTGCATTTGCATAATCAATCATTTTGGAAAAAAAAATATCAAACCAGATTTTAGAAAATGTAAACAGTTTTGTCTCCAGGATCATGTGGTTTGTCATAAATCTTCTTCACTCCATGACCATATGAATAATACAATGAGATCGGTTTTTTGCTCCTAAAGTTACATTGACAAATTATCAATTTTGTCTGTTTATATGTAACAAAATATAACAAAATTGGTATCAAAATGTTAATAAAACCCTGATCTAAAGATTGGTGTGATTTATTATGAGATATAAAATGTGTGTACTCTTACACGGTTGTTCAAAACTTGATATTTACATTTTTTGTCTTAAATTTTCCTTATATGGTATGATTATGTTAATTAATTTTGCCTAATTTGCATAAATAATAAGTTTATTGAAAACACAATTGTATTAGCTCTCCAACGATACCAACCTAAAGTCTCTAGCTTTAAAATTAAGGAGAATATTGAGATTTTATCATTTTCAGATAGAGTATGAATTTTTACACAGGTTGCCATGGAAACCACTGAATTTACATATTACAAACCCATTTAATTTTTGTACAACCATCCATTCCCGATACTGGAGATGTACCTGATCAAGGAAAAGTAGGTTGTACTTTGTTATACCTCGAGTAGGGGTTGCTTCAATTTTATTGCTCTTTTCACAAATGGCCACAGAGCTATTAAAATAAATTTTCCTCCTCCTCCTCCTCCTCCTCCTCCTCCTCCTCCTCCTCCTCCTCCTCCTCCTCCTCCTCCTCCTCCTCCTCCTCCTCCTCCTTTATACATTTCTTGATCGAAATGCGAAAGGTAAAGAAGATGCAAATTGCCACATTCTTGTCTCTCTCAGCCCTGCTTTAAATCAATGCCTGAGCAAATGTGATTCTTACCACATTAATGATGGCCTGTGGACGATGTCCGCGAACCTTTTTGACAGCCAGAGCAACATCAACCTCCTGTTCAAGCTTCATCTTTTCCACCATACAACTAACCACACAGAACAGTCCTGAACGATCCGCGCCATTCCTATGAAAGTCACACAGTTTCGATTGGGAACTTTTTAAGTTGATGATCACACTCCTCGTATATCAAGGAAGATAAAACAATTTGCATCGATTATGCATCTCTGCCATTAAACAAAAAACAAAACAAAACAAAAAAAAAAAAAAAACGATTACGTAGTTATTATAATATAATTGCTATCACATATGGAATAGGGTCCGCCTTATTTTATAACGTGTTCAATATCACCATTTATAGCCCTTTCTCGTTCATACATCGCCCAAAAGCCCTATATACAAATGGCGTCTGCTGTTATGATTTTAATTACATTTTATTTGGAGTGGAATCATATAACGGCATGGCCAAGGTCTATTGCTGTTGACTCCACCTTATTTTGACGGGAAATAAGTAAAATTTGGCGCACGGGTGGAGTAATATACAAACCTGCAATGAACCAAGATAGGTTTATTTTCCGTCTGTTGCTGCCATCTTTCCACACGGTCCAACAGTCCTAACATCACATCTGCGGAGACGGGAAGCTCTCGGTCATCCGGCCAGTCTGTCACCTGGAACTGTTTTACTTCCCGATCCTCACCGTCAGGCTAAATAAAACACGCAAAACTCATCAAGGGAAACATTCAATTTTTTGCCAGTACAAGGAAACAAACTGTTAATGTCGTATGGCAAAACACCTTTAGCGAGCCCTCTGACGTAAGCAATGGCGTCAAGCAAGGAGGGGCTCTATCCCCTATCCTCTTTGGGATATATATTGATGAATTAATGTCTAGACTTAAAAAATCAAGTTTTGGTTACCACATTGGGCATATGTCCGTGGGCGCGCTGGCCTTTGCCGATGATTTGGCATTACTATCTCCTACTATAACAGGTCTCAAGAGATTAATAGACATTTGTTCAGAGCTTGGGAAAGAATTCAATGTGTTGTTTAATCCTTCTAAAAGTAAATGGCTGTCATTCCCAGACGATGATTCCTGTCACACAATAAAAATGGACGGAAGAGTAATAGAAAAAGTTGATAAATGTATTAATTTAGGACACTGAGTGGGAGCAGACTCGTTATCATGCAATGTACAATGTACAACGATATGTTAGTAAATTATATTCGGACGTTACTTAAATAATGGCTCAGTTTGGACATGCTTTCTCATCAATACGATGCAAGTTACTTCAATCATATGCAACGTGTTTTTACGGTTCACAGCTATGGGACTACACAAGTCCAGAAATAGTTAAATTGCTCATTGCTTGGCGTAAATCAGTACGCCACATATGGAAGTTGCCTTATAGAACTCATAATGTACTACTCTCTGAAATATGTGGAGTAAGCCCGTTCGAGGTGCAGTTACACTCACGGTTCTTTAAATTCATTCACAAACTAAATATGAGTGAGAATCCCTTGGTTGGATTTTGTCTCAAAATAATTCATAAGGGTTAACGATCGCCGCTAGGCAGATCGTTAAACTACTTATTACAGAGGTACAGTATACGAAGGATTTAATTGTTGAATGATCTCAATTTCTATAGCAATCTGTGTAACGTCAAAGGGAATGTGGGCCATGCTTCACCAGAACAGACGGCACATGCCATGCTCATTCGCGAGCTGTGTGAAGTACGTGACGGAGGAATGGCCTGTAATTTAAACCAAACAGAGGTGCTTCAACTGATCGATTATTTGTGTACAAATTAATATTAAGATTGGGATACGCATTGTCTTGATCTTAATGTGAATTGTAATGTATGAACTGACTTTTCATTATCTACTTGTGATTTGATTACTTGATTTTTTTCTTTGCTCAACTTTAACTCCATGTACTGCGAGTACGAAAAATAAGATATATATATATATATATATATATATATATATATATATATATATATATATATATATATATATATATATATATTATGATAGTAATTGCATCTACGTACGTGCCATTTTCAAAGCAATGTATACATAAGCAAATCAATACATTTCCTCTGGCTGGCCGCTCCCTCTAAGCCGCAAATGGAAGTTGGCATCGGTTTTGTGTTCTTACATCAGTCCCATGCAAATGGCACAGATTTTAACTCAGAAATGTAGACACCAAGTGCCATAATGACACAGGCGGCACGTGCTTGAACAAAGGCCCGTCAGAGATCATGTTCTGGATCACTACATGAGTGCGCTGAACCAGTGACATAATTGACAAACTAATCTGGCCTCACCATTTTAGTCAAAACATACCGAATGTTAAATAAATGTAAATGGTTTTTCTGGTGGGGTCCAGGGTATATTTGTTTATTTGTCATATATTTTGCATAACACATAGGCCTAATTGTTCTTTTCTGAATAATTCCAGAGCAAAGTAAAAAATATCTCAAATCTATTTACTCATCGTCTCAACAAAAACGTGTTTTCTAACAAAAGATATGATACCTATGATGTATTTCCCTTTAGCTGACAGTAATGCCTAAACCTATGCAAATATGTTTTGTAACATTAAGTAAAATGACATGTCATGGTTATTTAAATTATAGATTGAAAAATCTTACCAATTTAATGTTTTGTACTTTGAATTTCCTCAGCACAATACCAGGGATATCATCCTCTGTTTCCTCGCAAACAACCCTGAGTGGTCCAACCTCAAGCGGCTTATCTATTGTCTGTGACCAGTACACTGGACATAACTGTAAGAAACATGCATTTTTTTATTTGATTGCAGTATCATTCACCACCTTATGATGTGATGGAAAAACCAAGCAAAGAAAGAAAAAAAAAGAAACGGAAAAAAAAACCAAACTATGAAATGGACACCACAGAACGTGCCCCCATGACCTCAGGGGGTACTTCTCAAGGGAACTACTGGCATTTGAGGAATGCAAAACATTGGAGCATATGTTGAAATTTGCATACGTACATTGGCGTCACTGAATTGGTTGAGCATCACAACGGTCCTGGTTTTGTGGTCGTACACCAGCCTCCAGAAGTCTAGCACTGTCCCAGGCAGAGGGGCCTGGGTAGCTATGTAGGCATTCTTGGCCTTGTATCCCTGAACAAACGGTAAAATTATATCTTTAAGTAAACATTTTGGACAAAAAACTGCTGGTATTTAATTTCAGCACAGTCCACAATTTCGTTTGTTTCTATTCTCTTTATAACAGATGTCCATCAAAGTAAATTAATTTGAACGTAAACATAACATATGCTGATTGTCTCAGATCTAGAAACAGTGTGATGCTTTCCTATTATCTTCTGAAACCCATGAGTTCATAGCAGTGCCATTTTTGGAGTGTGGTAGATGCGGATGCATGGATTGGTTTGATACTTGCAAATCTTAATTTTACTTTTAAAACAGCCCTCAATTGGGTTTCTGCAATTGTTAATTAACTTAACTGAATTATTGTATTGCAAACGTCCTATTATCTCCAATTTTGAGAACGTTAGCTAGTCGAAAAATACTTTTTTGAAGCTAGTGACGGAAGGTATTCTCTATTTTTTTTTTATATAAAAGACAACGCCTCATTCTACTCAAGTGTACGATTATTTGTAGTGCGGATTTTTGTGTTTTTTTTTTTTGTTTTTTTTTTTTTTGTTGTTTTTTTTTTTTTGTTTTTTTTTTTTTTTTTGGTTTTTTGTTTTGTTTTTTTGTTTTGTTTTGTTTTCAAATCTCCACTAGTTATGTGCAAGAAGAACCACTATATAAGCAACTTTCTAGCTATATGTAACTTGACATGCATTTACATTGTACATGTCTATGTTGAATATCAAGTTTAACTTAGTGCTATTAATTGATAATACTGAACCTCCAACACGTAGAAGGATACAGTTCCACGTAATCTATACTATAGAGTGATATTTCGATCTGTAAATAACATTACAGGAAATAACCACTAATGATTTATAACCGAAATGGAATGATACATTTCCTTACAAAAAGTAAATTTCGGTCAATGCATTTAAGCACAGCACCCAAATACGGAAATGCAGCTATTATGACTCTAGGTGTGTCGGGAATTTACTTATGGCTTTCACACTCTGGGTCATGCTAGGATTAGCATTAGCCGATGCACGGGGAATTGGAATGTGATCATGTCGAAATTCCTCCTGCGCAGTGATTGAATGCCTAAGGAATGATACGAACGGTGATATTATCTGCTCCATAGTAGATACACAATCATGGCCCATGTCTTACGTCATGGTACTTGCCGGAACTCATCAGTATCTGGCAAACCAGGGAAAGGTGCTAATTTACCACGTCAACCATTCTATCATGTTGCACAGGTAAGGGACGACTCACCGGTGCATGTTCTAGAATAGGAGGTATGCATATTAACTTGATATTGTTATGCCACGTAGACTGTAGCAAGGAACATAAGAGGAAGGATGGCTCATTCGTGTGGTTATCAGAGCCAAATAAGCTTCTGTGATAAAAGGAGCAACATGAGAAAGCAAAAACGAAAAGAAAGTCATTAACTAGTTTTGAAAAATATAAGCTCTACACGTTTTTTTGGCAAAAAATGATAATTTGTTTGGTAAAAAATAAGTAATATTTCTGCATGGTTAAGTCACGTAACTAGTAAAAGTGCCGAGAACACTGCAAATGCGAAGCCCTGATGACTAGCAACTGAAGGACCAGAGCATTTCTACAGTAAATGTAGTTAAATGTGGAAATCTGCAATTCTATACGAGTCACACGCGCACGCAAGGCCAATTTGTATTTTATCTCGGGGCATAAAATTGTTACAAATTTCAGTAATTGAGCTCGTACGTTCATTGCCAACGTGGTTTGTTACGTCAGCGGCACGAGCGTTGTGTTTCATTCACCTTGTTTTTATAAACAAAGCTTAAAGTGAAGTCTACCGTTTGCACGACATGCGCTGAACGCATCGCTAGATTCCCCAATTGGTAAACCTAATTTCTGTTCAAAGGGGAGGTGAACTGGTCCCTTGAAGCCTTTTTCATATCTAAGTTGATCAGCTTTGTGTGTGTGTGTGTGTGTGTGTGTGTGTGTGTGTGTGTGTGTGTGTGTGTGTGTTTCCTTTCGTAACATCACTACGTTTTCAAAACTGGGATTGAATGGGTCTATCTACTTATTGGGAGGCCTGGATGTTCAGCGAAGCCCTTCCATCAAGGCTTGGCAGCCGTCTGTGCCCTCCTTCGTCGGGCATGGACTGAACCTGCTAAGCATTTATGGATCGCGCTTAGATTGACGTCCCTTCCTCACAAGTAGTAAAACCCGTTAACCACGCCCACAAATCCCTCAAAACCTGCACCTGGCGTCTTTTATTTCATCCAACTGGTAAGCAAGTAAATCACTTCTCTCTTTGAAGGCACTCGATTTGTCCCTGCTTTCTTTATTGTTGCATGTAACCAGTTTGGGTCGAAAGTAATCAACACCCCTTTTTTTTCAACATAAACAATACACACGAAGTTGAAGGTTCTATTTAAACTGAAATAAATTATACACCTTGTTTCAAATCGGGTTCCACCTCAAAACACTCCTAATAATCTTAATGTTGTTCCCACTCACATCAAGGGATGGGACATACATCGAATATTTGTAATTACATCCAACTAAAGACCACTTAACGATTTAAACGCCATTTCGTGTGTCTTTCTTTTTCTCTCTCTCTCTCTTTTTTTTTTTATGTTTTGTTTTTGTTTTTGGTTTTTTTTTTTTGTTTGTTTGTTTGTTTTTGTTTTCAGGCCAATTCGGACACACATCACTGTGTAGCTCCGTTCCAAAGAACCGACAAGATCGTACATTTTCTGGCAGGAAGGACAACCTGAACACATTATGTATTGTATTCATGACATTCGGTCTTATCTGTCCCAGAAACAGTAAATGTTTAATATTCGTGAAAATATCACCAGGTCACGGATTAGTACCCATAATTTACACATTGAAACAGGCAGATACCAACGTCGTCCACAAAACGCCAGCACATGCGGGGACCTGCAATATATGTAATACTATTGAAAACGGAATATACTTTACGTTGAATTGCAACGCATTCAAAGTTCCTCGCTGTGACATGATAACAGATTTAGAAGAAAGCTTTACGGATTTAAAGCAATACAATCAGTGTCAGCTATTTCAGCTCGTTACGGAATTTCAGGATACGGAACTGATCAAAGTTGTAGAAACAAGACATGTTTGTTAAACATAGCTGCCACCCTACCGTCATTACATTACCCCCCATTACCCTGTTGATAGTCCTTTACTGGGCACTCGTGACTTTAGAAAACGGATATATAAACCAAATTCAGTAAAGTGGCCCTTTGGGCTTGAAAAGTATGTCCTGGTTACCTTCTTTAAAGCTGATCAAGCTCTTATAGGAGACTTTACATATCTACAAAATAAAAGCTCTGGCCCAAAATATTCTACAGTTATTAAGCAGAAACAAAACTCGGTAATGTGCCTCTGTGACCTTAAGAACTGACTAAAGGTCACCCACTTCAGAACTTGATCCAGCTCTTGTAAAGTTATATCCCTGTGCATTACGGAAGCCTTAGGTGAAAAATATATTTGCATATCACACAGAAACCAAGTTCACTAAAAGGAATCTTCTAAGCTGAGCAAGTCCTACATGAGAACTTTTAACATGTACACTATCGAGGTCATAACTTAAATTCAAAGTTACAATGCCGAAACCAATTTCATTTAGTGCCCATTTGACCTTTGAATTTAGGTCAAGGTCATCCATCTTCGAACTTGACTCAGCCCTGGATAAGGACTATTATTGTCTGCACTATACAATGCCGAAACCAATTTCATTTAGTGCCCATTTGACCTTTGAATTTAGGTCAAGGTCATCCATCTTCGAACTTGACTCAGCCCTGGATAAGGACTATTATTGTCTGCACTATACGAGTCCTGTCATGAGCTCTTCTCTTGCTATTGTAAAAAAAAAAAAAAACTTACTATAGTACCTTTATGACCTTGATAATATGGTCAAGGTGAACTGCCGTCATACTTCACTTAGGCCATATATAGAAGTATATATCTGAGCACCATCAAAGTCCTATTTGAAAAATAGTCTTGAGTTATGGTGCAGAAACCACAATCTCTATTCCTACTGACCGACTGAAATGATGACCTTTGGAATTTTGTCAAGGTAATTCATCTTCTAGTCTGACCAAGCCCCAGTTATGTACTGTTACCATGTGTAGTATTGAGTTCACAGCTTGAATTATGAGTTACAATGCAGAAACTTTGTTCACAAAGGTTACCTTGTGACTTTTGAATTTAGGTCAAGGTTATCCATCTTCGAACTTGACTTTGCCCTAGATAAGGCTTATAAATCTGGGCAATATGCAGGTTCTATCATATTTTTTAAGTTATTGTGCGGAAAGTAAAACGTTCTACAATACCTCGGTGACCTTGGAAATTGGGTCAAGGTAAACCATCTTCCAGAATAGGTTAATGACTACTAGGAAGTGGTTCTGGACAAAAAGACACAAATACAACACTTCACCTGGCCCTTATACTGCAGTACAAATCTGGGCATCATCAAAGTCCTATCTCAAAAGCTTCTCGAATTATTGTGCAGAAACCCAAAGACTCTCTAAGACTGACTAACATGAGCAAAGCTTTATGCCATACCTTCTTGGGGGGGGGGGGGGGGGGGGGGCATAAAAATTCTACAACGTTGTTTGGAAACAAGAGGACAATAGCTGAATTAACAAGCTGTATGGGTGTATTATTATGATCATGTTTTCCCCCTTTTATTTCTTTTTTTTAAAGTTTAATTTAGTTAATAAAGTCATTCATTCAGCCGACCACTCTTTTACAAACTTAAATCTACAGGGCAGAGAGTGGGCTTATTTACAGCTTACGACATTACTGCATCGCTATTCTAATACATTGTAAATGCGCTTTGAAACAAACTTGTACCATAGTACATTTACACTGTATAACAAGTAGCGCTCCATTCCATATAAATGCTTCTAAATTTCTACATCTAAAACTATAGTGTGAAATCTGCTAGATGTGTGTTTTACCGAAGTCATTTTGAGAGATGTACGAATTACCCTGATACTTCACAGAAATGTCAAATGAAAAAATTTAACACTGGCAACCTTGTGTTAATGCTTCTGTTTTGTATTTAATAAGAAAAAGCGGCGCTAAAATCACAGGTCGCTCAACGTGGTAACAACGTTTCCGTTATGCAAGTCTGTACTGACAATATTTGTACACAGCGATTTTGTGCGATTGAAAACTAGCTGGGCTTTTAACTCCGTCTCCCTATAGTTCATGCAGATCAATTTCTTATCGCATGTCAATGTTGTGATGGCTTCCCGTCAGATTGTACTTGACATTTTCATGTGTTTTTCCTTCAATCGTAATATACAATGTTTTTTTTGTTTTAATATAATAAAGCATGGTTACTTCAAAAACGGACATTCGGTTTTGTCTTTTCCAATGTGAGATGGCTCCTCATCGACCAATCTTGAAACAACTTCTGAATCCTGGCAATGAACCGGGCGGACCCGAGACGTTTCGATTGGTCCAGAGCAGCGCAGTATAACCTGCATACAGAACTATGCTCCCAGAGAAATCTGACAGGTATTCTGTGTAAAGTGAAGAGGTAAGTGGGCTGAAAAAGGGTGCGTTGAGGGACATCCTAGTGTATAAATTGTGAGACTTTGTGTGGTGATATATAAAGGGCTTGTCTTTTAAATTACAGCGTCTTGTAATTTGCATGCACAAAACTGATAGATTTACTTCCTCTGGTCGGCAAAAAAACATTAAAAAAAAATGAATGGAGTATTGATGAGATTATATCCAGATGAAAACATATATTGGAAATGTTTGATGCCTTTGTTTGTTTTCAAATTATGCGGAGCAACGCGCGAGGCAATTTCACCGATAGCAATCCACCATAAACTATTGACAATGTTGTTTCAGAGAGAAATATTTCATGCCTTTGCCTGTTTGAAATTAGGGGAGCAAACCTTTTCGTATTATCACTGATTGCAATCCAGCCCAAGCTACTGACAGTTTTTTTTTTTTTTTTTTAAACCATAAGTTTCTGGTTATAACAGTAGACGTCCAGGTCCTCCATCATCATCATCATCATCATCATCATCATCATCATCATCATCATCATCATCATCATCATCATCATCATCATCATCACAACCACCACCACCACCACCACCACCACCACCACCATCATCATCATCATCATCATCATCATCATCATCATCATCATCATCATCCGTACTAACAATAATAAGGACTCAGTGTTCTTTCAATATTACGGGTGATTAACAGTGAAAACATTACATGAACAAGGACGGACGGCTGCCTCCACTGCGTTACTCACATGCACGTAAACTGCATTGATGTAGTCATTGTGTTCATCACCAGGTACAATTGTTGTCAGGAATGCTCGGAAACTTGAAGCTGCAAGAAATAATCGTCGTTGGTTTATTTTTATTGTCAAATTGTATGCATCATCCAAATAGATTGCCATGTAATAATGCCTTTGAAAAGTTGTATTGATATACGTGTTATTATTGAACAAAGGGGAAAGGGTATCTTTTGGATGAACCGGTATCAAGAGATTAGATACAGACGGGCGATTAGGAAAGAGACACCGCCAAATCATTCGTCATTGGCCTAATCGACCACGCGTATCACGCACCTGGAAGCACAGTTTTATCCCGGTTCTTGTTGATATTTTCTTCTCTCATGGCCGCTGTCGTATCACCGGACTTCAGACTTGGTTTGTAGGATTTCAGCATCTGATTCGAAATATATATATATGGTTAGTGTGGAAGAACATCAGCATTACCTGCAGATCAAATTCAGGTCTGCAGGTGGCCAAATATATCAGCCTATATTTTCAAAGTTTATGGCGATGCTATTTTACAGATAAGAGTATTGAATTAACGACAATAGCAGTAACAACTCAAAATTTATACTAATATCTTTTAGGTACCCATGCCAATGTATACATTTAGCTGTCACAATGTTATGTTAAAACAAATTGCATTTGCAGACACTTTGGAGAAACAATAGCACATTTATAAATACAATTTGTACATGCATACATAGGCACGTACATGCATACATACATACATACATAGATACATACATACATACATACATACATACATACATACATACATACATACATACATACATACATAAACACATATATCTGGGTGAAAGAAACCAAGATCAATGGTTCCACAGAAGTTTCTGTGTAATCTCAAAGCAATTATCCGACCGATCTCTAAGTGGACAGCTTTTTCAGGTCATATAAATTAAAGATAGGCCTATCAGTTTTTTACATTTCACTGACGGAAATGTGGTTGGTGTCCTAAATTGTTCTTTCGTGCTATCCATTTTGGTACAAATTGCATGTTAAAAAATGACACAATTATTAAGGCTTAACAAATTATTGAGAAAAAAACATGCTCACTTAAGGTAGATCACTCTATCTTTACCACGTTTGGTGTTGATCTAGCCAAGAGGCATGCAGAAGACGGAAATGTAAATGCGGGGGATAACCGACCACTCTGTGCACTTAACTAACTAATACGTCAGCTGAGCTGGAAACAGGAATATTATTATTATTTACCTCAAATTTGTCCTGTAATTCCGTGGTACGAGTCTTCGGGTTTGCTGTAGTCATTTTCTGGTACTCGTCCGGAAAGTCCACGCACGGTATGGCTGTATGGCCTGCCTTCAGTGCCTCCAACAGTGCATAATGCACAAAGATGTACTGTTTCTGCACACGAAAATATAGTCCATATCTTGAATTTTACAACCATATTTGCATTTGGAACGCTCCTCAAGAAGTAAGTGCAAAATCTATATAGCCTTAATAAAACGCCAGCTGTAACTATGTATCTAATTGGCATCAAAGTAGGAGCTACAATCTAAGTAATAGCCAGACCCTGCTTTCATAATACAGTATGTAGAAATTAGAACAAGCGAGTTGATGTATACAAGGCTGCGATATGTAACGAGTCATATAATCACATCTTTTTATTTTTTTATCTATTTTATTTTATTTATTTATTTTTGTAGTTGTTGTTGTTGTTGTTGTTGTTGTTGTTTATTTGTCAGAAGAAAATTGGACACAGTTAAACAGAACTGAGACCTATATCCTAAATAAAATCAGTGCACGACCCCTCCGAGTTGTCCTATCTTGTATAGGTTTCTTTTCACTTTTTTGCGCGGCAGCAAGCTCATGCTAATCCAGTAAACGTTCTTTTTGCTTACCAGAGTTTGGACCATATTTGGTCTAGCTTTCCGCAAGTGGGCAACACAGTCGAATATATTAACTTGTTTCTCGGCAGCCGCTTGTTCCGTCAAGTAATCCAGAGCTATGAAGGTACCAGTTCTCCCCACACCAGCACTACGAATGCCATACGCCATATGCAGATTTGAGATGGGCTTTCGAACTGCAATACTACTACTACTACTACTACTACTACTACTACTACTACTACTACTACTACTACTACTACTACTACTACTACTACTACTACTACTACTACTACTACTACTACTACTACTACTACTACTACTACTACCATCACCACAGCTGCTCCTCTTCTTCCCCCTCCTCCTCCTCCCCCTCCTCCTCCTCCCCCTCCTCCTCCTCCTACTACTACTACTACTACTACTACTAATACTACTACTCCTACTACTACTACTACTACTACTACTACTATTACTACTACTACTACTACTACTACTACTACTACTACTACCCTTACGTTGTCACTACTACGACAACCGCTGCTACCCCTGACGATGGTATTTATTAAACAATATAATTCCACCAAGACAATACAGTACTCATTGCAAACATTTCAGTAGTAAACTTCACCAATACCTGACTATCTTATATCTCAAGAAATATTCTTGGTACACAGAATAACGGCTTCCAAATTCACATTAAAGAAAAGAAATAAATTTAGCTTTACATTTAATCTTGCCGACACCTTGTCAATGAGGTACACGTGGGTTTACATCCAGCAAGATGTTTCATCCGCAAATCGACACTTGCTGGAATACTGAGCAGTCACTTCTAAGAAAATAGACCATGCCGAGGTTTATACTATCATTTATTTCGGCAAAATGGGAGCATATCAAATGTCAAACTGCATACTGCCTGGGAGCACAAAAATTTTTTCTGCACTCCATTTAAATTCAGCATTGGCTTGCAATTGTCAGAATTAAAAACAAACAAACAAACAAAAAAGCAAACAGAAAAAAGACAGAGAGAAACTATGGCTATAGAGCAAACGTCTCATACATGCACTATTAACATTGTTTCTTTGCCTATACGCGCGCTATATTGACACAGTTATCTTTTACACCTGTTTTCGTCATTTTAATAACAACAAAATGAAAAAGTCAATAGATACTATAACACACAGCTTAGCTGGGTTCATGATGTGCATAATGAGCAGGGTAAATTTGAAGCTGATATTTTTTTTTTTAGGAAGAAGAGCCCTGAGCACTTAAGATTTATGAGTACGTGATTGGAATTCATACCTGCAGTGGACCACCAGAGGTCCACGGCCATTTTTGTCAAATGAACGTACTTTCCGGTGGAAGGCCAGCAGCGATGTAGCAAACTGTGGCACGTCCTTGTCCGGCCATGCCGTGTAGTGGAACTGACGAAGTGTTCGGGGCGACTCTCCCTATAGCAAGGAAGCACACGTATTAAGCTAAGTTACACACGTCCTGGAACTTCGTCCTGCCAAAATGGTGAACATAGTACTTTTATATTCATGCACCGAAGTCAAGTATGACAAAAGGGAAATGTACAAGGAACGCGGATCATACACATATGAGGACACAACATAAACTATTCAGGCACAGAAAAACAGAGCAACTATTGCCAAATGATTGCCACTTTTAATGCAGATGTATGTTCTGAACGCTTGGCAAAGTTTATGTCTCTTGCGTTGCCATTAAAACTGGACAATACCGACTGTGCAACAGGGTCAGTCTTCACGTATCCCGTCAGACGTATACATTTAGGACATAACATTAACAAAACCCGTATGTTTGCTATGTTGTGATCTTTTGAAATTTTGTCTAGTAACTCCAGATATCACTCTCATATTTGTGTGAAATATATAATCTTTTTGCTACATTTTGCGAACATTTCCTAAATAATATTACAAAGCAATATCCTTATAATATCATTGCTATGTTAATAATGTGAGACGTATATATGACAGCAATAAAGTATACATAATAGATATTGATATCATAAATCGATATATTTTGACAAACTTTTGGGGTTATTTTGCTGCATGCATTTCAAATTCATGTAAAAAGTGAATGTTTTACACCATTTGCCACAATATTTTAATCTACTAATACTCTTAAAAATGTGCATAGATATTATAAACATGAAATATACATAAGGTGGGAATATAATATAAATGTCAGATATTGATATCACAAATATATACTATGAGAATATTTTACGAATGCTTTGCAGCAATGTTTGCAGCGATCACAGTTGAGTCAGTGTTTCCATATTATATATATGAAGGGCACATTATGACAGGAATGTTGTATAAATGTCAGACACTGCTGTCAACAGAGGTATTTCGTGAAATTTCATTTTGATAGTTATGCAGCAATCACATTTTATTTCTTCAAAAATGATTATTCTTTTCACAATATTTTCGAGACATTTCTAAAAAAAGTAAAATATTTCTAAAATAATATTCCAAACCCATGTGCTTAAAATGATATGCAATATTCACTAGTAAATTTTTTCCGAGGCGTATGCTGCATTTCGGCGGCAGAGAGCGGTACACAGCGGCAGAGAGCGGTGGCCAGCGGCAGACAGCATTAGCCAGCGACAGAGAGCGACGGTCGGCGGCAGGCCCGCCGACCGCCGCTGACCGCCGCTGTCTGCCGCTGAAACCCAATTGAGACTTCTGGGGCTCGGCGGCAGACAGCGGCACATGGCGTTGGCCAGCGGCAGAGAGCCTTTCGCCGCTGTACGCCGCTGTATAACGCCAACCACCGCTATCTGCCACTGGCTACCGCTCTGTCCTCACAACTGCATTATATTAAGTGTAAAATATGAATCCAAGTGAATAGGAAGGAAAGGAAACCATGTGTACCCATTCATTTATGGCTCATAACACTTCAGTTGCTTCATTGAGTCATATTAATCGGTTCATGTAATGTTCATGGAAAATAAAACTTATTGATGTGTACATGCAAAAAGGTGATTGAACCGATTAATCACGCACATAGTTTGGTTACTACGTCTTCAAAATATCCAATCAGGACTAACCCATGCACTTGGCTGCCATTTTAATTATTGTATATTCTGTACCCAACGGTTTGTAACTCAGGATAGTTTTGGGACGATCGGGGGGGGGGGGGTATAATATATGCAAAAAAGTGTATACTTTCCAAATAAATTAGAGTATCATTAAAGAGATGCTATACGCTGCCTCTGCAATCCACTTTGATATCCAAATCAAATGTATTTTTGTGCGACTCTCCCGCGATGCACTGGGCCATTTTCAAAATGATGCGCACCAACATGAATGATTTGCCGGCTCAAGGTATCATGTCTCATTTGGAGTTGAAAATAACGGTGATAACTTCGACCACACCCTAAATGGAAGCTTAAAGTCAAGATTCTAAGTCATGTTTTTAAAGTATTTTAACGTCCGTTCGCCCTGGTAATTCCGAGATCGTACACATTGAACCAACCAAAATATTATGATAACAATCACCCAACCACCGGGGTTCCGCTGTTTTCCTGGCTCAAGTTAACCGTCCACACAAATTGAAATACAATGTTGTGTTTGTGTTAACTTTGCTTCAAAATAACGACATCCCATGGGCACGTTCAGGATAAAATCTTTCAGCCAGGGTCGATCAAATGTTATTAGGGAAGGGCGGCTTGAAACATTTTTTATACATATATGTTTCATAAAATTAATTTAGGGTCGGGAACCTGGCCTTTTCAGTGGTGTTGGTCAGGTTACACACACACACACACACACACACATACACACACACAAACACACACACACACACACACACACACACACACACACACAGACACACACACAGACACACACACACACACCTACATACATACATACATACACACATACTTAAATACATACATACACACACATATATATGTATATATACATATATATATATATATGTATATGTATATGTATGTATGTATATATATATATATATATATATATATATATATATATATATATATATATATATATATATATATATATATATATATATATATATATATATATATATTCTTAGGCCTTAAGCAACTAGGACATTTGTTGCAACATGTTGAAATGGATGTTCTTTTCCCATTTACACATTATTTCCTTTGACGTAAGTTTAATTTGTTACCTGGGCACAGCCAGGGGCACTTGTATCCTTAAAATATAATTCTTTTATTGTGAATATGAAAGCTACTTATACACAGAAAAGTAGACGCCACGATATTTTGATGATGTAATGCAGCGGGAAGATTTATTTCATGGAGAGCAATAATGTTTTTTCTTCTTTTGTCTGGTGTTTTCGTTATATTTCTAGAGTAATGTTTCATACCTATGTCTTTAAAATCATATTATTATGTTATTGATTTGGTCATCAAAAAACAACATGGAATTATCAGTGTGTTATGTCAGAAATGAATATTTATGAAAAAAGTAAGTGCTATTAAGCAGTAATTCCATGTAAGTATACAATATGTGTAATGGGGACATTAGTTACACAGATCTCATGAATTAAATAGTTATGAAAACTTACATTTTTCTTGTTTGTTCATGCAGTTATATTTCAGTTACACTAAGTTATTTCCTTGAAAATTTTACAAAATTGAATCATCAGAGCCCGTATTTTTATATATAGTTGAGTATATCTGTATCATTAATGTCAAATCGGTGCACAAGGGCCTAAGAAGTGTGTAAATTAGCAACTTCAGATTTTAATTAATTTTTGTAAAACGTTTCTATGGTGTCATTCAATAATGTGCAAAATAAATAGCCATAATTGTACCAGATAAAAATGTCACTTGCATCCCTCGAACAAAAGAACGCGATATGCAGTGGCAAACCGATATGAAAGACAGCCAAAAATGCATGGCTACCAAACCTGTGGAAACTAATTTTCTAAAGGACGATTTGCTCATTTTGTGTAGCTCTACGACCGCCATTTTCAGTTTTTTCCCCTTGGAAACAAGAGGAAACTAGTCCGCTGCAGCGTTAGTATGCAGATTTTTTGTTGGAACCTTTGAAGTAAGGTAAGTCACGTAAGGTTTTTAATTTCCTGGCAATAAATGACTGGCCGTACATGTAGCCATTTTGTTTTTTCGTCTGGCAAGTTCTTCCGTGACATAGAGAAGGTACCGATTTCTTGTAGCTCTGAACACTTCTGTGTCACATGCTGTCACTCACGGCAATCGAATGATACATTCAGAACTCTTATAAAACAGTTTATTTCAGCATTGAACCAGTTTAACAAATTTTCTGGCGGGAACAAATGGGAGATTTATCTGAGATTATATCAAAATTTTTGCATAAAACATTCTCTGTTTGATTCGATTAAGGGCTTCCATCTTCTGAGCCCATCATACTGTTGCCACTTGAATAGTTTTGTGCGGGATGAAGTATTGATTTCTTCGAACTAGTACCAGGAACGATTAATACCTCTGGTTCACAGGATATTGCCCGGTGCAATTGAATATTGTCACAATGCTTATACAACATTCTGTCCATGTATTGTTGTCAAAAGTTCCGCACATGTCCACTGGAAACCATACTCACATTTTTTTCTGTGAGTGAGTGTATCAGTGGCTTAGTCTGTGGCTTCTAAACATTCTGGGCTCATTTATGTAAATGAACTATATGGGAAACTTTTATCCCTATAAAATGAACTACCTTGCATTAACTGCAATTGTCACACTTCAAGTTCACAAACTCAGTGCCGTCCTGACAAAGGTGAAATCTATCACTGAACAATTGTATTTTTGCTCTTCAGGGCGTCCAAGAAGCATCATAATGAATTCAATTTTGCTCCCAATAAAGTAATTGTCAGGCACCTACCTGCATTATATATATATATATATATATATATATATATATATATATATATATATATATATATATATATATATATATATATATATATATATATATATATATATCCAGATGTTGTCTGTGCAGTTGTCTGTACAACGATGACATAAAATTACTTAATGCCGTACTGATTGGGGCTCGCTATTCCCGCATGAGACAGAGTATTGGAGATAAAGAACCAGTTGAATGCCATTTGTTTTAATATAATTTAATATAATAAATTTGAAAAGCACATTGACCAATCCTACGGATGCTTCAATGAACGTTAAACGTTCGTTTTAGGTAACTAAATTCGCATTGTAAGGCATTTAATTGGCCGTGTCCGACGTATTAATCATTAATTAGCACGTAAAGTAGAGTCTATACCTCACCTAGGCCTATTGTGCTTTTAACAAGCATCAGCGGGGGGGGGGGGGGGTGAGATCACCTTCAAACACGTGAAACTTTTGTGCCTAAGCAGGCAGCACCAGTTGAATGTCTAACGACGGCCTTCCTAGACAAATTACGATGCGCCCAGGTGCAGAGGCTCGCCGTTTACGCCAGTTAAGTTTTTATTGTTAACTTGCCATCACATTGGGTTGGACAGGGCGAAGCCCCAATGTTGATTGATGGCTCTATTATTTACCAACATACCGTGTCTACGTCTAATAGCGCATGTAGGTTCCCAATTGGTTGTGATCAACAATGTTCCTCGTTGTGCTCTGCGCATTAGCGCACAAAGTGCGCCCAGGAAAACTTGTGACTGAGTCTAAAATTCAACGGCACGGACTCAACCTGATATTACTTTTCAATGGCTAAAATTTCATTTTCAAATGTAGGTCTATTTCCTGCATCTGTATTGGAAAAAGTAAAATGTGGCATATCGTCAATTGATTCTTCGTGGTTACGCCAATCGAAATAAGGACATGTGAATAGAGTACCTGAACAGGACGTCAGCAATGTCAGAATATTCTCCGGTATGTCTAGAGTGATCATCGACGTGAACAGAAGCATAAAATTCATTCAATAAATGAATTTGAAAATCTAGTCACCAACATTTGATATTACTTGCAACTCCCTTACGGACAACATCTTTCATTTTATACAGTGGAGATATAGCTACGAAAAGACTAGAGGTAAGTGTAAACGCCTGGCCATATATGCTATTACTGATGCAACTTAGAAAGTAACGAACCTACCTCCTTTGTGAGAGTAAAGATTCTGATTTCGAAGTCGGCATAAGTCTCCGCGGACTTCAAGGCAACGCTAATATCGGCATACATTTTCTTTCCGTTATCTGGCCAATACTGCTCACATTTCCGCTGAAAAGCATGGATCATTATCATAATGAAAAATAAAATTGTGCAATTGATTTGACCTCAATAAACCGTAACATGAGGACCATGACGATTGGTGTCAGAAACCCCATCGGTACTTTTCTATTGATAGTTTATAGTAACCACGAGCCTAGAAGCAATGAAAAGACAGGTATGTCAATGTTTAAGGTTTACTGTTCCAGTTTATTCAGCGACAAAATTAATAAAATTCCAACGGGCATTTTCCTAAGAATGTTTGAAATAACAATGGGCTAGGACCCACCATCGAGAAGATATAAGCCAGGTTTAATGATTTCCAGAATGAGAGGAACAGTCTTGAATTTTACTTAATACCCCCCGTTAGAAAATATATACTTATTGCATTATCATCTCTTTCATAAACCTGATGAAAGTCCGCTTTGGGGACATTTTAAAGCACAGCATTCCGTCCAACAGATGTCCAATGTATTACTTGTACAGTAGTAACGCTTACTGCCACAAGTTGAATATTTCATAACATTGTTACAAATTGATATGAAATAATTATTAAAGATTAATGGTAATTATTCATTCTGTTTTTATTGGTGATACCAATGTGCACATTTATCCGTACCGGAGAAAGGCTTTCTACCAGTAACATTTTCGGATACACAGTAAAAAAACCCTCTCCATCAATGATGATCTGCAATAGAGAGTATCTTACGTTTCCGGCCTCCACAAGGTTGGTGAGCATCACGATTCTATTGGCCTTCACTTGCCACAAGGTTCTCCAAATATCGGGTACTGTAAATTTGTTGGCACCTACAATCACGGTGAATTGTTTTGCAGTGCAAGTATATAACATCAGCAAGACGAAAAATAGTGTAATCTAAATGAATAGTTGAAATTATCTGGGTTCCCAAATGGCAAGAAACCTTTGTCCATATATCAAACTGACGTCGTTTTATACATACATATATGCGTGCATGGATACATCCATCAATCCATCCATCTATCCATCCATCCACCCACTTACCACCCTCCCACCCATCCATCCATCCACGCACGCACGCACGCACGTACGCACGCACGCACGCACGCACGCATGCATGCATGCATGCATGTATGCATACATACATACATGCATACATACATACATAACTTTTGGTACAGACAATTTCAATCGACATTATCTGTGGCTGCCTGCAAAACTGATTCTACGTTTCACCGTCGTGAGGCTATAATATTCTGTTGCCAAGCCACTGAATACATGCGTGTACTATATTCACGAAAAGCGTCGTTCGATTTACCATTATCTATTTTCTTCTTTCTTCCTGGCACTTGATGGTAAGTTTTACACGGCGGCTGCAACTGCTTTTTTTATTCAAATAACAATTAGATGGCTAAGCTCTTATGTCAAATCAACATAAATCTTTCCATCTACCAGACGTGAAACATGGACACTGGCCTCGGGAAATTAGAAGGGGAAAAGTGAATTGAAAGCCTAAAATGGGTAAGGATGTATACGTAATTACGTGGAAACCTTGTTTTGCATAACACGATAAAGCAATTGATGACGTTAAAATCATATGTAAGATTTCGAAAATACAGAATATGGAATAAACTTTATGTCTACACATGATACCATGTTATGCGAAAGGCATGTTAATATTATCGACAATTTAATAAAAACAGTTAAAATCAAATGTTTGCAACATAACATGATTATTGTCACGTCAACCTCTGCTTCGCTATCAATGCACATTCATACCTCACTTAGAAGTGCTACTTGCAGTCATACCTAATTGTGTTGTTGTTTTTTTCCTCAGGAAGTTAACATTAACAATAAATGCGATGCCTACCTTGTGAGGCAACATACGTCTTGGCCTTCTTATATCCCTAAAATATATAATGCAGTGAAAATGTAAGCTTTTCCCTCTCAAATCGACCGAAGGTTACACATATTGTCGTCTATTTTTGTGTGTTTGCTGAACATATTCGTCAGTAGAAAACAATTTGGGCACGATTTGTATATACGTGCTATTTTTAGGTCTAAGAAGACATCCAAATCACATTGAAATCTTACAACTTTTCACCCCAATTTATGTTTTGGTTCACACAAGCTTTAAGCAACTTTCCTAAACATGGGGTTCTGTGCCACCGACCCCATGTCGAGGAAAAGTGTTCATTCAGTCTTTTTCCAAACAAGAAAGATTAAGCTTAGGAATCTGAGTGCGCAAAGGAATGTTTTGTTCTTATGAATGCTAAACGTGATATTCAATGTAACCTATCTTTTGGGCCACTCGTGGCACTCTACATAACAAAGGATACACATTGTCCATTGTTTGGCTCCTATGCATATATTGTCTTATCTATTGCAAGGCAGCGTGAAACATTAAATTCTGGGAGCTTTTTTCTCCCATTCAGTCACTTTTTTTTCTCTTGTAAAGTCTGCCCCGACTAAACTTATCCACCATAATAAGAAAATCTACACGGTTTTATGAAGCTGATTGTACGGGTTCTCTGGGCAGCTCCGTTAGAAAGTTGGGTGCACGACAGTCGTAAAAAAGGAGATCTGCTATATCGGCCCTCAAATGTTGCAAGATTCCCATACGCAACATACAATTCATAATAAGACAAGCAGCAAAACCTATAAATCACCAGGAATGAGTAACGTAACTTACATCTACGTAGCTAGCGTTGACGTACTCTGAATCAGGGTCGCCCTCCAGCGGCTCAAGCACCACACGGGAATGGTCATCTGAGGAAATTAAATAGAAGAAACCTCTGTATTAATTTTCCTTATCTTTTTGGTCAGGCTCAGCTGACTTGTCAATCACCTGAGCTTTTCGAAGGCTCGGTCATCCGTTGTCCATCCGTCCACAGTTCACAAAACCACCAGTTACATTTAATCCACACTTGCCGATTTATCCCGGGTGGGACACTACCAAATTTGTTAAGCTGGTCAAGCTTCAGCAATTCTTGGATTTTCATAAACTTTTGTTCTTAAAACCAGCACGCCAATCTCTTAGAAAGTACAAAGGGACACTTCTTAGGGCACCCAGACCTTAATTTGTGAGACAAGTGACGCTGGGATCTTTCACGACTAAGATTTCCTACTTTTTGTGCCTCTTTCCTACATTCGACTTTTTTTCAAAAAAAAAACAAAAAACAAAAAAAAAACAAACTTCACTCACATTGTTCTGAAACCGGAAATGTAGTTTGTAGGAGAAAAAAGAAAGTTGTTAACTAAGTGGTAATGCACTGGATCCCTGTGCGTGTTTGTTTGTGTGAGTGTGTATGTGTTTTTTAATCCGTACACCTGTCTCTTGATGCATGCCTTCCTGTTCGTAAATATGTTAGTACACTGGGACTGTAATAGGAATTAAGATCTTCGACTTTGCCTTCAAAAGCAACAACCAGATCAATATCAAACTTGGAGAAGATGTACCTGGTTTTGGTTTCTAACAAGTTTCTTCAAGTGGGTACACTCAAGTGAAATAAAGACGTTTCGTTCTTTTGAATAATATCTAAAAAAATAAAAATAAATAAATAAATAAATATAAAGTTCTGCTGCAAACCTATTTGGTCAATTGCTTCGAATCTGCATAGGAACATCCCTCGGGAACACAGACGTTAATTTTATAAACAGATGGCATTGTTACTATTCTATTCGTATATTTTTGTGTTTTCACTATTTTCGACTTCCCGCAAAGTGTCACTCAGACTGTTCTGAACTGCGATTGAAATGTAGTTTGTGGGAAGGTTTAACATACTTGTTTACTAGGACTTGATACTTCGGACCCATAATTCTCCGCGTTTTTGTTTGTTTGTCTTTTTTGTGTGTGTGTGTTTGTGTGTTTTTTTTTTTTATTTTTTTGTTTTTGTTTTTGTCTTTGTTTTTGTTTTTTGTTTTTTGTTTTTGTTTGTTTTGTTTTGTCTTTTTTTTTTTGCTTTTTTTGTTTTGCTTTTTTTTGGGGGGGGTTGTTTTTTGTTTTTTGTTTTTTTGTTTTTTTGTTTCTGTTTGGGTACCTGTCGGTTAATGCATGCATTGCTGTTAATTACTCTTTGCGTCAATGGGGATTGCAATGGGAACTCATAGTAGGCTGCTTTTTCAAAGCTCTCAATCTGACTGACCTTTAACGTGGCGGAGATCTACCTTGGATGGTTTGTTCATATAGCATGGTCTAGTCATTTTGAAACTATTCTCGAAAACCACCAGGGCAATTGATTTGAAATTACATAGGGCCACGAAATTTGTACAATGTTTGTTCCGATTTTTTGTGTTTTCTTTGCGTTAAATATTTTGTTAAAATGCAGAACTCGGATTTTTCTGAAACGTAATTAAAATACAGTTGTATACTAGTTTTGATGCTCTAAATCCCTGATTTTAAACACGCTTTTGTGTATTTGATTATGTATGTGTGTGTGTGTGTGTGTGTGTGTGTGTGTGTGTGTGTGTGTGTGTGTGTGTGTGTGCAATTGTATTTGTTGTCGTAAAAAAAATCTATATACATTTGATGAGTATGCTCTTTCTTTGTCCCACGGTCCTGGGAAAAGCGCCAGTTGTCTTCTGTGATACACCCAAGAAAAAATCTTCCATATCACAAAGGCATGTGTTATACAGCAAGTTGGCCTATCACTTCTCCCAATAGCAATTTATGAGAGGTTTGCCTTTGTAGCAACGTTATTGAACATCAAGGGTTCATAACAGAGACTACATACATGCAAAAAGATGTGGATATGGTCACATGTTGAACATTTTCACAAGAGAAAAATTGTGGAATGGCAGGAACATAAAGAAATACATTTAGATCACGCATTTAAACTTAAGCCAACTTGTTAATGCTTACTGGGAGTACGTATGTCGACAATACCCTATTTAGCACATGTGATGGCCGTCAGCACTGATACCCGGGGACCCTGTCATAACGTAACTTTGACCATTCTGATCATAAACCCAGCAGCATGGCTGCTCACAGAGAACTCTAAACTTGATAGAACACAAGACATTTATAAAGATAAATGTAGACCCAGGTAACGATTCGACATAAACTTTACAACACCCAGAAGTCATGCTATTTTAGTTGCAATTACAGGCATCATTTTTCCTCTTACTAAAATGTAATAATCTTATATACATACAAGGAAATGGCACAATGAAACTTACAGGCTTTAATATTTTGAAATTTGTTCCTTCTCTTGTTCGCCCGCTTGTCTGCCACAGTGCAGGGTGCGGTAATACCTGCGTCAAGGTCCTGAGGAAGCGTACAAGAGGTCAGAGAAGATGGAAAAAAGGGCGAATTTTCTCAAGTCAATCATAAGGAAAAGGAGTCGGCATGATAAAAATGATATATATATATGTGTAATTCATCGAAATTGTGCAAATCTTTGTTGATACTGTTGTCAATTATTCTTGAGATATTGTGGTAACATCGATCGTCCTGTTGGGTAACACTCACATACCCTTCAAATAAATACGTTAAAAAATCACAGGTCGTTCATCATGAATAAATATGCTATTGGAAGCGGCAATCGCTGTAAATTATTTCTTTTTAAATTCAAACGAATATTCTAATTATTTGGTGTAGCATTTCTAGATGTTACCAAGCAAGGCAAAGTATGGATCAAGTCAATATGCGAGCTTTATATTTTTAAACCATGCATGAATCATGTCTTCATTTTTAACATGCAGCCAATATCTAATACCAATATTGATGTATATGAATATTTCAGTAACAAGAAAGTCAAATATATGATGGCTGCTGACGTGGCACATTTGTCACCTGTCTGGGGTGAAAATTTGTACATTTCATTCAGTAATATTAAATATCCGGTTCTTTAACTTTCGCTTATCGTGTTTTATGCAAATACAATGTGCCACATCACTTACCTTTTTACAAAAAGGAGGATAAAAATACAGAAATGAAAAAAAAATAATAATATGCTCAAAGAGAACTTAATGCGACGGCCAAAGAACACTGAACGCTAGGTAAATAATATGAAAGGTTGTAGAGGAAGTATCACACCTGGCATGTTCGCAGCTTAGATCGTCAATAAATGTACGTCCTTAAGAAATGAAATCACATCAAACCGAAACTTCGTTGGTGCCATAAAGCAGTTACGTGCTAACATTATGACAAAAAGAACCATGTTTTGTGTAAACACGGATCTAAGAGTGTAAAGCGACTTTTTTTTATAGGCTTATAACTTTTACATTGTAGGAACAAAGAGGTACACATTTGGGCCCTCTGGCCATGAGGTGGAGGGTAAGATTGTGTGTAATATTATTGTAATTGATTCGTTAACTTCATGATTTGTATATTTTGATTATATTCTCTTGCATCTGAAAAAAAATATTGCATCTGCGTCTGATGTACAGCTAATGTAGATTAATGCACGATTGTCTATCTTCAGGCACTTAACATATGCGAATCACTGTTAGTGATTTGGAGATATGCTGATCGTCCAAACCTTTAATCAGTCAATCAATCAATCAATCAATCAATCAATCAATCAATCAATCAATCAATCAATCAATCAATCAAACAAACAACAAAGATAAATAATATTAATAAAATATAGTGCAAAAATACAAAAACCTCAGATCTGAACAATAAGTTTGCATAAACTTGCCGGACGCTATGAGCCAAGAAGCAGACAAACATTCAGGTTGTGCTCTACATTGCGTCTTACCTTAAATATTCTAGCTCATTACACAATAATCTCTTACCTTAAATTCACTTTGAAATATTTCGCCGGCTTGTAGTGTTTCTATGTGTGATTCTAGCTCTGTCACTGGTATCATTGGATGTTCCGTTGTTTCATCAAATGCATTATTTGACATACCGCCTGTATCAGCCATTGCTGAATAAAATGTTATTGTAACAGTTGTAATTGGTTTTTTTTTTTGTCACTTTTTGTCACAGTATCCCACGACTGTTGAACAGTGCTTAATACTGTATGCCACATTTTTGTATACTATTATCGTAATTTGCATCCGTAGATTTATGCCAAAAGTAGATGCGACAGGTTCTCAACCACGTGTTTACTCACTGCGTATAAGAGTTAACGTTATTAGTAGTTTAGCCCATGTGCGATACGATGGTATTGTAATGGCACTGCCTTACATTGATGATGATGATGATGATG
Source organism: Hermodice carunculata (assembly GCA_964020975.1). Lineage (NCBI taxonomy): Eukaryota > Metazoa > Annelida > Polychaeta > Eunicida > Amphinomidae > Hermodice > Hermodice carunculata. The sequence goes on along the minus strand of OZ026623.1, from coordinate 48,943,554 downwards.
ATGATGATGATGATGATGATGATGATGACGACGACGACAAAGACGACGACGACGAAGAAGAAGAAGAAGAAGAAGAAGAAGAAGAAGAAGAAGAAGAAGAAGAAGAAGAAGAAGAAGAAGAAGAAGAAGAAGAAGAAGAAGAAGAAGAAGAAGAAGAAGAAGAAGAAGAAGAAGAAAGAAGAGTTGAAATTGTGTTTAGTTTCAAAAAAGAGCAATCTTAAGCAATAACATTTACAAAGGTAAATTACTTCATTACCCATATCCATTACACAACAAATAGGCTTAAATGATATTTTAGGTGGCCAAATTATACCATTATTATAAATATGGAGACAGACGGAAAGTGTCTCTGAAAGACGTAATGAGAGTTTAAACCCTACATTCCTGGACGTTTTATAAAAATGAATGGCAGGTCATGGTGTCATTGGCAGTATTTTGACGCAGATGGACTACATAACATATGTATGTATTTTGATATTGTTAAAGGGAAAATGTAAAAAACAATGAGACTTTTCTCTTATGCCTGAACCATATGTATATATATATATATATATATATATATATATATATATATATATATATATATATATATGGTGGGCTAAGTAAAGTCGAGCCAAACCGTATTACATATCAAGAATGCGTCAATAAAACAGGACAAAGAAGAGAAACTGCAATGTGGCCAACCAGCGCGAAGAAGAGCGTTAGCATACACATGTTGTCGTGGTCTTACTTGCACCTTTCATCGTCATGGTTCATATCAACGACAAATGTGCGTAAAAAGGATGTTGATCACAATCTATATTTGCTTTTCTGGCCTTTTGGGAAGGAAACTGTGAAAGAAATCTAAACACAAACTTCAGGGAAAGAAAGAAAGAAAGAAAGAAAGAAAGAAAGAAAGAAAGAAAGAAAGAAAGAAAGAAAGAGAGAGAGAGAGAGAGAGAGAAGAAAGAAAGAAAGAAAGAAAGAAAGAGAGAAAGAAAGAAAGAAAGAAAGCGAGAAAGAAAAAGAAAGAGAGAAAGAGAGAAAGAAAGAAAGAAAGAAAGAAAGAAAGAAAGAAAGAAAGAAAGAAAGAAAGAGAGAAAGAAAGAAAGAGAGAAAGAAATTAAGAAAGAC